>CM032455.1:175447700-175514789 GCA_019049505.1 Pachyrhynchus sulphureomaculatus | reverse complement strand
CAATTGTTTCTGGGAAACCTATGAAGTAAACACAGGACATGGTCCTAACGTAGGAAGAAGAAGAAGAAGAAGAAGAATGTGGGAAAACATTTTATAGCAGGGAAAAATTAGTAACACGTTTTTTTCGACGTAGAACCGGACCGCCTGCAGCGTGCGGCAGGTGTACCTACCGCAAGACCTAAAAAGGAATGCATAGATCATGTGCAAAGATTACGTGTACTTTAATTTTTTATTCTGTTTTAAATAAATGATTTAAAAACCGAAATTAAAGCCAAAAATTAAAGTAGATTAGCAATAAACAATATCGTAGAGCCAATGTTACTTTAAATCCGTAAACAGCGCAAGACTAACGTTGTGAATAGGTGCACATATTTTGTCCAAGTATGTACATTTCTTTCAGGTTAAAAACGAGGCTTTAAACTATTGGAAATAAGACAGGAAAATCAGATATTATAAGCGTAATTCAAGCATCGTTTTTCATTTAACGTCGTTTCACAAGCAAAAGACATTAGATGAGGTTAGTGATTGGTCAAGTAAGAAGGCGTCGTTTATAACATGTAATCGATAAAAGAAATTCCTTTTTTTTTTTAGGTTATTGTTGCCAATGCTACAAACAATGCTTTGTGGCAAAAGATTCATTTCTATAGCTTTATTTATGGTTAAATACTACTGTATCAAACATGAACGCTGAAAAAATGCCATTAGTACCGACTGCCAAACGGTCATTTGTCGATAAAAATGAGTGGATTCTTCAAGAGGATAACGACCCCCCAAATACCGGAGTAAAACGTATAACCCCAGTGTAAAGGAAAATCCGGTATGGTCACTAGATTGGCCATCACAGTCGTCCGAGATGTAAACCCTATCGAGAACGTGTGATAATATATCAAGCAGAAGCTTCGTAGTAAAAAAAAAGGCAGTGAATCTTTGCCCTAATATGTGGAAAATCTTATCGAAAGTATACCCCAAAGATGTCAGGCGATCATCGACGCTGATGGGAATTTGACGAATTACTGCATCATTAGCATTTTAATCATGTAAAAAACATTTTTAAGTGAACAACAAAACGACCTTACTTGACCGACTGTATTTAAAATTTATGTCAAACTTATTTTGTACTAGTAAACTGTACTAAATTTCTTTATTTGCTTCACCTATTCTAATACAGAGTGTGTAATTATATGGTAAGCGAAGCCACAAAATCCGTGTCGCTAGTGTAAGCGTAGCAAATCAAAAAAAAAAAAAAATTATAAATTTGACTTACTGCGTTTTGCTTGTAAAATAACGTTAAACAGAGTATTCAAAATATTCAGAAAATAACTCCAACGTTATTACAGGCGAATGTAACAACTATTTCGATCGAAAAAATCTCATATAACAGGGTGTGAGAATTATTAAAATTATTATTTGTTATTGTACCTCATTTTTTTATAATTTCAATCCCGCAACATGGCTTTTTTAGAGATAGATACCTGTAGAGTTAATAAAACTGAGCAAAAAAGGATTTTTTGTTCAGGATGAGTAATCAAAACATTTAAAATTAAAGTATGGTATTTTTTCCATACAGACAACCAAGAACAACTACTACTGTACCCAATTTTACGTTATTTACAGTCTGACAACACCGCTTTCTTAGGGTTATCTGTCAGCTGAAAAAAACTGTACAAGGTTTTATTTGCCACGATGCTACTAAGTGAAAGTGTGGGTTCTATCTAGATATGAATATTTCTTCGATTGTATCAATTTTGGCATAATTTGCAATCTGGTAACATCGCTTTTCGAAAGCTACAAGTAAACTGATAAAAACGGAGCAAAAAGAGTTTGTTAGGTTTAAATCCCAATTAAAAAAATATTAGGATTGAGTCACAGGAAACCCAATATAGTAGCGAAAGTGATCTCCAAGTTGGTGACGAGATTTTAACAGCGCGTGCGTCAGCGGGTCCCTCTTTCAAAATGGCCGCTCCATATTCACGTCTGATGTCGGGATGTATCTTTTGAAATGTACTGTCGATCGTTTCTTGATGCAACTGTAGTTTATGTAAATTTAAAGACAAAACGAAAAGAGAGTTTGTATAAAAAGAGAATTAAAGACGTTTATACACTTGTAAGAGAATCAAAAAAATTGACAAACAATTTATATAATCATGGGGAAAGGAGGTTATTGTTGTGCCGTTGATTAATGCGTCGAAGAATTGTATTTATTCGATGCCTTTCATTTTCCAAAAATCGAGAAATAAGTCTAACTACTTAAACTCAACATACGATTTCTTAAAGATAAAAAAATATATCCAGACAAATCCAAATGCGTTTTGAAGAGGAAGAGTAGTTCTTTCGGACCCCTTTAATGGTTTCATAAAAAAAAATTACTTTTGATGTAACATAACCTCAAATATCTCGAGAAAACATGATTTACGCACTTTTAGGTTAGAATATCTCGAAAATCAGAGCCATCAGAGAAATTCTGACCACGTATTCGAATTTAGCGCGTCAAAAATCTTCAGCAAAGTATATTTTGGTTTCTGGGTACATGGTTTGGCCAAATTGTGTCGGTCTGCGTAATTCAAAAAGTACGCCGGAAGTGAGTTTCTTCTTCCTTCTCAAAGATGCTGAAAGGTATCTGATTTAATTAAAGAATATCAATTGCGTAAGAAATCGTATGCGGATAAATTGAATCATTCTGAGAAGTTATTTCTCGCATATTTTTTTTTGGTTATAGAGCAAAGATTTGGATTGCAGCAACCAAACACGGTATCCATTGTCCAATTGAAAATATCTGTTTTTGTATAAACTAGGAGTATTCAGTTGTTTCTTATCTAAAACTATTTATATTTCTGTTTGTGTTATGATTGTAAATAAAACATATTTTTTTCTAAAATGTGTACTCCGTTCTAGATTAGCGGGGGTATTTAAATCGCACTGATAGTCTCATTTCAAAACCTATTTATTAAAGTGGTATTTTTTTTTCAAATTCGTCGGGCTTGGCTTGAGTACCTGTGAGAAAAGAATATTCCGTGTGTCAAAAGCTAATAACACAGGTAAAGAGTGGGATTTTATTGTAGTTTTAATAAGGCCCAATCAAGGCCAGAAACATTCAATTTGTATGCGGACATAAAATTCCTTGCTGAATTCAAATACTTATTTAAAAATTAGGGTTCCAGTTTCAGTTTTCACTTTTGGGCCTGATAGAGTCGCAACAAAGCGTTGGGCTCAAAATATGATATGCCTATTCAATTCTCTGGAGTTAAAATGCTAAAACTTTTTTTTCTGAAAATGCCTTCCTGTCAAGTGTTTCACTTGTATTAATCTCTTTTCTAACAAAACGCTACATTCTTTTTTTTTCATATTACTCATGCCGCATTAACTTGACTTTTTATTAAATCAAAAATTTTTAAACATTTGTTTAATATCTAGGATTCTGAATGATAAAACCTCGCACCGTAACATTATTTCTATTTAAAATCTCCCGCTGATACCATTTTTAACATGGCGGTCAAGAGGCACGTGACCTCTTGAAAATAGAGACTTGATTTTCCTTTACGTTACCCGTGAGTTTCGCTACTCTATTGAGTTTACTATAGTTGGATGGTGCCGATATAAAAACGCCAGGTTTTGTTGACGTTTTTCGTGTAATATAAAGGGTCTTCCATTTGGGACTTGACAACTTTGAAATTTCACTGTGAACGCACCCTTAAGCCAATCACCGAACTGTCAACGTCAAAACATTCAGTAAAGTCAACATTCATGGTGAAGTACACGAACGAACAACGTTTACAAATAATTAAAATTTACTACCAAAATTTGGAGTCGGTGACTGCAACTTTAAGAGCGTTAACGCCAATTTTTGGTCGTAATTCTCGTCCCAGTAGACAAGCAATTCATAGTCTAGTGAAAAAATTTGAGTTAACATATTCGCTGCTGGATGTTCCCGTGCCAGTGAGACAACGGGTTGGTCGAAGTGGCCAGAATATTGCTGCCGTTCAAGCGTCCATCTCAAACGAACCAAAACAGTCGATTTCACGGCGTTCTCAAGAATTGGGCATCGCTCAGACCACACTATGGCGAATTTTGCGAAAGGATCTTGGCCTGCACCCTTATAAGTTAAAGTTAACTCAAGAACTAAAGTCACTCGATCATATGAAGCGATGTACGTTCTCGTATTAGGCTCTAGAAATGTTGGAAGAAGATGACCAATTTCATCGCAAAATCATCTTTAGTGCTGAAGCGCATTTTTGGATAAACGGCTTCGTCAACAAACAGAATATGCGTTATTGGTCAGGTGAAAACCCTCATGTGATTGAAGAAACATCACTTCATCCACAAAAAATTACTGTTTGGTGCGGTTTTCATGCCGGTGGTCATTGGGCCGTTCTTTTTCGTTGATGAAAATAACCGTCACGTTACAGTCAATGGAGATAGCTACAGAGACATGTTGCAACGTTATTTTTTGATCAGTTGCATGGGCTAGACATTAATGATATGTGGTTTCAACAAGACGGCGCCACAAGCCACACAGCGGGTGTAACAATCGACTTACTGCAATCTAAATTCGGTGAACGTGTTATATCGAGAAATGGTCCCGTCGAATGGCCGCCTAGATCGTGTGATTTAACACCTCTAGACTTCTTTTTATGGGGGTACGTTAAATCATTGGTCTATGCTAATAAGCCTGCGTCGTTAGAGGAGCTCAGAGCCAATATTGAAAGAGAGATAGCGTCCGTTTCCGTCGAAATGTGTGGCCAAGTCGTCGAAAATTGGGTTCAACGAATCGACCGCTGCAAACGTGCCCGTGGTGGACTTATGAATGAAGTCGAATTCCATACATAAATGTTTTGATTGTACTTCAAGTAAAATTTTCGAAATGTCTCAAATGGGTTGCGTTTTATTTCAAAAAAAAGTTGTCAAGTCCTTAATGGAAGACCCGATAGTTATTTTACTTGTTGCTTGTGGTTACTATATATAATTTTAAACACGAAAGGCTCGTATTTTTAAAAGAGGCCTCAAAAATTAGATTCGTCGCTGTTAAGCTTGTGTGAACTGTAAAAGTGTCCATTTTAAGCATTACTACGAACAATATTACGGTTACTTTATCAATTTATTTATCTAAACACGTAAATTTCCTATCAGCGTATAAAATATAAAACACACTTGGGTAGCGAAATTTTTAAACCCAGCTTTTATTGCCAAAATGCCAGAACGATAGCAGTTACTTCCGCCCATTTTTCTAACTTTTTAAAAACATTCGGTCCGATACAGCGTTGCCATGTTGTAAGAAAAGTAGAAAATGTGTACAGCTAGTGAGTATTGACTCTCAGTTATACTAAATATTTTTTGATCCAAATAATCTTTACTTTAACCTGGCTCACCATTTGTATGCATTTCTTTTTCACCCGGTTTTGAAATAGTAATTTATTATTATTGGATGCATTGGGTTTCAAATAGATACTTATTATTTACTGAACACTCTGTATTATTTATTTTCTATTGATCTTGCTGCCACAGTATACAACAATAGAAAAGCTTGTACAAAAGAAGGACCCTTTCAGGTGCCTTTAACAACATAATCTAAATTAATCTAAGAACATAATTAATTTGCTAAAAAAAATTTCCTATAATTATTTTTTTACACTTTCCTACTATCTTGTCCATTATGTTTGCTATTTTATTTTTTCATTAATGTCAGTGTCAATATTAAAAGATCACTCTCGACAAACTTCGCAAGGGCACAAAATGTTATAAAAAATTTCGAAATTAAGAACCACTAGCAATATTTTCTTTAATTGTGTGTTCCTTGAAACACCCTGTATCTTTTTAACAATAAAAAAACTTTCAATCCTGTTTGCAAGGAGGAAAATTTTGCTCGAATTTCTCTCCCTCTTGCAACGTTAATTTCCTAACTCTTCTTCATCGAATCAATTTTTAATAGCAGTACTACCACTATTACTACTACTCACAGTACTGTTATTTTGTCCATTATTTCTATTTAGCTCCTCACTTCTAATGAAGTCAATATCCGCATACAACAAGGTGGTTTCGCCCGGTGTCAAATTAACCTCATTTGAGTTACTCGGCCTCGGGCTCTGGCGATCGTCGGGATCGTTCGACAAGTCTAAACTTGCGTAGTGTAGACTAATAATGTGTTGTTGAGGTTGAGATTGTTGATCAGATTCGGGTTGATCTGACTTTGTCGAAACGCCTACGACGGTTGATGTTGAGGAGCTCGATGAATAAACGCTTGAAGTTGAACCTGGGGAAAAAAAACAGTAAATTACACAGGTCTGCAACAAGAATGCTGTCTGGATGTTTTCAACTGATTTCTATGTATTTAGGTGTTCTGAAAACTAAAAAATACTCAAAAAATTCCAGAACGTCAGGTTATTTTGCAAAACGCAAAATTTTATTATAAAAAAGGGTTTTTTTTTGGGCTAACTTGAAGTCATAAATAAATAGGTACAATTTTATTTTGATTACTGTTTTTAAATGTATACAGGCCATAACTATCATTACTTTCTAAATAAAGAACGCTCTGTGTGAGCTAAATTAACAAACATAAACGTTGTAACCAGAACGTGCGCGCTCCGATAGTGTAGAAAGTGGCGCGGTCAATTACGTGTTAACTCGTCATTGTTTCATAGATCTTGGTTCAATATAGTGCAATGTCATCTGTGCGGAAGTGTGTGAATTCGTCTGACAGTTTCTGTTATATTTGTGGCGAATATATGGTATTAATGCAACAACTTAATATTACGGACTTTGTAAAAAAAGTATACTTCACGTATTTTGGCTTAAAACTTGGAGATCAGGATAAAATTTGGGCACCTCATAAAGTCTGCAAACGATGTGTTGAAGACCTTCGAAATTGGTTTAAGGGCAAGAAAAAAGCTTTCCGATATGCGATTCCTATGGTATGGCGCGAGCAAAAGAACCATAGTGATGATTGTTACTTTTGTTCGTGTAATGTGAAAGGGTATAATTCAAAATGGAAGCAGTCCATTTCATACCCCAATCTGCAATCAGCTATTCGTCCCATCTCTCATGGGACCGAAATACCAGTGCCCAAGGCCCCTGCTACCTTGGAAGAGATTCCAAGTTCTGACGAAGATGGTGCTGTACCTGAACCCGATGACAAGTCAGGTTTTCAATTTGAAGATGACAGCAGTCCGAAATTGTTTTCCCAGGGCGAGCTAAATGATTTGGTAAGAGACTTGAATCTTCCCAAAGACGCTGCTGAGTTGCTTGGATCAAGGCTCAAAAGCAGGAACTTACTTTTACCGGGAGTGTCTTCCTCCTGGTTTAGATATCGTGAGAAGCAGTTCACTTCCTACTTTGCCCAAGAGGACGAGTTGGTTTATTGTACCAATATTGAAGGTTTGATGGGTACATTTAAGATCACATACGACCCAGCATAGTGGCGTATTTTCATAGATTCTTTAAAAAGAAGCCTTAAAGCAGTTCTGCTTCACAATGGCGGTTTCTATGCTTCCATTCCTGTCGGTCATTCCGTACACCTCAAGGAAACCTACAAGAACTTGGAATTGGTTCTTTGCAAATTAAAATATAAAGACCACGGTTGGCAAGTGTGCGGTGATTTAAAAATCTTGGGCATGTTGCTCCGACAACAATCTGGGTTTACCAAATTCCCTTGCTTTTTGTGTCTATGGGATAGTAGAGACCGAGCAAATCACTGGACAAAAAAGTGTTGGCCTCCGAGGGAGCTTAAAGTTGACGAAAAGAACGTCCTGCATGAAACTTTGGTGCCTCCTTATAAAGTTCTTCTACCACCGCTTCACATAAAGCTGGGATTGATGAAGCAATTTGTAAAGTCACTTCCAAGAGATGGAAATTGCTTCAAATACTTAATATCAAAGTTTCCAGGCCTCTCGGAGGCAAAGTTGAAGGAAGCTGTTTTCGTTGGGCCAGATATTAGACGGCTTATGGCTGATCCACAATTCATCACAACCATGACGGATCCTCAAAGAGAAGGGTGGATTGCCTTTAAAGAGGTATAGAGAAATTTTTAGGTAATAACAAAGACCCTAACTACAAACAAATCGTCAAAAGAATGTTAAAAGCATTTCAAGCTTTAGGTTGCCTAATGAGTTTAAAAGTACATTTTCTTCATTCCCACCTCGACTACTTTCCAGAAAATTTAGGAGATCTGAGTGAAGAGCAAGGTGAACGATTTCACCAAGATATTAAGGAGATGGAAAAAAGATACCAGGGAAGATGAAGCGTCTTAATGATGGCAGACTACTGTTGGACGCTTCAGAGAGACCTTCCAGATGCTTCCTACAAGCGAAAATGTACCAAAAGGAGTCTCACTGGGAGAAAGAAATGTGTTTAGTGCTTACTAACGAATGTATTTTAGATAAAAAAATAAGTTTTGTTACGCAATTATAAATTTAAAAAAAAAAATTTTTATCTTTTATTTTAAGATGATAACTTGTTTAACATAGATACCTACATTGTCAGAAAACGTGACGTTCTATGACAAAATGAAAGTCATTTTCGGATTCAGTACACCCAAAAACATAAGAATTACGCAAAAAAAAAACCAAAACAGCTCTCATTTTTTTTTTGCAGACTTGTGTTATCAAACAAATCAAATAAAATATTTTATACTAACGAAATAAAGCTGATCACGTAAATACTTCCTTCTGGAACAATTTTACTTTTAGATATTTATTTCCGAATTATGTACAAATTCAAGCTTCCCACCATGAAAAAGAGAAAAAGTGGAGAATATTTCCATCTGCTGAAGAGCTATGGTACTTACCCAATCTGGAGTTTAATCCTTCAGAACATACAGACGACGGCCTGGAGTTTTTCTCAGTCCCTGTAGTAGATGCAGGCCTTTGCGTTGTACCCTTAATTTTTTCTGAGTTTGAAGAGTTTGGCCTTGAAATTTTCATCGCCGGCGAAACAGCGCCTGACGGTGACCTCAAGGTATCATATGGAGTATTGTCTTCTACTTCCATATTGGCAGTCTCAAGGGGTTTATCGTCTAAAAGGAAGAAACAATTTTTAATATGATTACAGCGTAGATAACATATTATGGAACGCATCTCTTTACTAGGAGAATTGCTCCAACTACAAGAGAAATATTAAAACAGCAGTTTTTTACCAACCTTGAGATAATTTGTCAGGAACTTGATCTCCAGGTTTAGGACTAGGCAATCGTTCGTCTTTTTCCCTTATTGGTCTAAAGCACATTGCCTGTCTATCGTTTAGCCCAACAGAAGAAAGATGATTGGCTAATGGGGAGGCTAATCCTGAGGATAACGTAGTACTTTTAGCTCTTGGGAGGGTTGAAGGGTTTAACGGTAGAGTCCCTGGTTTCATTATAGCATAGTCACCTGGAAAATAATACAAAAAAATTACAGATGGGTTTTCATCTAACAGTCTGACGCTGGGATGTATTTGTTAAAATAGTACTAACCGGAATGATCATCGTACTTTGACACCAATGTCACGGGAGTCTTAGAAGCACTAGGTCCAGGAGGGCAAAAGTTCATGTAAGGCGACTCATCTACTACCCTGTTTCTAGCGTCTCTTGAAGGTTCAAAATCCATCATGGCATAGTCGTCTTCATTATTAACCTTCTTCCATGATGAATTTGAAGATTTGTAAGGTACGCTCAAAATGGACATTGGCACCTTTAAATAAAAAAAAATGATATAATTTTAGAAAAAGTGTGGAGAGTAAGCAACGCACTTCTATAGACGAGCAAAAACGACAGTTATACGAAGGAGAGGTACTGTAAAATGACTATATAATTACCTTCACTGTCGTAGGAGTGCTAGTCTTGCTTGGACCCGAGGCAGGGGAAGCGGGACTATTCAGACTTAACGGGAACATTGTCGAGGAACTGGAAGGTGTCGTAGTTACGCTCGAGCTAACCGAAGAGCTATCTTTGGAGCTACCAGCCTAGAAAGAGGGGTTAGAAATATTTTGAAATAATTGAAATGTAGACATTCCAAACGCTATAGCTCTTTTTGGTTCAGGTTACAAGCGATTCTGTTTATACTGCTCAACTGCAATTTGTAAGGGAACATTACACTTTCTCGGGTCGGAAAAATCGATTTTTTTTGGAAAGTATTATATTAAATAATATTCTCTGAAAATTTCGGAGGAAAATTTCAAAGGCCGCCCAAATCGACCGCGCGGCGTGCTAACTTACCTTTCGGACGTTTACAAAGGTTTTACTCTACCTGCGTCGAACATCTGCTGCTACTTTTATGATTCTAAGAAAGATAGAAGCAGGTAAAAGGAAAGCTTACTATAATGGGTATAATATATTTTCAGTTTGCGGTAAAACTGTAGCCAAAGTAAACGGTATGCTGGCCTGCTGAGTTCGAAAATATCGCTCGCAGGGCTAACATCATTCAGTAAACGTCTCCGCTAATATTGGGCAAAATGGAAAAAAAAATACGGGAAATTTCGTTTGAAGCGAGTGTGGAGACAACGTAAAAGACAGATATTTTTTCAGATAAAAGTAATTCTAATTTTGCCAGTACATCTGTAGAAAAAAATGAAAAAAGTCCTGATATAAGTCCAAGCACTGATCCGAATTTTAGTTATTGTATAGTACAATTTTTAGTGTTTACAACTTTACAACGAAGTAGGATTTAAGCTTTGTGTTGTGTGTGAATGCGGCGATACACTCATTGACTCTAGCCCCAAAATTGGAAAATCATATGAAATCAATAGGCATTTTTGTAATGAGATACTCGGCTGGAGTGAACAATTTTTGCGGCCTGATGGATTTAGGAACGGGCTCTTATAAGACAACAAAGAAAAAAAATTATCGGTATCAGGTGACTGATCATGGGCAAAACGTAGCCTTACGTCTCTTTTGGGCGTCGTGTCTCTTATTGGTAAATATAAGATTTTAGATATTATTGTAAAATCGAGTTTTTGTTACGAGAAGAAGATACTGTTGAATTTGAGGCATTTTGGGACGAGCATGAAGAGCATTGTGCAGCAAATCAAAAACGAAGCGCCGGAAAGATGGAGGTCGAAGGTGTTCTCGAGATGTTTCAGCGATCGAAAAACTTGCACGACGCCGCATCGGTGACGGAGACACCAAAACCTTCACTTCAATTTTAGATGTGCAGCTTTATGGAGATAATTTTGTTATAGAAAAAACGAATGTGTCTTGCATGTTAAAAAACGAATGTATAGAAGAGTAAAAGAAGTCAAAAGAGTATTACCGCAAACAAGGAAGCAAGCTAAAAAAGAAAATCCAACGCCGAAAAAAAGGAGATCTGAACCTAAAAAAATTCAGCTAACTAATAAATTAATGCAGGATTTATCACTTTACTATGGCTTAGCTATTCGACGTCACCCAGATTCAGTGGAAGAAATGAAAAAAGAAATTTGGTCCACATTTTACCATAAGATTTCAATCGATGAAAGGCCACAACATACTACAACGAGGCGCTAAGCTCGCCCGGAAGCGTGACAAAGTGAGCATCAGGGATGCCGAGCGTAACCTCAACGATGCCACCAGAGAGGCCAGAATCGCACGAAGAGACGAAAGAACACTTGAGAACGAGGCGTATTCGTTAATTTTTTCCTCAATTTTTAATGTTTTTTTTAAAGGAAAAAAATGCTATTTTTGAGACCACCAACATTGGACGTCCAAAATTTTATGAATTTTTGCTCAAACAAAATAATCGTAGTCTATACTGGAGCCACAGTCATACTTTTTCAAAGGATATTTTTTTTTCAGACGTTCCAGTGAGCCGCAATCGTTCACGCGAGCTGATCAAAATTTTCAAAATGGCTTCCGTGAGGTTGCACAAAGCCCCCATAAAAATCATTTAAAAAATTATGTAAACATTTTTTTCTTGTATTTGAAGATTTAAAATATATTTCAGAAAAATTACAGACTCAAAAAATGTTTTTTTATTAATTTATCAGTCCCATAAAATTATTAAATTATTTGGACCGAGAAAGTGTAATGTTCCCTTAAACCTACTTTAATTGCGACTATACAGTTGTGAATGTGGTATGCATATGTGGGTGTCCCACATGGACAACGATAAAATTAACGGCTTTATTACCGCAATACTTACATTCGAATATTTTCTTGGTGACTTCTGTCTAGGAAGACTTGAATATGGACTTAGGGGTAAGTGCATTTTAGGAGACGATCGATCCTGTAGGTGATGATTTTCGTCCTAATAATGACGATATCGAGATGGGACTAGAATTTTTCACGCCCTGGTTATTTGAAGTGGTTTGAATTGATATTGGTTGCGACCTTTCCTTCTTTGAGGGTTTGTTTTTCGAGTTGGCCTCCAAGCTGATACCGGACATGTTGAGGTAGTCTCCGTGTTCGTTGTCGATGCTATCCGTGCTACTTTGACGTTGGTGTTTGACGTTTTGGATGTTGGTGAAGTCGCCAGGAGTCATTCGGACGTATCTGTGAGTAAACCAACGTTATCTTTCAACTATGCAAAACACAAAAGACAAGAGAACTTACCCTTCAATATCGTGAGCACTAGCTTCTGGAATTCTTTCTTGAACACCAAAGGGAACATAGTCGGAGGAGTATTTGGGTGAAATTGTATCTAAATGAGGAGACGAGGACATCTGGGAACCAAATGAATTCGTTCTTTCACTTCTTCTATTGTTATTCTTCCCAGACATGTCCAAGTAGTCTGAATTATGGTCAGTAGTCCATGCGCCTACAGTAAAAATTATATTAGTCCAGGTTATGATTCTATTTGATGGCAAATTTCCTACCTGGTGATGTGGCAACTCGTGGCATCGACGAATTGGAGTTAGCCCGTCTTCTACTTTGGCTCATATCCATGTAATCGGTGTTTCTATTATTATCATGAGCAGAACTCCTTCCCATCTGTCTGATGTACTCAGTTAGAGTCATGGAGGTTCTTGGACTACTCCTAGCTGGACTGGAACTAAATGAGAGAGAAACAAATAAACATTAAAACTTAATATTTAATAAAAATCTAACCGCTCAGCTTCCAATCTGGAGAATGGAGGGCGCAGAACTTAAAAAATTGAAGAACTTACCCAGGCGCCATATCCATGTAGTTTTCCCTTCCAATATTATTATTACTCCCACCACTCATATCCATATAAGGAGAATCGCCGTTACCAACTTGATTTCCACTGTTGGTTCCATTGTTGCCGCTGATATCTAAATATGGCGAATAAACATGACCGACGGATGGTATGTTATGTCCACCGTTCGCCCCATTGTTGCCGCTCATATCCAAATAAGGTGAATAAGCGTGGCCAACTGATGGAATATTATTGGCACTGTTCGCTCCATTGTTGCCGCTCATATCTAAATAGGGCGAATAGGCATGGCCGACTGGCGGTACGTTATTTCCACCACTGATGTCCATGTGTGCCAGTGAAGCCCTCTGACCTTGAGTCATATCGACGTATGGAGATGTGTCGCTGCTGGTGGATGTCGTGCGAATGTTGCCAGGTTTCATTTCTACGTAACCTTCGGGAGTCGGGAGTTTTCTTGTTGTGATCGCCACCTGGAGATTAAAATCAATACGTTTTACAAGTACGAATGCATTTTAGACGGTTTTGGGTTTTTAAGTCAGGTGAGGAGATTGATTGTGGTAAAGATTTATTGGGGTAATTCTTTTTTTTAATAGCAACAACGGTACAAAACCCCGGTACTTACCAAAGTGATCCAAGAAACCAAACAGGCCACTCCTACTCCCGTTGCTACAACTACTATTTCTGTGGTTACAAGCAGCCCTAGCTTCGCTGGAACCCGAGGCATTTGTGCTGCTTCTCGACCGGGTGGTGTCGGTTGAAAAGTCCATTTCCATTAAATCATCCATCGGATTGTTAATGGAACCATGAGAGCTTCCCGTTCGGGAGTTTGGTGCTAATAGAGGAGCGCTGCTCGATTTGACACCTGGTGGGTGATGATGCGGTGGGAGGACCTAAAAAAAGCCCATCATGTTCCCAACTGTGCGTAATAATGAATATAGGGTTTCAACGACTATTTTTAAGAGGCAATAGTTTAATATCCACGCATATTATTTGAGGTTTATGATTACTGACTTACTCTGTTGTATTTTTTGACCTTTGATCCCACGCTAAAGGCACGCACTCTAGAATTCTCTGGAGTACTAGCGAGTTGAGCTTCTGGAGGCTTGGAACCCACCGAGTAGGCTCTGCAAGGCCTAGTGTCGTCATCATCCGCTGAGACGTAAGAGAAAACCTTGTCCAGGGGATAGTCCGCAAATCTAAAAAAAAATTACAACAGTTTTAGACATTCTTGTTTGTATATTTACAGGGTGCGTCAACAAAATTAAACCAGCTAAAATAACTTCAAAAGAGGTTGTTTTTATTAAAAAAAAACTAATTTAGGCACTTAAAACGTAACTATACAAGTAGTTACGCCACTCAGCAACTCAGAAACGCCATTAACAATTTAATAATAAAACAGGGAGCTATGATATTTTTATTTTAAACATAGTTCATCAGTTGTTATCTCCAAAGAACCAATTAGGTGCAAGCTGGAAATCGATAATTAGATTATAGAGCAGGTGATGACAATTAAATATTTAGGAATTAAATTATCTTATAACAACAACATAGAAGAAGAAATAAAAGAACAACTAGTAAAAGCCAATAGAATAGCAGGATGCTTGAATGACACTATTTAGAAAAATAAATATTTGAGAAGAGAAGTAAAATCTCGTATATATAAATCTGTAGTTCGACCAATTATGACCTACAGAGCAGAGATAAAATCAGAAATACGCAAAACTCAGAGGTACTTATAAACAAGTGAAATGAAAACATTAAGAAGAATTGCAGAAAGAACACTTTGGGATAGAGAAACAAATGACAACATAAGGCACATATGTGAAGTAGAGGCCATTAAGAAGAAACAGAAAACAAGAATGAAACCAACACATAAATACTCGTAGAATGTCTAAACGACGATTAGTGAAAATAGTTCGAGATAAATCATCGGTGGGCCGAAGGAGTATAGAACACCCACGAAAAAGATGGAAGGACGACCTGTAGCGACGATACATGAAAGAAAAACAGGCAGGAATGCCTAATATAAAAAAGAAGAAGAAGAAGAAGAAACATAGTTTGTAGTTTCTTGAGTAACTAGACACTTACTTTACTTTATCTAGTGGAAACTTTTAACGGAAATTAAATGATGTATTCTTAGGACCAAAAACTTACCTCATATCACTACTAGGTGTCCCCGAAGTAACACTGCTCATACTAGCACTGTTAGATGGAAAGTTGTGCCCCACATACTGAGATCCGCTCATGTCAGTGTAGTGATTCATTGGGAGGTAGTTCCCAATATGGGGATTGGCTCTTGGTGATTCAGGACACTCTTCCTCGGTGATGACTTCATCTGGCGTGAGGGTGGAGTACATTCTTTGGTGTTCTAGGTCGTGAACTCCATCGTGTTCATCGGGGAGGCTGTACGAAGACCCTGTCGAGTCTGAGGGGGGACTAATGGGGCTGCCTGTAAAAAAAAAAAAACCATAATAAATAGTAATTAGTTGGTAATTGAAAGAAAAGATAAGTGCATGACTTCTAAATCTAATGGAAAATGAAGAGAATTAAAGTTTTGTAGAGGTTAAAAAGGCATTTGACACTGCAGAGTTAAGAACAACGGTACAATCTTTACTACATGGGGTAAGAAGTTCCGACACTTTTGAAGAAAAAACATTTGGATACCTTTCATATCGCACGATTTGTCGAACTTTTTAAAATAGGCCTCAGTTTCGTCGACTTCTTTATTTATTGAGAAAAAAACACTAAATTTTTGGTAAAATTTCCACTTTCATTGATTTTTTTTTACTTGACACGTGTTTCGCTAAAATATTCGCTTTATCAAAAGTATGGGTATGGAATAAAATAAACATTTTTTGATGGTTTTATAAGTAAATATAACAAAACAATAAAAGTTAACAATTATACAAATAATTCATTAAATACATTCAACAATGGGGAATTTCCGAGGACCAGCTGGTCATTTAACAGTGTATTTGCATCCTTTCTTTTATGTGATTTGTTCTGAACGTGTAAAATATGGAAATTATTATCAAACAAGCAGTGCCCCCGGCTCCGCTCGCGTAGACTTGATTTACTACTATCGTCACTGCTTATTCCTTATGTTACCTAACCTAATAAAATATCTGCTATTATTTGCCCTCATCTCCCATTATTGCTCCATATCTCCCATTATCTCTATATAATTTCCATTATCTAGGCTTATCTCTGCTCATCTCCCATTATTTCTCCTTATCTCCCATTATTTCCCCTTATCTTCCATTATCTCACCTTATCTCCCATTATCTAGGCTTATCTCGACTTATCTCGCAATATTTCTCGTTATCTCCAATTATTTCTCCTTATCTCCCATTATCTCACCATAACTCCCATTATCTAGACTTATCTCCCATTATTTCTCCTTATCTCCCATTATTTATACTTATCTTCCATTATCTCACCTTATCTCCCATTATCTAGGCTTATAGCGAATTATATAGAACATATGTATAAATTTATAAAAACACGTAATTCCGATAAGTGGTTCTCGAGTGATAAGCGCACTCACGGATAGACAGAGAGATGTATATATTATATTCTTTGCTATATGATATTGTTCCATATTTAATGCTTTACGCAACGTATTGCAAGAGAACGCGCTAGCGGCAAACTTTTCTCCGACTTAATTCACTATTATCGTCACTGCTTATTCTTATGTCACCTAACGTAATAAAATATATCCTATAACCTGGCCAGAGAACATATGTATATTTAAAAAAAGCACGTAAATCGGATACGTGGTTCTTCAGTGATAAGCGCATAAACGGACAAACAGGCAGAGAGATATTGCATTTTATATATATTATAGATATCCTTTGCTACATGATATTGTTCCATATTTAGTGGTTTAGGCAGTGTATTGCAAGAGAACGCGCTAACGGCAAACTTTTTTCCGATTTGATTCACGGTTATCGTCACTGCTTATTCCTCATGTTACCTAACGTTATAAAATATAGCCTATAACCTGGCCAGAGAACATATGTATGTTTTAAAAAAAAAAGCAAGTAAATCGGATAAGTGGTTCTCCAGTGATAAGCGCACTAACGGACAGTCAGACAGAGAGACGTTGCATTTTATATATATTATAGATATAGATTTATATTATTATATAACCTGGCCAAAGAATATAAGTAGGAATTTAAAAAAGACACGTAAATCGGATAAGTGGTTCTCGCGTGATAAACGCACTATTGGACAGACAGACAGACAGAGGGACATTGCATTTTATATATATTATAGATTATAGGTATTCTCTGCTACATAATATTGTTCCATATTTAATGGTTTAGGCTGTGTATTGCAAGAGAATGCGCTAGCGACAAACTTTTTTCCGACTTCATTCACTATTATCGTCACTGCTCATTCCTTATGCTACCTATCATAATAAAATATAGCCTATAACCTGGCCAGAGAACATACGAGGCTGGTTTGAAAAGTCCGTGCAAAAATAAAAACTACTTATGTGTTTGGGGTAAACCTTTTTTATTTTTCGACATAGTCTCCTTTTAGGCTTATACACTTCGTCCAACGATGTTCTAGTTTGTTGATCCCTTCCGAATAATAGGATTTGTCCAAGTCTGCAAAATATCCATTAGTGTCTGCAATCACCTCCTCGTTTGAATAAAAACTTTGTCCCGTCAGCCATTTCTTCAAATTGGGGAACAAATAGTAGTCCGAGGGGCCAAGTCTGGAGAATAGGGGGGATGTGAAACGAGTTGGAATCCTATTTCCATTAATTTTGCGACCACAACTGCTGAGGTGTGTGCTGGTGCGTTGTCGTGATGGAAAAGGACTTTCTTGTGGGCGAATCGCGGGCGTTTTTCTTGCAGCTCGGTTTTCAAACGGTCCAATAACGACGAATAATATTCACCTGTAATAGTTTTACCCTTTTCCAGATAGTCGATGAGGATTATCCCTTGCGAATCCCAAAAGACAGTCGCCATAACCTTTTCGGCCGAAGGAACGGTCTTCGCCCTTTTTGGTGCAGATTCCCTCTTGGTAACCCATTGTTTAGATTGTTGTTTGGTCTCAGGAGTATAGTAATGTATCCATGTTTCATCCACAGTGACGAAACGACGCTTAAAGTCGTCCGGATTCTTCTGGAACAGCTGCAAACCATCCTTGCAACACTTCACACGATTTCGTTTTTGGTCAAGCGTGAGCAATCGCGGCACCCATCTTGCGGATAGCTTTCTCATGTCCAAATGTTTATGCAAAATATTATGTACCCATTCAGTCGAGATGCCCACAGCACTAGCAATCTCACGCACCTTAACTTCTGTCATCCATCACCATATCATTGATTTGATCAATGATTTGTGGAGTCGTAACCTCCACAGGCCGTCCAGAACGTTCAGCATCACTTGTGCCCATATGGCCAGTTCGAAAATTTTGAAACCACTTATAAACTGTTCTAATCGAAGGTGCAGAGTCACCATAATGTTTATCAAGATTCTCTTTAGTCTCCTGAGGCGTTTTGCCTTTCATAAAGTAATGTTTAATCACCACACACGAAATTCTTTTTCGTCCATTTCTTGAAAATCACTCGACTTCCTTGATTCACACGAATGCCAAACACAAAAAAAATAGACCAATATGGCTGAAACTTGGTGTGCGTTCATTCAAGAGATGCTACTAACTAAACATGACCTCGATACGCGCCGGTGGTGCCATCTATCGGACTTTGCACGGACTTTTCAAACCAGCCTCGTATGTATGTTTTATTTATATATATTATAGATACATGATTTTCTTTTATTGACTTTTTGGCATATCAAGAATCAGTTTTACTTTTTAAAAAACTTTTATTATGTTCTGAAATTCTTCGTTTTATAAAACGTTTTCAAAAACTTTTTATAAAACAAAGAATTTCAGAACATAGTAACAGTTTTTTAAAAAGTAAAATTGATTCTTCATATGCCAAACATTTAATAGAAGAGAATCATGTATTTGATAATAATTTCCATATTTTACACGTTCAGAACAAATCGTATGAATTAAATTTATTTGAGACCCTCGAGATTAATAAAAGAAAGAATACAAACACACTGTTAAATGATCAACTGGACCTCGGATCTTCCCCACTGTTGAATTTATATAATGAATAGATAATTTGTATAATTATTAAATTTTGTTGTTATTCTTTAGTTACAACCTACCCTGAAATATTTGTTTATAAAAGCATGGAAAAATAGTTATTTCATTCCATATCCATACTTTTGACAAAGCTAATATTTTACCCAAAAACGTGTCAAGTATAAAAATCAATAAAAGTGGAAATTTTACTTAAAATGTAGTGTTTTATTCTCATTGGATATGAATTTCCATCAAATAACGGTTGAGTCAGTTAATTATTTAATTTGAGCCTGGATCCACTTTTTCAAATTTGGACGAGGAAGCAATTTATAACCCAATTAGTCCAATTTCAACATCTATTTTATAAAGTTATGAGCTCGTGTATTATTTTCGTGAATCAACACTCTCTTGTTCACTAAATGCGGTCTCTTTTTCTTGATTTCCCCATTGCATTCCAAGTTTTTGAACACTTCGGCCGGTTTTTGTGAGGTTTCAGCCATTCTGCGGACTACCCGATGGACTCAGATATACAGTGGTGAATCCAGGTTTCGTCCATTGTTACAGCTGTATTTTTTCAAAAAGTAGTGTTTAATAGACAAAATGTTATGAAAATTTTACACAGATCTTCTGAGAGTTGACATTAACTGATAATCATATGCTTTGTTGTCTGTGCTGCCATCTCTCGGAAAATCTCGGGACTTATCACCCCATGTAGTAGTCTGTATAATTGTAATAAGCAGAAACAGAGAATTTGCAGAAAAAAAGATGAAAATAGATATTTTCTTTACTTCCTTACCAGTTGGGGGGCTATGTGAAGCATCTCTATGGTAAACAGCTCTATAAGGTACAGAATAGGGCTTTCCCCATCCGGGAATCGCATGGTTACCTTCGCTGCTCGTCCTCGGCCTAGATGGCATACTATCACATCGCTCCCTAAAACCTAGAATTTAAAAGAAAAACAATATTATAAAAAATGTAATTCCCAAAATAAACGGCAATATTTTTTAAACTTATTATTACCGACAAAAACACGACAAAGCTATTTATTGTACAGTTCACAAGAGCCCAGTTTTTTTTAAGGCAGCAACAAATCTTTAGAAAAATAAACTAAAAATTTGCAAGCTTAACTTTTGCCCCAAAATAAATATTTCACAGTTTACAAGTAAAGTAAAATGCACTTAAAACTTGCCCTTTTAACAACCATTTTTTGTAGCTCTATTCGGAGTGAAATTGTTTTATTTATGAGTTTTCATATTCGAGATTCATTAAAAACTTTAAATGTGTTGTTTCAAACATGTGTTACATAAGTTAGAAGTCGCTAATAATATCGAATCCTTCTAGATATTTTAGAAGATGCTGACCCTGGAAAAGTCTACAGAACACTGGGGTTAGCTCCTTCGTGCATTTTTTTCAGCACTATGGCAGGTATTTCATCAGCTTCAGAAGCTTTTTTGGTGTCTCCTCCATCAGCCGTTCTCATCCACTGCTAGATATAGGCCTCCTCTAATAACTTCCACTGATCCTGTCCTGAGCGGTGTTAACCCTATTTCCTGCCACTTTTTGGATGTCATCGCTCCATCTTGGTGGTCTGTCTACCTCTGTTCCTTTTGTCTTGTCTGGGTCCCCATTATATTAGTCTTCTACACTATCGGTTATCATTCCTTCGGGATATATGGCCTGCCCAACTCCATTTAAACTGCGTAATTTTTAGTGTTCCGTACGGAACACTTATAAGATCACTTCGATGTCTGTCTGTCCGGCTGTCATACCCGATTTTCCTCCGAAACTATTTGTCCTAGAAAGTTGAAATTTGGTAATAATATAGGATTTGATGGCCTCATCAGAACCATGTAGTTTTGAAAGTTAAATTTTGACTTAAGGGGTTAGTTTTGGGGGGTGAAATCGGAAGTGAAAAAAAAAAAATTTTTACTAGGTAATCGAGTGTGGTGTCAAATGAAAGCTTGTGAAAACACGAGTAAAAAATATATATATAATGTAATACTTGCGCGCACTTTTCTTTGTATTATTTTTAAAAATCGCGAAAAATCGCTGTCCACCCGCCTTATCTCGAAAAGTACTTATCAAAAAATTTTGAGAAAATTCTGGAATATTCTCCACGGGGTGTAGATTGAACGAAAATTATCACGAGTGCAGGTAATAATTTATGTGGTATATAAAAAAAAACAGAAATTTCAAGGTCATCAATTTTCAGTAAAGATTGGAAATAAACTTTGTTGAAAACTCATTTGGGGTGTGTTTTGTGAAGTCACTGATCATTTTATATTTTCGTTACAACATTTTTTATTTTAAAAGCAATCAACGTACGGAACACTAATTGCGCAAGTTCAACTTGGTTTTTTTTTTAGATAATATCTATTACTTTTGTTAGTTGTCTGATGGTTATGTTTATTATTATTCTGTCCTTCATCGTCATACCCAACATAACTCTCTCCATTGCCTGTTGCCATCGTCTCAGTTTGTGTGCTGATTGTTTTGTTAATGTGTGTGCCTCGGTGCCTTATGTGAATACTGGCAGAACGCATTGTTCAAAAACTTTCTTTTTTAAGCACATTGACAAATTACCTTGCAGCGTATATCTCAGCTTTCCAAAAGCCGTTCATTCCAAACGTATACGACGGTGTATCTCACGGGTTTGGTTATCTTTGTCAATTTGCAATTCATGACCCAAATACTTGTTAATTTTGGACATGCTCCACCTTGCTTTCCTTAAATTTCATATTACTGTTCGTAACTGGATTAGTCATAAACTTGGTGTTTTGAAAGTTAATATTTAAATCAATATTTGCTGATGGTATTTACAATTCGGTAAGCATTTTTTGGGCTATTATGACAATACCATCAGCAAAGTGCAGGTGATTTAGGTGTTTGTCATCAATGTTTATGCCTTTTCCATCCCAATTAAGTTCCTTAAAAGTATATTCTAACACCGACGTAAAAAGTTTAGGAGAGATCATATCACCTTGTTTGATTCCACCTTCCATTCACTATTTACTTGTGGATTCATGGAGTCTTACACTTGCTGTTACGTTATTATAAATTTAAATTACTGAGTATATCTGTAGTTTATTCTCATTTGCTGCAGGGCAGACAGTATCGCAGGCAATTCTACGGTGTGAAAAGCTTTTTTAAAATCCACAAAATTTGTGGATTTGTGGATTTTTGGTGTCTAACTTCATTAAAATATGTTTTATGATAGGCTGGCTGAAGACAATATCGACCACCCTTGACGGCAGTATGGGACTAGTTGGTGGTTGGTTTTTCCTTCAAAGTCGGCAATAGAATGTGAACCAAAGAGTTCAGTCAACAAGATGGCTTTCTCAATAGGTGTCGTTGCAATAATATTATCTGGCCGTGTGAGTGGTGGTACAGTGGATTTAGTAAAGTTTTCATGTTCATCAATTGAATATTCTTGAAAGATACGCATAACCCCAGTATTATTACTAAAAATGTTATCTTTTACACAAAAATATTGTCGTGCATTTATATAACAGATGAATTATTAAAAGTAATGCAAACCTGATAATGTTCGTTCAATCTACACCCTGTGGAGAATATTCCAGAATTGTTTATAAATTCTTTGATCAGTACTTTTCAAGATAAGGGGGAACAGCGATTTTTAGCAATTTTTTAAAAATAATACAAAGAAAGGTGTGAGCAAGTATTACATTATTGTGTGAAGTCTGCTTATATCGAACCCGTTAATAGCAAATTTCCGGTTAAAACGAAATATTTTATAATGCACGAAAAAACTTTCATAAGACCAATGCACATTTTTATCGGTTATAACGAATCCGGTTATAACGAACTTCCGGATAAAGCGAACCAAATTTGGATGTTTTGTGACAGTTTATAACGAACTTGCCACTCCCTGTGCTCGATATCGCGCGACTTGATCTCGGGAATTTACCGAAACTAGCAAGGACCCCTATTCTACTTGTTCAAGCCGCGTCGCTAGTTCGAACAGTATTATTTTCAATTAACTTGTGTTATGCGGTTCTAATGCATATTTGATCAAAGTATGTTGAATGTTTAAGTTTTTATTTTAAAATGAGTACACAAAAACGTAAAGCGTTTACTTTATGTTAAAAGACAAACACGATATTATAAGGAAAATAAAGAATGGAGTTAAATAAAGTGATGTTTGCAAACAGTTGAATTGAACTGGATCTACGGTTTCTACCATATGGAAGAAGAGCCAAGAAATCTTATCAATCTATGATAAAAGAAACTTTAGTTGAAAAAAGTAATATCTACACATGACAAAGACCTTCTTAAATGGTTTAGTCAAAAACGACATGAACATGTTCCTGTTACCGGCTATACTTTACAAGAGGAAGATAGCGAATTGGGAAGGAAAATAGAGAACACCGAGTTTAACTGTTCTAGAAGTTGAAACCGCAGGAATGGGTATGACTGTTGTTGATCAGTGGTTGGCCAATGTATGCCTGGAAATTCGAGAACACTGTGACCTACCTTCGCGAAATTTCATATGAAACTCGGGCAACTGATGTCGATTGTTTTAATCCCAATTACAATTTCTTAAAATCTTTATTCTTTCAACTGTGTAAAAAACAGGAGTCACTCCTTTCAACAGGTAGTAACCTTATCTGACTGGAATCTCCCGGGCGAGACAATTTACAGAAGCAAAAGCCGTTGGTCTTTCAAAAATTTGACTAAAGTAATATAAATACTTTGAATATTGTAAAAGATTCTTTTGCCTTTGAGTGTCCTTGTATTCGAGTTATCTGAAAATTAAGTTGTTGTTTTTTTCATTATTACATGAGGTGAAAAGTCCTGAGACTTTCCGAGAGATTGTAGCACAAACAAAAAACACATGATTTTTCAGTTTGTGTCAACTCTCAGAAGATTCGTGTAAAATTTTCATGACATTTGACGCTACTTTTGATTTTTGCAAAACGATGGAACAAAAAGAATTTCGTGTTTTGATTAAACATTGCTTTTTGATGGGAAAAAATACAGCCAAAACCCAAGAAAGGTTTGGGCACATCTGCTTCGTCGAAGGCAACTATATGTCGATGGTTTAGTGAACTTAAATGCAGCCTTACAAGCACTGAATGGATATATTTCGTATTTTAATCTCGAAATTTGCCTTGAAATTGAATTTGCCTCCTGTAACCGTAGGCAAAACATCGGAAAGTTACCCAAAATTGACACGGTCTGATGATTTCTCATCTAATCAGGACCGTGAAAGCTGCTGTTCAACTCATTGTCTGAGGACAATTTTTAGGCCCTGAAATTAGATGCTGGCTCAAGAGAATGAATATCCGCATTAAAAACATTTTTAATGCGGATGAAACGGATTTGTTTTACAAGATGACGCTTGATAAGACATTCAAGTTTGGCGGAGAGAATTGTACTGGTGGAAAATTATCAAAAGTAAGGATTACTGTGTTGGAAACTGCAAATATGTATGGAACAGAAAAAAGAAAATTGTTGGTGATAGGAAAGCCCGCCAATCCCAGGTGTTTTAAAAACAAACATTTACCAGTAAAGTTTGGATGACATCAGAAATTTTTAAAAACGAACTGATCGAATTGGACAAAGAAAATAAACAGAAAAATTTCCAGCGCACCCTGAAGTTGACCTACAGCAAACAAAATTGGTTTTTACGCCTCCAAACACAAATGCAAAGCTCCAACCTATGGTTCAAGGTGTGATACATTCTTTAAAATGTCATTATAGAAAGATTTTACTTATGAAAATGTTAGAGACGATCGATAAAGGTAACATTTTCTCTGTAACTCTCTTGGACGCTATAAACTTTATCCATATGGCTTGGTAAAGAGTCAGTAGAGAAACCATTGCAAACTGTTTTAAACATAGCGGATTTTTAAGGAAGGAATGTAGATATAACTCGGATGATGAGCTACCGTGGACTCAGTGGATTGAAAAACATCGCGAAGCTTCTACTGAATATCTAGAATTTCTTTACGATGCTGACATTCAACAAATTACAGTGGAAATCGAGATTAAAAAGATGTTTAATCACTTTAATTTTGAAGAATATGTATGTGCTGATAATGAATTAATGACGAGAGAAATATTAACTGATGATCAAATTGTGACATCAGTGACTTCTAGAAAGATTTAAAACGATAATGACGACGAAGACGAGCTTAAAGAAGGAGATAACATTTATATTCCATCATTTCAGAAAAATTACTAAGAAAATGACTGAAACTTGCAATTTTTTGGAATCTCGTGAAGTTCCTGAACATATATGGAGTAGTTTTTGTGATCATGACAATTATATAAACACCATTTCTTTTTCAAGTAAAATTGTACAAACGAAAATTACTGATTTTACTGTACGAGGCTGGTTTGAAAAGTCCGTGCAAAAATAAAAACTACTTATGTGTTTGGGGTAAACCTTTTTTATTTTTCGACATAGTCTCCTTTTAGGCTTATACACTTCGTCCAACGATGTTCTAGTTTGTTGATCCCTTCCGAATAATAGGATTTGTCCAAGTCTGCAAAATATCCATTAGTGTCTGCAATCACCTCCTCGTTTGAATAAAATCTTTGTCGCGCCAGCGATTTCTTCAAATTGGGGAACAAATAGTAGTCCGAGGGAGCCAAGTCTGGAGAATAGGGGGGATGTGAAACGAGTTGGAATCCTATTTCCATTAATTTTGCTACCACAACTGCTGAGGTGTGTGCTGGTGCGTTGTCGTGATGGAAAAGGACTTTCTTGTGGGCCAATCGCGGGCGTTTTTCTTGCAGCTCGGTTTTCAAACGGTCCAATAACGATGAATAATATTCACCTGTAATAATTTTACCCTTTTCCAGATAGTCGATGAGGATTATCCCTTGCGAATCCCAAAAGACAGTCGCCATAACCTGTCCGGCCGAAGGAACGGTCTTCGCCTTTTTTTGGTGCAGATTCCCCCTTGGTAACCCATTGTTTAGATTGTTGTTTGGTCTCAGGAGTATAGTAATGTATCCACAGTGACGAAACGACGCTTAACGTCCTCCGGATTCTTCTGGAACAGCTGCAAACCATCCTTGCAACACTTCACACGATTCCGTTTTTGGTCAAGCGTGAGCAATAGCGGCACCCATCTTGCGGATAGCTTTCTCATGTCCAAATGTTTATGCAAAATATTATGTACCCGTTCAGTCGAGATGCCCACAGCACTAGCAATCTCACGCACCTTAACTCTTCTGTTATCCATCACCATATCATGGATTTGATCAATGATTTCTGGAGTCGTAACCTCCACAGGCCGGCCAGAACGTTCAGCGTCACTTGTGCCCATATGGCCAGTCCGAAAATTTTCAAACTACTTATAAACTGTTCTAATCGAAGGTGCAGAGTCACCATAATGTTTATCAAGCTTCTCTTTAGTCTCCTGAGGCGTTTTGCCTTTGATAAAGTAATGTTTAATCACCACACGAAATTCTTTTTCGTCCATTTCTTGAAAATCACTCGACTTCCTTGATTCACACGAATGCCAAACACAAAGAAATAGACCAATATGGCTGAAACTTGGTGTGCGTTCATTCAAGAGATGCTACTAACTAAACATGACCTCGATACGCGCCAGGGTGGTGCCATCTCTCGGACTTTGCACGGACTTTTCAAACCAGCCTCGTATAAACTACGTATTTTAATGTTTTCGTTTATACTCGTATATGTACATACATACATAATAATAACTTTAGTGTGACTTGTTTTATTTTCCTTTGAACGTTTGCTTTTAATTTAATAATTACTATTATTCATTTTTCTAAGTATAAGCGCCTAATCTAAATAAAAAAGTAGTGAAAAATGATATTAGATTTTGTTTACTGTTTGTAACGAACTTCGGATATAGCGAACCATTTTTAGTAATTTTTTTGAAGTTTGTTATAAACGGACTTCACTATATTTTTAAACTCGTGTTTTCACAAGCTTTCATTTGACACCACACTTTATAACCTGATATATATTTTTTTTCACCTCCGATTTCACCCTCCAAAGCCAAAATTTAACTTTCAAACTACGCGGTTCTGATGGGGTCATCCATTCCAGTGCCAAATTTCAACATTCTATGCCATGCCATAGTTTCGGAGAAAATCGGGTGTGACAGAGGGACAGATAGATAGACGGACAGACACCGAAGTGTTCCGTACGCAACACCAAAAAAGTCATAAGTTTTGAGTGCATTTTACAATATCAAGTTTTAACGAAAAATCTTAGCATGCTCTAATTTTTAAACTACACGTTACCCCTACGGAGCGTGTTCCATTTTGGTGAACCATGTATGTTGAGATCCCGGTAACTGTCTTAGGTACAAAAAACAGGTAAATTGGACGAATTTTTTAAAATTGTGCGCTTTACAAAACTGAATAAAAAAAAACTGTTATGTATACAACAACAACATTAATGGCCACAAAATGTTAATCCACGTTTATAAATATATATCTTTTTGGAATACTATTACGTTCCGTATGTTTTTTGAGGTTCCTATTCCTATAAATATTAAAATAGGTTTTATTAAACTTAGTAAATCACAATAACTACAACCACATTGACATCATACATTCTAATTTTAATTTTAAATAGCCTGTATACTTTTTAAAAAACATTAAAATAAGATGTAACTTTATATTTTCTTTAACCAAAAAGGGTTTTTTTAATGCAAACACGGTTTATTGAATAAGACAAAAAACTCACAATCTTATTTAAGAGGGAGACACTATAGTGAACAGTACTTACTGTTAACATTTTTTTTTCAGTAGTTTAGGTAGCTAACCCAAAAACTTTTCAGCTTGCAAAGCCACAAAGGCTATTTGTCCTTGTCGAAATTACTTAATATCAATTTGATTTCACCAACCTAATTTTTTTTATTGGTTAAATATCGGGTGGTTCAAAATATGCCACTCACAAAAATATGCGTTTTAAAAAAAGCGACATTAATATTAGCGTGAGTTTGAATCTATCCCTTTTGCACAGAGATCATAACATAAGTCTGCAAAAAAAAAATTGAGAGCTGTTTTGGTTTTTTGCGTAATTCTTATGTTTTTGGGTGTACTGAATCCGAAAATGATTTTCATTTTGTCATAGAACGTCACGTTTTCTGACAATGTAGGTATCTATGTTTAAACAAGTTATCATCTTAAAATAAAAGATAAAAGACTAAAAATTTTTTTTTAATTTATAATTGCGTAACAAAACTTATTTTTTTATCTAAAATACATTCATTAGTAAGCACTAAACACATTTTCTTTTTCCCAGTGAGACTCCTTTTGGTACATTTTCGCTTGTAGGAAGCATCTGGAAGGTCTCTCTGAAGCGTCCAACAGTAGTCTGCCATCATTGAGACGCTCCATCTGCCCTGGTATCTTTTTTCCATCTCCTTAATATCTTGGTGAAATCGTTCACCTTGCTCTTCACTCAGATCTCCTAAATTTTCTGGAAAGTAGTCGAGGTGGGAATGAAGAAAATTTACTTTTAAACTCATTAGGCAACCTAAAGCTTGAAATGCTTTGACGATTTGTTTGTACTTAGGGTCTTTGTTATTGCCTAAAAATTACTCTATGACCTCTTTAAAGGCAATCTACCCTTCTCTTTGAGGATCCGTCATGGTTGTGATGAATTGGGGATCAGCCATAAGCCGTCAAATATCTGGTCCAACGAAAACACCTTCCTTCAACTTTGCCTCCGAGAGGCCTGGAAACTTTGATATTAAGTATTTGAAGCAATTTCCATCTCTTGGAAGTGACTTTACAAATTGCTTCATCAATCCCAGCTTTATGTGAAGCGGTGGTAGAAGAACTTTATGAGGAGGCACCAAAGTTTCATGCAGGACGTTCTTTTCGTCAACTTTAAGCTCCCTCGGAGGCCAACACTTTTTTGTCCAGTGATTTGCTCGGTCTCTACTAATCCCATAGACACAAAAAGCAAGGGAATTTGGTAAACCCAGATTGCTGTCCGAGCAACATGCCCAAGATTTTTTAAATCACCGCACACTTGCCAACCGTGATCTTAATATTTTAATTTGCAAAGAACCAATTCCAAGTTCTTGTAGGTTTCCTTGAGGTGTACGGAATGATCGACAGGAATGGAAGCATAGAAACCGCCATTGTGAAGCAGAACTGCTTTAAAGCTTCTTTTTGAAGAAACTATGAAAAATACGCCACTGTGCTGGGTCGTATGAGATCTTAAATGTATCCATCAAAAACCTTCAATATTGGTACAATAAACCAACTCGTCCTCTTGGGCAAAGTAGAAGTGAACTGCTTCTCACGATATCTAAACCAGGAGGAAGACACTCCCGGCAAAAGTAAGTTCCTGCTTTTGAGCCTTGATCCAAGCAATATAAAACAATGACGAGTTAACACGTAATTGTACCGCGCCACTTTCTACACTCTTCGGAGCGCGCACGTTCTGGTTACAACGTTTATGTTTGTTAACCCTTTTTAGCTCACACAGGGCGTTCTTTATTTAGAAAGTAATGATAGTTATGGCCTGTATACATTTAAAAACAGTAATCAAAATAAAATTGTACCTATTTATTTATGACTTCAAATTAGCCCAAAAAACCCTTTTTTATAATAAAATTTTGCGTTTTGGAAAATAACCTGACGTTCTGGAATTTTTTGAGTATTTTTTTAGTTTTCAGAACACCTAAATACATAGAAATCAGTTGAAAACATCCAGACAGCATTTTTGTTGCAGACCTGTGATAATTTAGGTTAGTTCAGTCTCTATTATTACCTAATAAAGACTAAAACAGTCATAGAGACATAAAGTCTTTAATCTCGATTTCGCTAAATCAGAATTCTTGATAATGCGTCCCTCCCACTCACAAACTCGATGCACAAGGGTTAGATTCTATTAAAACAAAGTACATACTACATTTCCCCCCTCCCGTCGCCGACGCTGCCGACTGGTTAATCTTTTTAGCCTGTTGGTGATTGGTGGTAGTTAAAGTGACATTGGTGAAGTTGGTGGTGGTGTTATCGGTTGTTAATGGTGAATTGGTGCAATAAGAAGATGAAGAAGAAGAAGTGGTGACTGGCGTGGCCAACGGCAACGACTGGGTGCGCTGGTGATTAGCCCCGCCGGACCAACTTGTGCCACCACCTGCAGACAAACACAATGGTGACTTATTTATGATAATTAGTGAAATGATCTAAATAAATGGTGATAAGGTGAAGATTGACGTATATATAGAGGGGCGGTCATTACCATTGTACGCTCAGGTTTATTTACTACACGCTGATGTAAAAACATATACTATTTACTAGGGTGTGATTGAGTGTACGATGATATTGACTGCTTTTTTACCAAAAATAGCAGGAATGATGTTAATGAACAATGTGAAGAACGACACAGTGAAGATAGCTTTATTCCTGAATTTTTGGTATGCATTGTGTACATAAATAAAAAATATATTTTGGAATATAAGAATAATTACAAATTCTGTATAGAGTGGAATTAAAAAAAAATATGTCGACACCCCATCATTTAGTGAACTTTCCAAAATAAAACAAATTAACAGAGAGAAAAAATCATTTCTTTCGAAGCCTGGAGGAGGATGGGTATCTACTAACCTATTCTCATACTATGATTTGTTATTTTCATTTATTTATTTATTAACGGGTTAAACTCGGATAGATGTAAAATTACAAGTCACAATACTTAACACTAACATAGAATAAAAGTAGATCAGTAGATTTACAAAAACTAACTAGGATAACCAACACCGTAATTAAGTAAATGTACAATACACTACTAGCTCAGTCGTCAGGGGCAAATTTTTACGATAAGCTCTCATTAAATGTTATCAGGCTGCATTTTGGCATACAGGTAGTTTTTCGGACGTAGAATAAGATATAAAAAGTTTGCTGTTCTAAAGTGTACACTAAGCCTACAAAATCGAAAATAAAATGAAAAATTCGGTTTTTTGAAAATATCTCTAAAAGTAAAAAAAGAGATCGAAAAAACGTGAAAGAACCGGATATTTTACAAAAAAATAGTATATAGATTATTTCTTTTTAGTTTTGCCGTAATTTAAAAGAAAATATTTAAAATAAAATGGCTGGTTTAACCTTTTCAGTTGTAGTGGGAATCATGCTCCCAACCTTATTTATGATTAAATTAACGTTTCTGCATACCATTAAATATTTTGAAATTGGCTATTAAGGGGTTTCTCGGGGTGCTGATTAAGAATCCGATGACAGATTTGAAAAATTCAAAATGGTGGATCCAATATAACGGTCAGAGAGTACGTAATTCATTTAATTTCTTGGAGTAATTTAGAATTTTTGTCTTTTCAATAACTGTTTTTTTTTAATCTGGATATAGTACAATCCCGACTATTTGAATCGCGATTATCTGAAATCCGGCTTATCCAAAACAAACGGTTAAAAAGCAAATTGTATTCCCATTAAACGAAAAAAATCCCCATTATTCGAAACAGACGATGAGTAGTTTCCTTAACGCGTCGGGGACTCCCCGACGTCTAGAATTTCACCGCTGTCTATGTTTTGGTTAGTCGACGAGTGTTATAAGTTACTCATTACGTCTATTATTATCGCAGAGGTAACAGTTTCGTTTTAATAGATATTTTACAAAACGGAGCGTCATAATAATAAGCGTAAACGTGTTGTTATTACCTTAAAAGAGACATTTGAAGCAATTTAACGTTTAGATAATGGTGAACTTCTTAAAAATATAGCGAAGGATTTAGGTGTAGCCGTGAGTATTGTTTCAGAGTGGAGAAAAAATCGCGAAAAACTTGAAAAATGATGTAGTGTTTTGTCATCGCCCACCCAGGCACAAAAAAGTATGAAAAGCGGTGAATACCAAAAAATGGATAATTCTTTATTTTTATGGTTTACACAGAATCGAGAAGGTGGAATACCAATTTCAGAAACAATTTTTAAACATAAAAGGCAGTGAGTTTAAGCGAAGAGTTGCCGGTTATTGAAGCGCCTGTAAATTTTTCTGCAAGTGATGGATGGCTAGACAGGTGGAAAAAAATACATGGTGTACGTCAACTGAAAGTTTGTGGAGAAAGATTGTCGGCTGATGTATCTGCTGCAAAAAAATTTGCAGGGAATTTTGAGCAGCTTATGAAAGAACATGGTTTACAACCAGACCAAATCTATAATTGTGATGAAACAGGCTTGAACTACAAAATGTTGCCATCAAATACCTTAGCTTCAAAAACGGAAGCTGGAGCACCTGGTTACAAACGTAGCAAAGAACGTATTACTGTTCTTGCATGCAGTAATGTTTCTGGAAGACACAAACTCCCATTATTATGTATTGGTAAGTCAGAAAATCCACGAACCTTTAAGAATATTCGTCGCAATGCTTTTCCTGGTTTGTATAAAAATCAAAACAATGCCTGGATAAACGCCCAAAGTGGAACTTTTTTTAAAAGAACATGGATTCCTAGTGCGGAGCATCTTGAAAGTGGGAAATAAAAGCAATGTTTTTGCCTCCTGCTGTAACTTCTCTCATTCAGCCTATGGATCAGGGGGTGTACTGGAAAATTTAAAACGCAATTACAGGCGTTTCTTATTGGAGCATATTTTAGAAGAAGTAGATGAAGGTGACAATCTTACTGATTGTCTAAAAAAGATAAATTTGAAAAATCTTATATACTGGATAGCTTCAGCCTGGAATCAAGTAAAGAGTAGTACTCTGAAAACATCTTGGTCAAAATTGATTCCACAAGAGGAGAGACATTATTCAGAGGCAGAAACAGAAGATAATGAAAGTTTACATCAAATTATTACAAGAATATCAGGATGTGAAAGTGTTACGGAAACCGATGTTTGTGAATGGTTAAACAGTGATAGTGTGGAAGATGAAATGACTGACCAAGAATTAATTAAAAAATGTATGCAAAAATGCTAATGAAATAGATAGTGATGGCGATGATGATAACGGAGTAGAAGCCACTGACAATATTCCAGTAAATATATCACATTCAGAAAGGACTAGAGGCCCTAGAAAAAGCGTTAACTTATGTAGAACAACAAGAAAATGCAACCGCCACGGACGTTTTGCTTATCAAACGTTGGAGAGACTTCGCAGCCAAAAACAGAACTAACGCAAAACGAGTGCAGTTAAAAATTACCTCATTTTTAAGACATTAAAGTTAAGAATGAAACTGTTTTATTTTCGATTTTCCGTACATATACATAAAATAAGTAAACTAATTGTTCTATTTTTTGTTTTAATAAATACCTATGTACGTAAAAGTATATCGTATATATCGTCAATCTGCGATGTTGTATTCATTCTAAACTTCTATATTAACCGAAATTTCGATTATCTGAAATCGAGATTCTACTGTATTTAAATGGAATATATATACTTTATACTTAAAGCTTAGATTTTTATCTTTCATTTCCCGTCTTTAAATATATTTTTTTTATTTTAAGTTTAAGTTATGAGATTAATAAGCAAAAAATACGTTCATGAAAACTTTTATAAGAGCAAAATTACAAAAAAAGAGAAAGTTTTTTAAGTTTTTAATGATTTTGTAATATTAAGTATATTTTTACCTGTAACTAAAAAAAAATTGTCCGATTTTTTTTGATCATTTGGTACTGCTTTGAAATTTTTGTATTTTAAAACTCAATTTTTAAATAACACAGACATGTATTTTTAATTATTCTTATATTGATACTTAAGGTATACTAATGATTTTTTTTTAAACTATATGTTATTAAATATTTGTAATTTACTGAGTGCTCGTTACAATCTTACAAACAAAAATTTCGTTTCAAGTTTTACAGATTATAAAGTAACAAAAATAAAAACTACTAGTATCATCGGAAAGCTGAAAGTCTCCTCTTCAATTCCATCTTTTAATTGCTTTTTTACTCTCTGAAAACGAGTAATATCGATTAAACTTCGAGCGGTGCGCGTCGACTCTTCAAATCACCTATCCGAATTTTTAATAAATTCTCACGGTAATAAAAAAAATCTGGAAAAAAATTTATATACTAATTTTTTGTAAAATTTCCCGCTCTTTCACGTGGTGTTATTTGTCTTTCGATATCTTTTTTATTTTTAGAGATATTACCGAAAAACCGAATTTTTGATTTTATTTTGGATTTTGTGGACTTCAAACTTTAGGAAACTTGGTTTCTATCGTATTCTACTACCTGTGTACCAAAATGCAGCCTGTTAACATTTAATGAGAGCTCAAAACCCCTGGCGACTGGGCTAAACGGAATACAGAGATCCTAAATTATATTCAACAGTCATTGAAACACCGATTTTCCTAAAAAGAAATCAAGACCAGGATGCTCGTTGGCAACCCGACATGAGCTTGTTGCAAAATTATTGCTCTCACAGTTAGTTCTGTGCGTGTGAGCGTATAAAAAACTGTGCTTAAGATGAGTATTTTGAAAAGGAATATACATTTCTATTTTAACAGAAAAGAATAATTATACAAACCATAAAGAATGTTATAAAGCATCTTGAGATCTATTAAGTTTTGGCCATCTTTAGAAGCTTTGGTCAGGTCTAGTCTATTCGGTTTAAAGTCTTATACGTCAACTTTTTTAATATTTTGGACATTGTACGTACGTTATAGTAAGGATTCAAAACATTAGCTGAATAATACATGGGCTGTTTTAGGAAATATAAAATCCGAAGCGGAGAGAGACTAATAGAGCTGTGTGAACTAAACGGCCTCAAAATAACAAACGGATTCTACAAACACAAAGAAATCCACAAATATACTTGGATCCAAGAAACACGAAACTTAAAATCAATAATTAAAAACGATACCACTATCAAAATAAAAGACGTAAGAGTAAAGAGAGGGACAGAATGTGGAACAGATCATAGACTATTAGTAGCAAATATAAAAGTACTGTGGTACAAGACAATAAAACAAACAGGAACAATAGATAAAGAAAACAGAAATACTAATGAGATAACAGAAAAAGCAGACAAAGAAATAAAATATAAAATACACTTACTGCAAGACGAAACGATAAGAGACCTATATAGAGGGCGATTAGATCAAAAATTAAATGAATTTAACTACGACAACCTCCAACAGATGTATGACCACATAAAAGAATGCAACAAACAGGCGGCCCTAGAAGCATTAGGTAAAGAAGACAACGAGAATAAGAAATATAAAATTAAAATCTGTGAAAAAACCAAAGAATTTATAAAGGAGAAAAAAGACTATACAAAAAAAAAAAAATGGCTGAATACAAAATCAGAAGAAGATCTACAGAAATATAAAAAGAAAAAATGCAAAAACGAGGAGGATGATTAAAGCATTTAAGCAATTAATGCATTAAGGACCAACAATAGAGAGAAGACGTATATAGAGAATTTCCCAGAAAGCGAGTGGGAAGAATATTATAAGAAGCTGCTAACAGAAGACAGACAAGAATTCCAAGAAGAGAACCCTGAAGAAGAATCGAATAAGGAAAAAAAAGAGATAGAACTAAGCTATGAAGAAGTAAAGAAGACAATAAAAACACTCAAAAATAATAAATCTGCAGGGCCTGGAGGTGTGGTAATTGAAATGATTAAGTACGGGTCTAATAAATTACATCGAATGCTGAGAAACATGTTCCACAGAGCGATAAATGGAGAAAAAATACCAGGGGAATGGTCAAAAGCCTATATAGTATCTATATTTAAAAAGGGAGACCACAGAAAATGTACAAACTATAGAGGCCTAAGCATAATATCGAGTATGGGACGTTTGTATGGAAAAATTATTAAAAATATCATAGAGGAAAATATAAAAGGAAAAATTGGAGAAGACCAAGCAGGCTTTACGGCCGAAAAATCATGTATAGACCACATATACACTATAAAACAAACAATGGAAAAATAACTGGCAAAGAATAGAGAAGTTCATTTAGCCTTCATAGACATAAGAAAAGCCTATGACTCAGTACCAAGACAAAGATTATGGAACGCAATGAAAAGAAATAGGCATTGACAAAGAACTAATATACGCAGTAAAAGCTCTCTACGAAAACAACACAGTGAACATAAAAATAAGACATAAAATAGGGAAGAGACTCCAAACATCAAAAGGTATATTACAAGGATTGCTCTACATCCCCAACACTATTCAAAATATACCTCGAACAAACATTAAAAAAATGGAAGCAAAAATGTAGTGGAATGGGAGTCCCAATACGAGAAGATTACTTATATACTCTAAGTTTCGCAGACGACCAACTAATCATAGCGCAAGATGAGGAAGACCTGAGTTATATGATAAGAAAACTGAAAGAAGAATACACTAAAGCAGGATTAGCAATAAACTTTGATAAAACGGAATATCTAACAACAAAGGAGGGAAACGTGGAGAATCTAGAAGTCGATAACGAAACAATAATCAAAGGAACCGATTTAAATATTTAGTAACCATCATTTCAAAAAACGCAACATCAGAAGAAGAGATTAAAGCTAGATTAGGACAAACGCGGACATACATAAGACAATTAAATTCGATCCTGTGGGACAAACACATTACAAAGAGAAACAAAATACGCATATACAAATCAATAATACAAAGCATAATGACATACGGGTCAGAAACATGGACGATCAACAAAAGAAATAAATCTAAAATTAACGCGGTAGAGATGGAGTATTGGAGAAGATGTTGTAGAGTGACACGTATGGAGAGAATAACAAATGAAGAAAGAAGAAGCAGAATGAACATCAAAGAGAACGCAATAAATACCAGTGAAGAAAAACGATTGAAGTGGTATGGACATATAAGACGGAGCGAAGATAATAGATAGATAAAGAAAATAACAGAGTGGAGCCCTATAGGGAGAAGAAAAATAGGAAGACCCAGACGATCGTGGGGAGACGATGTGGACGAGGCTATGGAGGACAGGAGTCTAACAGATGGAGACTGGGAAAATAGAAACGGATGAAATCAAAGGCTGAGAGAAGGAAGACAGCGTTAGCTGTAGAAAATCCTAGATATATATATATATATATATATATATATATATATATATATATATATATATATATATATATATATATATATATGTATATATATATATATATATATATATATATATATATATATATATAAAATCCGAAGCAAATAATCTAAATATTATCTTACACCGACGCCTTATAATCAAAACCATCTTAAAAATCCTTACCACTGATCTTGTCATAAACCGTGTCATCAACAGAATTGTAAAGAAATGATGTCACCAATAACAGCATCTATTTTTACCGTCAAATATGCATTCCGATCTACTTTAGTGTTTTGTTTTTATGATAATTTCCATCAAATAGCGCTGTCATAAGATGAAAATAAACTATTAGAAAATAGCATAATCCTGAAGAAAAACTAAAATAAACTATACCAAACGTGTACCGAAGTGTTTTTACACGAAACATCTCATTGGAAAAGTATGTGTCGTTATTTTCTGGAACTCAAAAAAGTACGAGATACTCGTACAATCGAAAATACTTAAAAGTTGGGAGAGGGAAGTCAATAGATACGACACAGGTATAAATTACATTATGAAACGCCACAAAACCCTCTGCGGTAAAAGTGCATTTTAGTAAAATACCACTGTAAAAGAAAAATCGGCATTTGCCAAGAGTTAAGTTATATAAGACATTGCGGCTAAAATATCAAGGTTTTATTATTATTGGCCGTCTGGGTGCAGTGCCAGAATTAGATGCCAGTCTAGAATATTTATATATACTACTTTGTTTTCGTCGCAATGCATGCACCCGCTTGCGTTTAGGGGTCTACTGTGCCAACAGAAAATCTGTGTATATCGTCACTGAAGTGACTGAAGTGATTTCATGTGTAACATTTGCTTTACAGTCTGTCAAGTAAGAACATGGCCGCTTGTATTCGTGAAAAAATGGGTTTCGAGAACACGTTTTGCCGTCAATGTATTCTTTGGTGTGCTAACAACGGCGTAATTACCTTAAGTAAGTTGTCCAATCGCCAGTTGACGAGAATTTCTGCATGCTACCGCAATGATCTCCAAATTTTTCGAATCTCGCGAGACCTCTGAGTCAAAGTGCTCAGAGTGTTTCCTCTGAGCTTTCTCTTTACAAGGAATCAAACATTTTCATAGGGTTGGCGTCCGGCGACTCTGAGGGCTACTCTAGTATCTTATCGTGGGCTCAGGCGAGCCGCTTCGCGACGTGATTTTCGCCCAGCAAAATCATCCAACATGCTTCGGAATTTGACATAAGCACGAAGATGTTGTCGAATGGTCTCATGGCATACATTCAAGCCTAATTTTCTTAATTTTGCCACTCCCCGACGCAGCATCAATTTGAGGTTCCGTGAAAACAAAGACACGATTCATTTTTCGACTTTCGGAATGACTTTGCCTATCAAGCCACGTTTTGGCAAGTCTCATTAAAACAATTTACCCACTTCTTCACAAACGATACCGACTTTTTAATAAAGGGTTTTCCATTAGGAATGTCCGGCTTTTGACAGCTAATAGCGGCCATGTTGGTTAGCAGATGTTTGACATCTAATGTCAGTTGTGTTTAGTAAGGTTTACCTTTTACTCGTGAATCGTTTCACGTTAAAAGAACGCTTGGAAATTGTCCAAAATTACTAAGCAAATTCGCGTTCAGTTCGCGCTACGTAAAGAGCAATTCGATCGAAACACGGCCGTCATTCTGCTCCAAATAATTTTGCTATTTAGCGTATAATTAAAAAGTTTGAAAGTGAATTTACTCTCCACGATAAAAAGGTGCCTCAACGTGTACGAAACGTTCGAAGTAAAAAGAATATCGCCGCCGTTCGACCCAGTGTTCATGAGAACAAAAATGTGTCGATTCAGCGCCGTTTTCAAGAGTTTAGCCTATCTCAGACGACAACTTGGCGAATATTGCGATTGGACTTGGGTTTGCATCCGTATAAGATGATATTGGCCCAAGAACTAAAGCCTACGGACCATCGTTTGCGCCGGGAATTCGCCAATTGGGCTCTGGTGATGATGGAAGCCAATTTCATGAGAAAATCATCTTCTCCGTTGAGGCCCATTTCTGGTTCAATGGCTTTGTTAATACGCAAAATTGCCCTTATTGGAGTGAATCCAATCCACAAGTAATTTATGAGACTCCTTTGCATCCGCAAAAAATCACAGTTTGGTGTGGATTATAGCACGGAGGCATCGTCGGACCTTATTTCTTTAAAAATGAGGAAGGAGCTACCGTTACCGTGAATAGTGAGCGTTATAACTCGATGCTGCAGGAATATTTCTTCCCAGAATTTGACGAAATGGACGCAGACGACTTTTACTTCCAACAAGATGGCACATCGCCCCATATTTCCGGCCCAAACATGGCTTTATCGCGCGCCAAGCTCGGTGAGTCATTAATTTCACGAAATGGCCCCACCGCTTGACCCCCGAGATGGTGCGATTTAACGCCTTTGGACTATTTTCTTTGGGGCCACGATAAATCACAAGTTTACAGCAATAAACCAGCAACTCTTGATGCACTTGAAGCCGTGCCATAGCCGGCGTAAGGCCGGAAATGCTGGGCCGAGTCATGGAAAATTGATATAAGCAGATTCGCGTCTGCAAAAACAACCGCAGCCGCCATTTGAGCGATATCTTGTTTAAATCTTAAATGGCATAAAATTTCCCGTTAAATAAAAGTTTCAGAATGAATTTTGCTTAAAAACTCTTTATTTTATTTAATTTTAAAGTTAGGACGCTCTTCATGGAACACCCTCTATATTTAGCGGCCGCCGCGTAATGTGTCATTTTAGACCCGTTTGAATGGGAACAAAGAAAGATTGCCTCGAACCGACGCGTAAACAAGTGACTCATTTTGGAATCTATGTGATGTCGAGGAAGGTTCAGAATAGATTGATACGTTTACTAGAATGCGTCGTAGACGATGAATTATCGCGGACAGATTCTTTCTTGACAGACTGTATATAATGATTAAGAACCTACTACGTCAATATTTTACCGTCAACATCCATCTGGATGAAAATATAGAAAAAAGATGCACTATTATATTTTTTTAGTGCGTGCGAGTATATGACACTTGCTGCAGGAAAATCGTCAAAGCCGTACAGAAGCGACGCATGAAATCATGTTTGCTGATGAGTTCTGGTCTCCAATCAAGCCAATAGCTTGCTTCTGAATAGAATCGAAGAAATGTAGCGTATATTTGGAAACAGAGCCCCATCGCTAGTCAGATTTGAGCTTTGTAGAGGATTGTGGTGGAGTGTAAAACTTTATAGTCTGAAATAACATTTTTAAGATTTAAAAAGCTGGCCAGGACTTGAACCCCATAGAAACACTTGTAGGAAGAGTTGAAAATAAAAGTGGGAACTCAGAATTGTTCCAGTAAAGGTGCTCTCTGGAAAAAAGTTCAAGGGGAGTGGGCCGATATCACCAGAGACAGAATTCTCAAATTAATTGAACCGATGCCTCAACAATGTTCTGAGTTATACTGATTTTTGTTATGTTATATACCTTTTTATTGTGAAATTTGAAGTTGGCTCAATACTTATGAAGAGCCAAGAAATGTTATTTTTGTTATAAATGATTGGTATTTATAGTAGAAGAGTTTTGAGTTTTATATGTTGTTAGTATTATTAAAGTACTAAGTTGGGAATGTGGAATCTTTGGCACAATGACACTACTCAGTATATATCACCACTACACCAAACACTTTATTTTTGCACTCGACGCGCGTTTCGCTAACCATGTTAGCTTCATCAGGAGCGATGATTGACTCTGTCAGTCAATCATCGCTCCTGATGAAGCTAACATGGTTAGCGAAACGCGCGTCGAGTGCAAAAATAAAGTGTTTGGTGTAGTGGTGATATATACTGAGTAGTATTATTAAAGTAGTTAATGATAGTGTATTTGGTTTTTTCTCTTCTCCCTTTATAACTCAATTAATCACAAAAATATTTTTTGGTCCAAAACTTTTGCACGTAACTGTAGTATAAAAGATTGATAGCTTTTTCCATATTACTAAAAGCAATGCGACTTGATTGGGTAACGGCTGGACTGTAGCGTATTTCCAGCAGGAAGAAAATGTTCCTTTTCTATAGGATGGGTTGAAAAGTCTACAGAAAACTGGTGTTAAATGGCTCGCGCATTTTCTTAGTATTATAGCAGAAAACACTTGCCAGTTTTTATTATGGACTAAGGAACTTAGAGATCCATCATGTAGAGCCTTTTTCCATCCCTAAATCCCGTATATCTTTTTTGATGATGTTAAAGCTCTTGACCTACTTTTGTCGCAAATGAGGACCGAACCTCAAAATTTGGTTGAACTATGTATTACGTCCTCCAATTACGTAAATATTTATGAAGTAAACAATAGTAATTTTTGTAGAAAAGAAAAACTACTTCTATTGACAAATATTATTGTTTTTAATAGGAAAAAATGGAGAACCTCGCCACGCGATGTAATTTAGTGGCATTGATATTGTTTGCTCATTAACGACAAAATACACGTGTCGGTTTTTTTAAATAAATAATTGCTGTTTACACGAAATTACGACTATTTTTTTAACTTGGGCAAGTGTCGAATGTTTCGTATCACTGAAGGGTTTAGAACTTCAAAAAAAGCTTAAATATTTTTAGTGATATGATGTTTACGTAGTGGTATTTAGTAGTCAAGGCTAAACTAGGACGCGATTCCAATGAGACAGCATTTATTAGAACGTCATAACCCATAGTAGCCGCAACTAAACCTCGGTAATTTTGGAGACATGGACAGATAGATAGATAAATATTTATTCCAAGATACGAGGCTGGTTTGAAAAGTCCGTGCAAAGTCCGAGAGATGGCACCACCGGCGCGCGCGTATCGAGGTCATGTTTAGTTAGTAGCATTTCTTGAATGAACGCACACCAAGTTTCAGCCATATTGGTCTATTTCTTTGTGTTTGGCATTCGTGTGAATCAAGGAAGTCGAGTGATTTTCAAGAAATGGACGAACAAGAATTTCGTGTGGTGATTAAACATTACTTTATGAAAGGCAAAACGCCTCAGGAGACTAAAGAGAAGCTTGATAAACATTATGGTGACTCTGCACTTTCGATTAGAACAGTTTATAAGTGGTTTTCAAAATTTTCGGACTGGCCATATGGGCACAAGTGACGCTGAACGTTCTGGATGGCCTGTGGAGGTTACGACTCCAGAAATCATTGATCAAATCCATGATATGGTGATGGATGACAGAAGAGTTAAGGTGCGTGAGATTGCTGTGGGCATCTCGACTGAACGGGTACATAATATTTTGCATAAACATTTGGACATGAGAAAGCTATCCGCTTGACCAAAAACGGAATCGTGTGAAGTGTTGCAAGGATGGTTTGCAGCTGTTCCAGAAGAATCCGGAGGACTTTAAGCGTCGTTTCGTCACTGTGGATGAAACATGGATACATTACTATACTCCTGAGACCAAACAACAATCTAAACAATGGGTTACCAAGGGGGAATCTGCACCAAAAAAGGCGAAGACCGTTCTTTCGGCCGGAAAGGTTATGGCGACTGTCTTTTGGGATTCGCAAGGGATAATCCTCATCGACTATCTGGAAAAGGGTAAAACTATTACAGGTGAATATTATTCATCGTTATTGGACCGTTTGAAAACCGAGCTGCAAGAAAAACGCCCGCGATTGGCCCACAAGAAAGTCCTTTTCCATCACGACAACGCACCAGCACACACCTCAGCAGTTGTGGTCGCAAAATTAATGGAAATAGGATTCCAACTCGTTTCACATCCCCCCTATTCTCCAGACTTGGCTGCCTCGGACTGCTATTTGTTCCCCAATTTGAAGAAATGGCTGGCGGAACAAAGATTTTATTCAAACGAGGAGGTGATCAGACACTAATGGATATTTTGCAGACTTGGACAAATCCTATTATTCGGAAGGGATCAACAAACTAGATCATCGTTGGACGAAGTGTATAAGCCTAAAAGGAGACTATGTCGAAAAATAAAAAAAGTTTACCCCAAACACATAAGTAGTTTTTATTTTTGCACGGACTTTTCAAATTTAGTGTCACATATCGCATCGGGTGTACTTACGGTCAGTTGAAAGCTGATATTTAATAGTAGTAAACATCCAAAAACTATTGGAATTCGTTTATTCAGACAGATCAGCAGGTAAGGACGAAATACAAAATGAACTATTAAAGTACCGAGGAGTGGAACTAACTAAAGAATTTACAAAGCTCATAAACAAAATAATGCAGGGATCGCGAATACCAGAAGAATGGAGAACAAACATAATGATTTGTTAAAAAAAGGAGAAAAAAACCGATCCGAATATTTATCGAGGAATTAACCTCTTGTGCACAACTTTAAAACTGACGACAAAAATTGTTACCAATAAAATAACTCCACTTATACAGCTTTCCGAGAAACAACAAGGATCCAGGAGCGGAAGATCCTGTAACGACGCAGCATTTATAATCAGACAAATTACTAAAAAATCAATTGAGTATAACAGACCAGCGTTCTTATGCTTTATAGATTTGGTAAAAGCATTTGATAGAGTACAGTTGCAAGACATAGTGAACATACTTTATGACAAGAATATTCCACTGGATATAAAACTAATTGAGAACATTTACAAAATAAATCAAATAGAAGCGAGAGTAAATTCGGAGTTAACTGAACCCATAGAGGTAACAACTGGTATTAGACAAGGAGACTCACTGAGTCCCCTACTTCCTTAACCCACAATGGTAATAGCGTTTGTGCTGACTTGGCTTAGGCCCGTCAGCCAAACATGGCACATTGACTAAATGTGAGAAAGAATAATAAAAAAATAAATAATAATCTATAATCTATAATATATATAAAATTCAACGTCTCTCTGTCTATCTATCTGTCTATCCGTTAGTGTTCTTATCACTCGAGAACCACTTATCCGATTTACGTGTTTTTTTTTTAGATTTATCATACCAGGTGTACAAGTATGAAATGCGGATTTTTTTTCTAAAAAAACATGTTAAATTCGGAAGAATGATAAAAAGTGCTTTATTCAAAGTATGCTCCATCGCTTGTTATACATTTTCCCCATCTTTCGGGCAATTTGTGAATACCGCGCCAGTAAAAAATCTTCCCCTTTTGCTGCGAATCATTCATCGAGCCATTTTTTCACATCTTCGTACGAACCAAAGCGCTACTCAGCAAGTGCGTGACCCATCGCTGCAAACAAGTGGTAATCAGAAGGAGCCGCATGGGGTAGAACTTCCCAGCCTGCAACATCGAAGTCACTAGTTTTGAAACGCCGAAACCATCGTTCACACGTATCTTGCGATGGAGCATGTTCACCATAAGCTTCTCGAAGTAATCGGTATGATTCAACAGCAGTTTTCTTCAAATGAAAACAAAAAATGAATGCTGTCCGCGAATGCTCTTTGTTCGGTATAAATTTCGACATATTGAACACAACACTTTGCACACACTTTTCCAATTTACCACTCATGCGCGTCTGACACTTGTTGATGACACAACAAAATGGCGCAGTGTCAAATCTTTATAGCACAAACTGCATTGGTGCACCATCTGTTGTCTGAAATCCGCATTTCATACTTGTACACCTGGTAATATAAATCTGTGGTTCGACCAGTTATGACCTACAAAGCAGAGACAAGATCAGAAACACGCAAAACTCAGAGATACTCACAAGCAAGTGAAATGAAAACATTAAGAAGCATTGCAGAAAGAAAACAGAAAACAAGAATGGAACGAATCAATATACAACTAGAATGTCCGAACGACAACTAGTGAAAATAGCTCAAGATAAATCACTGTAGCGACGATACATTAAAGAAAAACAGTCAGGAATGAATGAATATAAAGAAGAAGAAGAAGAAGACGAAAAAGACTTAAGTTAGAGTAAAATTTATATGAAAGTTTGCTACAACTTACAATTTTATGTCGATAAGGGCACAAATGCTGCGTCAACCTATGGAGACATTTGTGCTGTTTATGATCAAGATATATTATCTAAAGCAACGGCCGAAAGATGGGTCAGTCGCTTTCATTTTGGAAATTTTAATGACAAAGATGCTACTCGCAATAACCGAAAAAGTTATGTTGGGAATGTGGAATTTTTGGCATAATGACACTACCCAGTATATATCATCACTACACCAAACACTTTATGTTTGCACTCGACGCGCGTTTCGCTAACCATTTTAGCTTCATCAAGAGCGATGATTGACCAAAGCTAAACTACAAATCTACCCTATTTATACTTAGCCTAACCCTTGAATTAGTCAGGCGGAACTAATGGTATAGCCGAGGCCATCAGTTCCGGTCAAGTAACCAGTAGAGGGAACTGTAAGGAATAGGCCCTTTGTCTTTATTTAAATTACTTTTACATTTTATAATTTCATACTTTCGTATGCGTTCAACAATCTCCTATCAGATATATTTTTAATTAATCTTAGATTATCTAATGTTACAGTATGATCAGCTTTAAGAACATGTTCGGCAATGCTAGACTCTTCTGTTCTACTGTATTTTAAACGGCTAAGTGTTCTTTAAATCGTGTTTTAATTGACCTTTTACTAAAATACTTTTTGTCGCAAATATTACAACAAATTTCATAAATTCCACTTTTCTCACAATTAGGAATCTTGTCTTTGGGATTTCCTAAGATATTCCTCGAATTGTCTTGGATTATATAGTCTAGAGCAGTGATTCCCAAAGTGGTTCAGGTGGACCCCCAGGGGTCCACGGGAGACTCGACGGGGGTCTACGTTGGCGTGAAAAAAAAATGGGGGTTCACGAGTTGTAAGTGGGGGTCCACGAAAATTTATCTGGTTTCGATAGTAAAGAACAAAAATGTTGGCTTGGCTTTACCTATCAATGTAGGCAGATAATACACTACTCAAAAAAATTAAGGGAGCAAAAAAAAATTCCAAATTTTTCGGTGATTTTTGACAGGCTGTATTTCGGTGAAAAATGGTCGTATTGAGACTTTAAAAAAAAGCATTTTGAAGCTTTAAGATTCTAATTTTCAGATTTTTTGGCTAAAATTTTTTAGGAGCTACGGTTCTCAGGCAATCCTAACGTTCAACATTTAAATGCTCTGCATGATGACTTCAAAAATAGATTTGAAGATATTCTGACGATGGAAATACCACCATGGATCATAAATCCATTTGATGAAACGGAAGTGGCGAATGTGGTATTACGAGAGGAGCTACTCGAGCTTAGCACCAATGAGGAGCTGAAGGTGAAATTTAAAAAAAGGCTATCAAACATTTTGGCTGCAGGCAGAAATACCCGAAAAATATCCTGGGCTGTGGGAAATTGCGAGAAAACTTTTGATAGCGTTTCCTTCGTCATACTTTGTCGAAAAAAATTTTAGTGTCGTTACAAACCTATTAACAAAAAAAGGAGCAGACTGAACATCACAGAACGGGGAGATTTGCGGTTATTCCTTACAAAACTGAAGTCAAATATTGATAATTTGCTGTCAATCCATCAAGTACATCCCTCCCATTAAAACTATGACTATTTTTTTTTAATTGTTGATTTGCATTGTTGAAGTTACGGTACGTTATTAATGGTTAATTTTAATTCTATTAAGTCTGTAATCATATTATTTTAATAAATAGAACACAAGAAAATATATTATTTTTCTTTTTATTTTTACCACTCCGAATTTAGGGTTGGAACTCAGCCACGACGCAAATTTCCATCGTTAGATCTAACCTTCACATTTTTTGACGAGTTTTGGGAATATGGTAGAAATGTAGCAGCAGGGGGTCCACCGAAACTAGTAAAATTTTGAAAGTGGTCTACGAGAAAATAAGTTTGGGAACCTCTGGTCTAGAGACATCTATCTATCTATCTATCTATCTATCTAATAAGCCTTCCTCCATCCAGTGTCGGGCATAGACCCCCCCTTCCTTTTTCCATCCTTCTCGATTCTGCGTCTTTCTGATCCATCCTAAACCGGCCGTTCTTTTTAGGTCATCTTTCCATCTTGTTTGGGGCCTTCATCTGAATCTTTGTCCCAACCCTCCTTCATTCTTGAATTCTTTTATTCCATCTTTCATCTTGTTGTCTCATTGTGTGACCGGCCCATTTATTTCCATTTCAAACCTGCTACCTGTTCTCTTATGTCTATCACTTTGGACTTTTGTCTTATAGTTTCGTTTCTGATTCTGTTTTGTAAACTTATATTCAGCATCTGGCGTTTCACTGCTCTTTGTGTTTTACTCAGTTGGTCCATCATCTTCCTAATCAGTGTCGATGTCTGGGCCGAGTAGGTAAGAACCGGTAGAATGAATCGATCGAATACCATCTTTCTTAGTTTTAGAGGAATTCTTTTGTTAGTTAGTATTTTCATTTGTTTGCCAAATGCTCTCTATGCTAGTTTGCTTCTTCTCTGTACTTCTGCTGCTTGATTTGCTTTTCCACACGTTATTACTTGCCCTAGGTAGATGTATTCATCTACGTATTCAAGTGTTCTGCCCGCTATTCTCAAGCCTCGTGGACTGTCTTCGTTTGTCATAGCTTTTGTCTTATCTTTATTCAGCAGCAGTCCTACCCTCTCTAATTTGTTTTGTAGTTCAATAATCATTTCCTGTATGTCATCAAAATTATCTGATATTAGCACTACATCATTAGCATAATGCAGATGCTAAGTTGGGAATGTGGAATCTTGGCACAATGATACTACTCAGTATATATCACCACTACACCAAACACTTTATTTTTGCACTCTACGCGCGTTTCGCTAACCATGTTAGCTTCATCAGGAGCGATGATTGACTAAAGCTAAACTACAAATTTACCTATTTATACTTAGCCTAACCCTTGAATTACTCAAGCGGAACTAATGAGATAGGCAAGGCCGTCAGTTCCGGTCAAGTAACCAGTAGAGAGGACTATAAGGAATAGGCCCTCTGTCTTTATTTAAACTACTTTTACATTTTATGATTTCCATACTTTCGTATGCGTTCAACAATCTCCTATCAGATACATCCTTTATTAATCTTAGATTATCTAATGTTACAGTATGATTAGCTTCAAGGGCATGTTCGGCAATGCTAGACTTTTCTGTTCTATTGTATTTTAAGTGTGCTAAGTGTTCTTTAAATCTTGTTTTAATTGACCTTTTAGTTTGCCCAACATACTTTTTGTCACAATCATTACAACTAATTTCATAAATTCCACTTTTCTCACAATTAGGAATCTTATCTTTGGGATTTCCTAAGATATTCCTCAGATTGTCTGATGACTTATAGACTAAGGTGAGGCCTACCTTATTAAATACCTTATTGAGTCCTTTGCTATATTTCGGATTATATGGTATGGAGACATACTTGGTGTTATTTGCTTCGCGTGTAAAAAAGGTGGAATTCTGAATATTAAACCTAAACTTATGTATTATTTACTAAGTCATCGTCATAATCATTAACTCCAGTTATATTTCTAATACGATTCCTTTCTTTATTAAAGTTTACTCTATTCAGAGGGAAAGTGACCAAACGATGAACTAAAAAATGTAATGAGGCTAATTTATGTTGTTTGCAATGAAATGAATCATTAGGAATATATCTATCTGTTACTGTGTCCTTCCTATAGATATCAAATTCTAATCTATTATTATTTTTAATAATTAAAATTCTTGACTGGCTTGACTGGCCAGTCAAGAATTCGAATATTTCCCAAGGGTATGGTATAGGTATGTGGATGATATTTTCGCGATTTTTGATACAAAGAAAGCAAATATTGATCATTTTGTTTCTAAATTAAATAACCGGTATGATTCCATTAAATTCACTTACGAAGTTGAGAACAAAGGACAATTGCCTTTTCTAGATATTGTAATTATTAAAAATAATAATAGATTAGAATTTGATATCTATAGGAAGGACACAGTAACAGATAGATATATTCCTAATGATTCATTTCATTGCAAACAACATAAATTAGCCTCATTACATTTTTCAGTTCATCGTTTGGTCACTTTCCCTCTGAATAGAGTAAACTTTAATAAAGAAAGGAATCGTATTAGAAATATAACTGGAGTTAATGGTTATGACGATGACTTAGTAAATAAGCTAATAAATAGACATAAGTTTAGGTTTAATATTCAGAATTCCACCTTTTTTACACGCGAAGCAAATAACACCAAGTATGTCTCCATACCATATAATCCGAAATATAGCAAAGGACTCAATAAGGTATTTAATAAGGTAGGCATCACCTTAGTCTATAAGTCATCAGACAATCTGAGGAATATCTTAGGAAATCCCAAAGATAAGATTCCTAATTGTGAGAAAAGTGGAATTTATGAAATTAGTTGTAATGATTGTGACAAAAAGTATGTTGGGCAAACTAAAAGGTCAATTAAAACAAGATTTAAAGAACACTTAGCACACTTAAAATACAATAGAACAGAAAAGTCTAGCATTGCCGAACATGCCCTTGAAGTTAATCATACTGTAACATTAGATAATCTAAGATTAATAAAGGATGTATCTGATAGGAGATTGTTGAACGCATACGAAAGTATGGAAATCATAAAATGTAAAAGTAGTTTAAATAAAGACAGAGGGCCTATTCCTTATAGTCCCCTCTACTGGTTACTTGACCGGAACTGACGGCCTTGCCTATCTCATTAGTTCCGCTTGAGTAATTCAAGGGTTAGGCTAAGTATAAATAGGTAGATTTGTAGTTTAGCATTAGTCAATCATCGCTCCTGATGAAGCTAACATGGTTAGCGAAACGCGCGTCGAGTGCAAAAATAAAGTGTTTGGTGTAGTGGTGATATATACTGAGTAGTATAATGCAGATGATTTAACTTTTGTCCATTTATACTGATCCCCTTTTTTTCCCATTCGAGTTCCTTGAAAACTTCTTCTAATGCTGCTATAAATACGAGGCTGGTTTGAAAAGTCCCTGCAAAAATAAAAACTACTTATGTGTTTGGGGTAAACCTTTTTTATTTTTCGACATAGTCTCCTTTTAGGCTTATACACTTCGTCCAACGATGTTCTAGTTTGTTGATCCCTTCCGAATAATAGGATTTGTCCAAGTCTGCAAAATATTCATTAGTGTCTGCAATCACCTCCTCGTTTGAATAAAATCTTTGTCCCGCCAGCCATTTCTTCAAATTGGGGAACAAATAGTAGTCCGAGGGAGCCAAGTCTGGAGAATAGGGGGGATGTGAAACGAGTTGGAATCCTATTTCCATTAATTTTGCGACCACAACTGCTGAGGGTGTGTGCTGGTGCGTTGTCGTGATGGAAAAGGACTTTCTTGTGGGCCAATCGCGGACGTTTCTCTTGCAGTTCGGTTTTCAAACGGTCCAATAACGATGAATAATATTCACCTGTAATAGTTTTACCCTTTTCCAGATAGTCGATGAGGATTATCCCTTGCGAATCCCAAAAGACAGTCGCCATAACCTTTCCGGCCAACCTTTCCGAACGAAGGAACGGTCTTCGCCTTTTTTGGTGCAGATTCCCCCTTGGTAACCCATTGTTTAGATTGTTGTTTGGTCTCAGGAGTATAGTAATGTATCCATGTTTCATCCACAGTGACGAAACGACGCTTAAAGTCCTCCGGATTTCTTTTTTCGTCCATTTCTTGAAAATCACTCGACTTCCTTGCCGACACGAATGCCAAACACAAAGAAATAGACCAATATGGCTGAAACTTGGTGTGCGTTCATTCAAGAGATACTACTAACTAAACATGACCTCGATACGCGCCGGTGGTGCCATCTCTCGGACTTTGCACGGACTTTTCAAACCAGCCTCGTAATTTTGGGCTCATGGAATCTCCCTGTCTTACTTCGCGTTTGATAGGTATTGGATTAGTTTTACTATCCGTTTCCACTAGGATTTGAGCCTTGTAAATTGTTCTTATGAGCTGAGTATACCTATCGTCTATTCTGCTGTTATACAAGGCTTTTTCGATGGCCCACATCTCGATACTATCAAAAGCTTTTTGATAATCTACAAATACCATGTACAACTTTAAATTATATTCTGTTGCTTTCTCCATTAAAGTTCTGATAGTTAAAGAGATGGTCACAAATACTAAAACTCTTCCTGAAGTCAGCCTGTTGTACCGATTGGTTTAGTTCCAGCTTGTTTTCCAACTTGGTCTTATTTGCTTCGCGTGTAAAAAAGGTGGAATGTTGAATTTTTAGCCTGAACTTATGTCTATTTATTCAGTTTTCGTCATAACCATTAACGCTAGTTATATTCGTTTCATTATTGAAGTTTACTCTATTCAGAGGAAAAGTGACCAAGCGATGAACTAAAAAAGTTCATCCGAAATATAGCACGAAACTTAATAAGGTATTTAATAGGGTAGGCCTCACCTTAGTCTATAAGTCATCAGACAATTTGAGGAATATCTTAAGATATCCCAAAGACAAGATTCCTAATTGTGAGAAAAGTGGCATTTATGAAATTAGTTGTAACGATTGCGACAAAAAGTATGTTAGGCCAACTAAAAGTTTAATTAAAACACGATTTAAAGAACATTTAGCTGAAGAGAAAAATCTAGCATTGCCGAACATGCCCTTGAAACTGATCATAGTGTACTGATACTCTAAGAATAATTAAAAACGTATCTGATAGGAGATTGTTAAACGCACACGAAAGTATGGAATTTATAAAATGTAAAAGTAGTTTAAATAAAGACAGAGAGCCTATTCCGTATAGTCCCCTCTACTGGTTACTTCAATGGAACTGATGGCCTCGTCTACGCCATTAGTTCCACCTGAATAATTTAGGTGTTAGACTAAGTATAAATAGGATAGATTTGTAGTTTAGCTTTAGTCAATCATCGCTCCCAATGAAGCTAACATGGTTAGCGAAACGCGCGTCGAGTGCAAAAATAAAGCGTTTGGTGTAGTGGTGATACACACTGAGTAGTACAGAAAAAGTTGATAGAATTTTGGCAAAAGTTGAGCAAGACCGGCATGTAAGTAGCTATGACATAGTCAAGGAACTAAATATCCATCACTAATTTCTTTTAAACTTGGTGTTTGGGTGCCATACGAGTTGACGCTAAAAAATTTACTCGATTGAATTTCCATCTTCGAATCTCTAGAGAAACGTAACAAAATCAAGCCATTTCTGAAGAGGTTGCTTATAGGCGATAAAAAGTGAATCACGTACGATAATAAAGTGCGAAAAAGATCGTGGTCGAAAAAAGATGAAGCTCCACATACGATGGCAAAGCCCGGATTGACGTCAAAAAGGATAATATATCACGATGTCCTGGAGCCGAATCAAATAAAAATATGGGGTGGTTCCAAAATTTTGATGGATTTTGATTCTAGCAGGTATTAGGAACATTTCAAGCAGTTATAGAAAAAAATACCGCTCGGCGCAAAAAAACAGATTTTTTACTATTTTTACTAATTTTAAAAAAATAATAATAAATTCCGCTCAAGCTAGTTTATATAATTTTCGTATAAAAACAAACCCGAAATTGTTTTTCCCAGCTTATATTCAAAATTATTATGTCTGACCTAAACTTCTATGAATTTTTTTTTTACCTAAATGGGGCCATCAATTCCTATATTGGTGCCAAATTTCAACTTTCTATGTCGAATAGTGTCAGAGAAAATCGGGGTATGACAAACAGATCGACAGACACCGGAATACTAAAAAAGGACGAAAACATATTTTTTGAAACTTTTTTTTATGTAGTACCGTTTATGTGGAAACCGTTTTTACAACGATTTAGAAATTCTAGAATTCTAAAGAATACAAAGCTTGAAGCTACATAACATCAGCTATCATGCAGAAAATGAGACTTACAGTAAAAGAATACTACATTATACAAGCTCATTACATGGACTAAGCACGAATATATTAAAATTTTCAAATAAAAAAAATAATAAATTATGTTAGATATAGAGCAAAAGCAAGTTAAAGAAGGCACGTAGCAACCTTTTATCTCAGTTAATAAATCATCGCAATATTACGAAAGTTTTTAAAGTTGTACATAATACATAATAGTCCTCGAGTGATACGAGTATTACAGTACCTAAGTTAATTTGTTACTAAAACCGACAAAAGAGAAACAGTTATATTCGTACTTAGCCAATCCACCTAAAATTACTTCTGTAGTTTTAACTTTTCATGTCGTATAGTCATAAAAACTCTACTTACTTTACCATTTTCCGAAACGATTATGTTAACACTCAACGCTTATTTGGCTTATCGTGTCTAGATCTTCACGAGAAAATTAAAAATAAACTTCTCCCCCATCCTTACAAATAAAGATTTAAAAGAAGTAAGTGAAATTTTTAAAAAACAGGTGGTACGAGTGATTAATGACAGAACGTACGTACGAATTTGCTTATCCAGAGGAAAATGGTACTCGTAAGGGTCCCCAAACGTTAAGCCACTGATTTAACAGTCCTAGATTACAGTACGCTTTCGTTAATGAATACGGTTCTAATTGGTTTTAAAATTACTTCAATCTGACGTCAGAGACAAATTAATGCGTAAATAATATTTAAAATGTCACAAATTTAAAATTGAATTTTTATTCCAGTCGAAATTTTGGAATTAAAATATATTTATTGCAGTTCTGAATGGAGGTTTTTAAGTAGTCTTGAACCTTTTTTACCGTCCCACTGTGGTCCACGAATTTAATTTTTCGTTTAAAATTATCTATAGGTCTTAATTGATTTGGATAAATACTTGTAACTAAATTTCCAAAAAATCTGTAGAAGCCGACTTTTAAATTTTGGTAATTTTTTTGTTATTTTTCAACAATTTCTGGATAATTTTTATTAATTTTTTCGAAGTTTGCAATATTTGAATGAAAAAACCAAAGCAATTTATGTTTCTCGATCCACATAATCTAAAATTTGTTGTTTCAAGACCTAAAGGTCGTAAGGTGAATCCACACAGCCATTTTTAGTGTTCCGTACGGAACACTTACAAGATCACTTCGGTGTCTATCCGTCTGTCCGTCCGTCCATCCGTCTGTCACACCCGATTTTCCCCGAAACTATTTGACATAGAAATTTGAAATTTGGTACCAATATAGGAATTGATGGCCTCACCAGAATCATGTAGTCTTGGAAGTTACATTTTGACTTAAGGGGTTAGTTTTGGGGGGTAAAATCGAAAGTGAAAAAAAATTTTTTTATTAGGTCATCGAGTGTGATGTCAAATGAAAGTTTGTGAAAACACGAGTAATATATATATATAATGTAATACTTGCGCACACTTTTCTTTGTATTATTTTTAAAAATCGCGAAAAATCGCTGTATCCCCCTTATCTCGAAAAATACTGATCAAAAAATTTTGAAAAAATTCTGGAATATTCTCCACAGGGTGTAGATTAAACGAAAATTATTACGAGTGCATTAATAATTTATCTGATATATAAAAAAAAAACAAAAATGTTAAGGTTATCAGTTTTCAATAAAGATCGGAAACAAACTTTGTGGAAAACTATTTGGGATGTGTTTTGTAAAGTCACTGATCATTTTTTTTTTAAAAGCAATCAACATACGGAACACTAATTGCGCAAGTTCAACTTGCACTTGATCGGTTATTCAAACATAAATCGCTTTGGTTTGTTCTAATCAATATTGTAAATCTGGCTAAAATAATGATAATTGGACAAAATATATTCAAATAATGGCCGAAAAATGTCTATGTTAATTCACTTTGCGACCTTTAGGTCTTGAAACAACATATTTCAAATTAGAAACATAAATTGCTTTGGTTCGTTTATTCAAATAATGCAAATTTCGAAAAAATTACTAAAATTATGGTAGAAAAATAACCAAAAACTGGCCATAATTTAAAAATCAGCTTCGAAAGATTTTTTGGAAATTTGGTGGGGTATTTAAAAAAAAAATATCCAAATCGGTTGGAAATTAAGAGCTGTAGATAATGTGTAGTAAATTCTTGGACTATAGTGCGTCTCTCACTATGTCATTGCTTAAGGGGGAGGCCTGTGTAAAAAAAAAAAAAATGTTTTGACGATTTTTTCATAAAAAGTTGAGCAGCTGCTGCTCCGCCATTTTGATTTTTTTTTTAAAAGGTAGAGGCTCTATTTTTGAAGCCAAAAAGTCGTTCAGGTTAAAAAGTCGTTCAGGTTAAAAAGTTAATACAAGCATTATTTTTTGACAATTATTTATAAAAAGAGGGTTAATTTTTTCAAAATGGTCCCAAATTCGCAATTTTTTGATTTTTCTTTTGGTAAATTTAAAATCATGCAAAGCGTATAATAATGCTCTAATAAATTTTTTTTAAAAAAAATTTATTAATGCACTATAGCGACCTGGGCGTGGCACGGCGCAAATTCAAGGAGTCAACTTTGAGCAGCTGCTACTAAGCCATTTTGAATATGTTTAAGAAGTAGAGGCTCTATTTTTGAAGCCAAAAAGTTGTTCTTTTTTATGTACTTTTTCTTTTTTGTCTAAATGTTATAGTTTCTCAATAAATGATTCACAAAAAAACAATTGTGGCGCAAAGCTCCATTAGCTCTACATAGTGTGTCTCAAAGTAAAGAGGCTTTTTCAAAATAGCCAATATTAGTGGCGCCTCCTGTGGTATATAATATGCGTTAAAAAGGTACATCTGTCACTGACATTATGTCTAACAAGTAATTTAAAATTCTTTTCACTAAATTATGTGTAAAAAATTTTAGAAACATTTCAGTAAACGGCTTTGACCTGTTGTTCCTACGACATAAAACGTCAAACTTTACGTTACATATTAAGATTAAGACTCAGCTCTTATCAAATTACAAGCACAAAATATCGCAAATTATCCCGTCTAGAAGCTAGAAATACCCAAAAATAAAATTTTTGACTGACCTGAGATAGAATGCCGCCTTTTACCGCTGCCTCGCTGCAGAAGATGGTTGTAAATGCTCATCGCTACGCCACTCACTGCAAGCCCCATGCAACCACATTAATGCCACATTAAAAATAATAACAATTCCCCATCGACACTTAATTTTAAAAATTTGGCAACGCTGTGCCGTATGCGGCATATATTCCATCAACCGTGTTTGTGTGAGCTATTAGAGGGGCAACGTTGTCAAATCCTCACCGATAGGGAATTGTTGGTTTTGTTGGCCGACAAATGTTCGACCAAAGTTCTCTTTTCTCGATAGTAATGTCTGGAATGGATTACGTTAACTTTTTTGTCAAACACTTGTCGGTTAGTGCAAAAATATATACAGCAGTGTTGGTTAAAAGTGAATTTGCACAGAAGGAAAATTTTCAACTGTAATTTGTGTCTTTATTACATGAAAAGAAAAAAAAGATAGAAAAACAATATAGAGATGTAACAGGTAATACTTTTTAGGATCCGACAAAAGCGGGTAGCCGGCTACGTAAGTAGTAATACTACAGAGCTCCTGTGACAATTCAAGGTCATATCTCGAAGTGGATGGAATGTGTGTGACGTCAGAGTCCAAAGATTGAGCGTGGTCGGCTGAAGAGGTGAGTCATCGTGGCGAAGAATGACCTTGAGTTGACCGTTGGTTGTTGAAGAATAGAGAGTTATCGTACGTAATATTTTTATCGTTTTACGTAAGGTCACGATGACTCACCTCTTCAGCCGACCACGCCCAATCTTTGGACTTTGACGTCACACACATTCCATCCACTTCGAGATATGACCTTGAATTGTCACAGGAGCTCTGTAGTATTATTACTTACGTAGGATCCGCAAAAATGGGTATCCGGCCGGGTAGGATCAGGCAATATTATATTTAACTTCGGTCTTTTACGTCTTATTACCATTTATTTAGCGTCACTGCTAAGACGCGATAATTGAGCTCTAAGGCAACTACAGGTCTGGTTTCTTTGTGTGAAACTCCGAATTTAGCGGTAATACGAAGAAATTCCCGAGCTAACATTAATAAAGCTGTAAGAGACTTAGGAGTAAATTATAACTCATATGTTATACACTGGATTTCAAAAGAGATGCAGCCCAATAGACCACCTACAGGCACTAGGTACGCTCATTAGAGAAAACTACGGAATTGGCTTTCGTAGACTACTAGAAAACCTTTGACTCTGTAGAAATGTGGGCAGTTTTAAGAGCTTTGGAAAACGCTAGGATAGACACCAGATAGCCGGCGCTTACTAAATATATATATGACAAGAGTACGTCAGAGAGACACGATCTCGCCAAAACTGTTTACATTGGCACTGGAGGAGGTTTTTAAGACCTTAGACTGGCAAAATAAGGGGATTAACATAGACGGAACACGACTAAATCATCTGCGATTTGCGAGACGATATTGTTCTAATCGGTACTACACCAAATGAATTAACAACTATGTTGGAAGAACTGCATCATGCATCGTCACGAGTCGTACCGCACATTAACCTGAGCAAAACAAAGATAATGAGCCCAGAGCAAATAATGATTGATCATTGAAAATCAGCCATTAGAAAACACATCCGAATATATATACCTCGGACAAAAAATACTACTAGGAAAGGAGAACCAAACAGCATAAATTTCCCGAAGAGTTGGTCTTGGATTGGCAGCTTTTGGTAAACTCGGGTTTATTTTCAGATCAGGAGATAACCTTCAAAAGGAAAACGTACCAGTCGCGTGTACTGTCAGTTCTCGCGTACGGTCTTGAAACGACTAATACGTAAGTCGATGAACAGACTTCGAGTGGCGCAGCCTGCAATGGAGAGGTATACTTGAGTGAATTTGAGAGATAAAATCCCAAATGAGGAAATCCGGAGATCACGGCTGACGGATGCTCTAGAGCGGCTCAACTAAAGTGGAGATGGGCTGGCCACGTAGAGAAAGACGACAGTATGGCGCCCAAGGGAGAGTAACAGGAGAGTGTGGTTTCTCTTATGCATATTTTGAAATAAATGTTACTTTCTATTTGTTTTTATTTTGCTCAAAAAATTGGTACCTGATCGGGTGCGCGGTTTTGGCCAGGTAGGCGGGTACCCGTTACATCTCTAATATGTATGAACCAGTTTTGTCTGAAATAAATATAACTGATACAGTGCGGTTTTTACTGTTTCTCAAATAGAGACATATCTACGAAAAAATCATGAACATATTTACAAACTATATACATAAACAGTGAAAACTCGCCTGTATTCTCTCAAGAAAACAAAATATACCCAGTACATTAAAATTCGAAATTATATATTTAGTTTTAAGTATTTTATTTGGTTGTTTATTTAGTTATTCCTTATATTAATCAAAATTGTTTTAGAAGAATTATTAGTAGTCATAAGCTATTAAATGTTATTAACAGTTTCTGAGAAGCATGTTAGAAGCTTTGTGTCTTTTTTTATAATACAGGATTTTTACAAAATACATGTTTTTTTCAGTGGAAAATTCGAGAACTAAAAATCTCCTAGGCGCATATTTTTATTGGTCAAAAACTGACAATTCTAAACATTTTTTCCTAACAAACATTTTCGATATTTTAACAAACAAGAGTAACTTTTGGACTTTAAAAAATTGAAATTTCCCGCCAAATGACAACCGACACTACAAAATCATTTTTCGGATTTCAAGTGACTTTTTTCTAAATTTAGTAATAAAGACGTATATCTCATATGTCGCATACTTTCTGCCTGTCATTGTATATGTTACAGGGTAGTAAATCAGGAAGGAAAAGATGAGTAGAAAAGTTAATGCGGAAATACATCCGTTCGTTTGTTACATTCCTAGTTAATTTAGCAGACGATTCGCCAACGTCTCCTTTGCCATTTTCAATACTGATTCGTCGAAGCACAGTGTCTAACTCAGATAACGTTGCTGCGCCGAAGGTTATAGCGGCTCGGATTGGTCTCAGCTGGCTCCGCCTCTCTGTCCGTTGTTTCAGGGTTCCGCTCTAGTCATTTATGCTGTGTCCGTCGATCGATACATTTCTTTATTAATTACCGTTTGCCACGTTTAGAGTATCATCTTTTCTGTTCAAATATCTCAATTTGTTTTTCACGCGGAATGTAACAAACGGATATATATATATATATATATATATATATATATATATATATATATATATATATATATATATATAACACATGGGCTGAAAAGTCCACATAGATGGCGCTAGTTTTATTGCAGTCACCTTTTTTTCAGTTAATACTAACCTTCAAAAGACAGCTGTGTTAAAATTTCATGATATTCTATTCATTAGTTTGTGAGTTATTGTGCTAAGAGTGGCGCTACTTTTGTTATTTTCAAAACAATGGATCAAAAACAATTTCGTGTTTTAATTTTACACTGCTTCTTGATGGGAAAAAATACCGTTCAAGCGAAGCAATGGCTTGAAAAGTGTTATGGGGACTCCGCTCCATCAGAAACAACAATAAAACGTTGGTTTGCTGACTTCAAACGTGGTCGTAGAGACACCGATGATGCAGAACGCAGTGGACGTCCAAATGAGGCGGTAACACCAGAAAACATCAAAAAAATTCATAAAATCGTTTTTGAATGATCGAAAAGTGAAGTTGCGTGAGTTAGCTGACATCGTAAAGATATCAAAAGAACGTGTTGGCTTTATATTGCATGAGTATTTGACTATGAGAAAAGCTCTGTTCAAAGTGGGTGCCGCGTTTGCTCACTGTTGATCAAAAACAAGAACGTGTTGATGATTCTGAGCAGTGTTTGGCCATGTTTAAACGTAACAAACCGGAATTTTTGCGTCGATATGTGACAATGGATGAAACATGGATCCATCACTTCACTCCGGAATCAAAACGATCGTCATCTGAGTGGACAGCAACTGGTGAACCTCGTCCAAAGCGCCCGAAAGCACAACAGTCGGCTGGAAAGGTTATGGCCTCGGTATTTTGGGATGTGCGTGGTGTAATATTCATCGACTATCTTGAGAAAGGAAATACCATCAACAAATTGCAAAGAAACGACCGCATATGGCAAAGAAAAAAATTTTGTTTCATCAAGACAACGCACCGTGTCACAAGTCAATCAAAACAATGGCAAAACTACATGAATTGAACTTCGAATTGCTCCCACATCCACCGTATTCGCCAGATTTGGCTCCCAGCGACTACTGGCTGTTCGCAGACCTGAAAAAAATGCTCGCCGGTAAGAAATTTCGCACGAATGAAGAGGTTATCGCTGAAAACTGAGGCCTATTTTGAGGCAAAAGATAAATCGTTCTACAAAAGTGGTATTGAAATGTTAGAGCGGCGCTGGAATGATTGCGTTGCTCTTGATGGAGATTACGTTGATGAATAAAGCTAATTTTGAACCAAAAAAAAACCGTGTTTTTTTTGTTAGGCCCGGGACTTTTCAGCCCATGTGTTATTTATATATATATATATATATATATATATATATATATATATATATATATATATATATATATATATAGTGTTTCATTGACTTAAAAAATACGAATAACTCGAAAAATAAGCATTATCGAAAAAAATGTTTTAAACAAAGGTTGCCGGGTTTAAAGGGGGACATACAATGGTAATAAGAAATTAGACCTCGAGTGGTGTTTTCAAGGTCAAATCAGGGTCAATTCAATTTTTTTAATAGAAACTAATATATTTTTCCACAGATTCATATTCTACATGAAAAAATAAGAAACTTTTCTTGCAAACACTTTTTTGAAAATGTCAATTTTTTATGGTAGTAAGCAAAAAAGAAAACCACCATTTCTAAACATATTTAACCAAATAATTAATATTTTTTGGGCAACTGAAGTTTATCTTCTTTTTTCACTAAATATCATAAAAACTGCAAATAATAATAAAAGATTCTTGTAGAATTTTTTCTATTTTTTTATACATTTTTTTAAGCATTTTTTTCCATAATAATAAAGTAGGATACCAAAGTGCATCATTTTTTTTTTAATTCTAAAAGATTCTTTCCTTAAATCTAAGTAAATTTTGCCTCTTGCATTTTTTTCTTAAAAGTTGATGGTTTTTGTGTTAAAAATTCTTGAAGTTTAGAAATTGTCGTTTTCTTATTTGCCGAGTACAATAAAAAATTGACATTAAAAAAAAGTGTTTCCAACAAAAGTTTCTTATTTTTTTCATGTAGAATACGAATCTGTAAAAAAATATATCGGTTTCTATTTTAAAAAATCGAGTGACCTTGATTTGACCTTGAAAACACCACTCAAGGTCAAATTTCTTACTACCATTGTATGTTTCCCCTTTGAACCCTACAACTTTTGTCTGAAACATTTTTTTGACAAAACTTATTTTTCGAGTTATTCGTATTTTTCAAGTTAAATGGGACACCACGTATATATATATATATATATATATATATATATATATATATATATATATATATATATATCAATTCTGCATATTCGTACTGGCCACAAGAGTACAGGAGGAGTATACAAAACAAAACTTATAATATTTCAAAAAAAACTGATATTAAGAGATGCAGAGCCGTGGTCAAAATAATCGTACATGCCGTCACAGTCTAAACGCGAAATGATGTGAGAAATCCATGAACATAAACTGTGAACCATACGTAACATTATTGTGATGACATACACATCAATATAACAAAATTTAAAACATCGAAAAAATGTTAGTAAAAACAAACAACTAGGTATTATTGAGGGCTAAATTTTATTCGTAAAGGCTCTGTTTATCAATTTGGAGTTAAGACTAACGTCAGGTTAGTCTCTGTGACAATACCAGTCAGTCATCTTTATTTTGGGAATAGTGACCCTTGGAGCGTGTAGTTAAGTCTTAACTCGGTGATGATAAACCTGCCGTTATGTTACCACACTGCCACTTCTTGTCGTTATTTATTTATATACTTTTTAAGGCGGATATCATTCAAAATGTGTGTGTCCGCTCTGAAAGTGGTGGGGTAGTTGGTTTGTTATTGTTTTTTTTTTTAAACATAAGAAAAAATAAATAACAAATAAACCATACCAGTAGTTGAAGTGCTGGTAGACGTAGTTACAGGTGGTGTTAGATTACTTTCAGATGTAGAGTTATCTGCAAGTAAAGGAAAATACTACGAGTTAGTCTACGTTAACCTAAACCAAAAATCTAATAGCTACAAACAATTCTACAGCTTTCACGTAGTTTCGCGTAACTAAGTGCGAAAGTTAAATAAGGTCCCGAATGTACAACTAATTAAAAAAATTTGAAAAGACTCTTTTCAAATTTTCGTTCTCCGAAACCTAGTTATGGAGCCGAAAGAAAGAGTTTTTTTAGGAATTTTTTTTTAGCGAAACTATTCATTATATAAATCAGATTTTTATTTTATATAATAATACATACACAATAAGGAAACATTACACTTTCCCGGGTCGGAAAAATCGACTTTTTAGAAAATATCGTATTGAAAAATATTATGTTTCAATAACATTCTCTGAAAAATTCATAGAAAAATTTCAAATACTTTCAAAGTTATAGACGATATACCGTCAAGTATAAGGAATGAGAAATCGACCGCGCGGCGTGCCAACTTACCTTTCGGCAACTTACAAAGGTTTGGCTCTATCTGCGTCGAACATATGCTGCTACTTTTATGATTCTAAGAAAGATAGAAGCCAACAAAAAGAGAGCTTACTATAATGGGGCATAATATGTTTTGAGTTTTAGGCAAAACTGTAGCTCCAAAGCAAACGGTACGCTGGCCTGCTCAGTTCGAAAATATCGCTCGTAAGGCTAACATTACTCAGTAAACGTCTCGGCTAATATTGTGCAAAATGGATAAAAAACACGGGGAAATTAATTCGAAGTGAGTGTGCAGACCACGTAAAAGATGGTTTTATGGTAACTGATTTTCAGATGAAAGTAATTCTAATTTTGCCAGTACATCTGCAGAAAAATTGTAAAAACTTCTGATTTGAGTCCAAGCACTGATCTGAGTTTTAGTTATTGTACAGTACAACACTTGAGAACGAGGCGTATAAGGAGTCGGAAGGAATTTTGTATGCAGCAGGCATAGCTGATTGAACGTAAGTAGATTTTATATGTGAAAATTTGTTTGTCGAAACTTTAAAAAATTTTGTAATCGGCGTGCACGATAACTTTTAAATCAAATAACCGATCGGTCTAAAATTTCAATATGTTCTTCTATACAATTATAGCCCCAGTATAAAGTAGAATGAAGACTGGTTAATTTTTTCGTCAATTTTTTATGTGTCTTTTTACGAAAAAAAAAATGGTTGAGACCATCAACTTTGGAGGTCCACCATTCTGTTAATTTTTGCTCAAACCAAATAATCGTAGTCTATACTGGGGCCATAGTCATGCTTTTTCTAAGGATATTTTTTTTTCGGACGTTCCAGTGAGTCGCAATCGTGCACGCCAGCAGATCAAAATTTTCAAAATGGCTGCAATAAAGAAATCATTGAAAAAATTATGTAAAAATTTTTTTTCTTGTATTTGAAGATTTAAAATATATGTCAGAAAAATCATGGACTCAAAAAATGTTTTTTATTAATTTATTAGTTATTGGAATTAAAATATTCGAACCGAGAAGTGTAATCTTCCCTTAAAATACAATTTGAGAAATTTTAATGAAAAAAAAAAATGGCGGCGCAACATGCGTTCCCCTGCGATCTCTTAGTATTAGTGGAGTGGAGTATTACTGGACGATTACTGGGAGCTGGATCATCTAAAACCAAAATTTCCAAAGAAATTACTTTACTAGAGGATCAATCTTGTTTTTGAACGAAGGAATTTTGATTTTTTCGCTTTTTTTTTAATCAATGCCATTTGATGATTTTTTTTTTTAAATCTTTCGTTCAAAGACAAGATTGATCCTCTAGTAAACTAATTTCTTTGGAGATTTTGATTTCAGATGATACAGCTTCCAGTAATGCTTCTTAAAAAAAAGGATCGCAGGGGAACGCGTGTAGCGCCGCCATTGTTTTTTTAAATTTAAAATTTCACAAATGATATTTTAAACTATATATCATTATATAAAATAACAACCTGATTTATATAATGAATAGTGCCGCTAAAAAAAACTCCTAAAAAAATCGCTTTTTTTCGGTTTCATGACTAGATATAGGCCTTTAAAAAAGTGCCAAGGAGGTGGCAATTCACATTCAGATAACATTATTTTTAATAAATAATTTTCCAAGGAATGTTACTTCGATATACAGTACATATCTCTATTCACTTGCCTATTTATATTATTTTTGCTATCGCCATTTTAACTGGAAAACCTTGTATTTTTTCGTGGTAGAGACAAAAGCTCGTTACATTGTTATTTAATTTTACTCTATTTTCTAATAATAAATTGCTGCTGGGAAACAGACGGTAAACAAGAACATTTTCCATTTTGCGTGGGTGTCTTCCACAACGCAGAAGAAAAACAAGCCCTTTTACATAGGGGAATGTGGGGAAATATAGAGCGTAAAAAGAATACGTAAGTTACACATTATTTTAGTGAAATTTTAGGTATAGCGTATGTTAGCAAACTTTATTCTCTAACGAAATGCCCAAGAAGTTATATACATAGTACATTATCGAACATGAGTTTCGCGCTTCGATGCTATGCTCCTATGTAATCATCCGAAAAAGACGCCTACATTGGTTGCTAAGTATATAGGAAAGTCGAGGGCATTTACTAGCAAGAGGAAAACAAAGCTCGAGAGTGGTGCAATATTAATAATAATAATAATCGAAGGGGATCAAGAGGATAACGACCCTAAACATAGGAGTAAAACGTGTAGTCAGTGGAAAGGGGAATAAGGTATCATCACACTAGATTGGTCTTCCCGATGCAAACCTAATCGAGAACGTGTGGTTATACATCAATCAGAAGCTTCGTGTAAACAGAAGCTGTCACGGGAAATTCGGGCAATTTGGAAATCTTTGCGCCAAGAATACGCTGAAAATCTGGTGGAAACTATGCCCCGAAGATGCCAGGAGATCATGGACGCTTATAGGAACTGGACGAACTACTGAATTGTTGGCATTTTGATGGTAATCTTTTAATATCAAATGATGTAAAAACTTTTACATAATTACACTTTTTTACGAAGAATGCGCGATACCTTTTTGCTTGACCGACTGTATATAATATATATATATATATATATATATATATATATATATATATATATATATATATATATATAATATATATTACTCAGTATATATCACCACTACACCAAACACTTTATTTTTGCACTCGACGCGCGTTTCGCTAACCATGGTAGCTTCATCAGGAGCGATGATTGACTCTCAGTCAATCATCGCTCCTGATGAAGCTAACATGGTAAGCGAAACGCGCGTCGAGTGAAAAAATAAAGTGGTTGCTGTAGTGGTGATATATACTGAGTAGTATCATTGTACCAAAGATTCCACATTCCCAACTTAGATATATATATATATATATATATATATATATATATATATATATATATATATATATAACATATATATATATATATATATATATATATATATATATATATATATATATATATTTATTTATTTATTTTCCTTCCATTATGGACACAGGGTGTAAAAACATAATGCAAAAGTGCCCTAAGAGTGATAATTAATCGAAAAAAAGTGAAGAAAAAGTTTTTATGTTTTTGTAATGTAATGAACCACTAACAATCCTTCCTAATAGAATTGCCTTTGCCAAAGTCGTATTTTCAATAAGAGGGGAAATATTTTTATAACTTTCAAAAAAATGCCTACGAGATTATTCCATAAAATGATTGTAGAATATCTCAAGAACATATTCTTAAAGTTTCAAAGCAAAATTCTAATTCTCGCCAAAATTATAGTCCGCTAAATTGAGTCGCCTCTGCTCGGTTTCGGAACGCGCCGCAGGCACAATCGGACGCTCAGATAGAGACGAGTAGTCAGTGGAAAGGGGAATAAGATATCATCACACTAGATTGGCCATCCCAGTTTCCTGAAGCAAACCTAATCGAGAACGTGTGGTCATACATCAATCAGAAGCTTTGTGTAAAAAGGTGTACATAGAAAAGTAGCTGTCACGGCAAATTTGGGCAATTTGGAAATCTTTGCGCCAAGAATACGCTGAAAATCTAGTGTAAAGTATGTCCCGAAGATGCCAGGAGATAATTGGACGCTAATGGGAACTGGACGAACTACTGAACTGTTAGCATTTTGATGACAATCCTTTACTATCGAATGATGTAAAAACTTTTAAATAAATAACACTTTTTTACGAAGAATGCGCGACACGTTTTTACTTGACCGACTGTATATATATATATATATATATATATATATATATATATATATATATATATATATATATATATATATATATATATATTATTTTGCCCTTCCAACGGCAAGCCTTGGTTTGACCTAAAATGCAAAGAAGCTGTTGCTTCTAAACATCTTGCATACCGACAGTGGCGTGAAGATCCTAACACCATAAATCGTAACATCTTTGTTCGTGCCAGGAACAGATGCAAAGAAATTATCGACGAAACCAAGGAGGTACACAATCAACGGATTAGAAACAAACTTCTCGCTTGTCCCGGCAATTCCAGGTCCTTTTGGTCAGTCGCTAAGGCAGTTAGTTAAAATTTCACCAAATCCACCATACCCCCACTCACACGGCCAGATAATTCTATTGCAACGACACCTGTTGAGAAAGCGAACTTGTTGGCTGAACTCTTTGCTTCACATTCTACTGTCGATTTCCAAGGGAAAAACACCACCTACTATTCCCATAGTGCAGTCAAGGATGCCCGATATTGTCTTCAGACAGCGTATCATAAAGCGTATTTTGATGAAGCTAGACACCAAAAAGGCTTCAGGCGCTGACGGAATACCTGCCATAGTTCTCAAGAACTGTGCGAGGGAACTAACACCAGTTTTCTGTAGACTTTTCAACCTATCCTACAGAAAGGGAATATTTCCTTCCTGCTGGAAATGTGCCACAGTTCAGCCGACACCTAAAAAAGGCAAGAAGACCTTGCCAAATAACTACCGACCAATCG
>CM032455.1:175090070-175447600 GCA_019049505.1 Pachyrhynchus sulphureomaculatus | reverse complement strand
ATAAAAAACGAATGGTATATTTAAACTACAATATTATTGATTTTTATTTAAAAGAATTGTTGTAGACTACATATTTGTATTTATTTTTTAACATATGGCAACACTGTGTTGACAAAGTGATACATGAACGTAAATAAGTACAAACTGTATCAGTCGCGATCGGAATCGAGTCAGGTACGGACGTGTTTCTGTGGCTTTATGGACTGTGATTGTTTGTTTAACAGTTTTATACTACTCAGTTATTAGTTTATTTTGTATGCAGTGTTTTAAAAAAGTAATTGGACTATTTTCATTATGGGTAGAAAAGGCGATCTTTCACCACGTAAAAAAAAGCTGAAGTGAAGGCCCTTGTGATTGCGAAAACATTTACAAACCGAGAAATATCACGAAGATTGGAGGTTTCTGAAGCTAGTGTACGACGCATAAAAAAAGAAAATTGAGTCAGGGAAGGAATTAAGCCCGAAAAGAAAGAAAAGATGCGGTAGAAAAAAACCAATTTTCACTCCACGGTCAGAGAGATGTTTGAAGAAAATTTGGTGTAGAAAAGATTTGCTACCACAAAGGTAATAAAATCACAACTCCAGGATGCTAGCGTAAATGCTTCTGAGCGCACTGTTCGAAGAAAATTGAAAGAATTAGATTTTAAGGCCTGTCGCCCCCGCCAGGAAGCCAAGTTAACAGCTGAAATGAAAGCAAAGCGCCTGAAGTGGGCCAAACAATGGCAAGACAAAGATGTGGACTTCTGGAGATCGGTAAGATACAGCAATTTAATCAATAATTGATACATTATTGATCATTTTCAGTTAAATAAAGCAAATAAACATGGAAGTTTATATATTTTTCCTATTTTTGACAGGTCTGCTTCAGTGACGAAAGCACATTCGAAATTTTGCAGAATAAAGCTCAGTATGTGCGTCGTCGTCATGGAGAAAAGTTTCATCTTGATTGTGTCGTCCAGACGGTTAAACATCCCACCAAAGTGGTAATTTGGTCAGTCATCAGCGGCAAGGGCACTGGACGTCTGTACGTCGTCAAAGGAATAATGAGGCAAGATCAGTACAAAGAAGTATTACAAAATCGGTTGATTCCGCAGCTCAGAGAATGGTTTCCAAATGGGGAACCATTCACTTTCATGCAAGATGGAGCTCCCTGCCACACTGCTCGGTCTGTTAAAGCTTTTTTGGCAGAAAAAAATATCCCTCTGTTGGATTGGCACTGATATGAACCCCATTGAAAATGTGTGGGAGCTGATGAAAAGAGAAGTGGCTAAAGATGTGATTACCAACAAAACCCAGCTCCTAGAAAAGATTATTCATGTGTGGAATCATCATCCTCAAATGCAGGAGACAGTACAATCTTGCATTGATAGCATGCCGCGCAGAATTAAAGCTTTGATAGCGGCTAAAGGTGGCTCAACTAAATATTAATTTCACTTTTTTTAAAAACTTAATAAACTTATGTTTTTCTAAATTAATGCTGTTTTATTTATGTCAAATAAATAGGTAACTGATTGGATAATATAAAAAATAAAAAACAAATCAATTTAAAATAATAAAACGGTACAATATCACTCGGTAATTAATATTTTACATGAAATCTTGCAGTGCGTCTAATAATTTGGCCAGGGACTGTATATATATATATATATATATATATATATATATATATATATATATATATATATATATATATATATAAATATATATATATATATATATATATATATATATATATATATATATATATAAAATATACATATATATATACATATATATATATATATATATATATATATATATATATATATATATATATATATATATATATATACATATATATACATAAATATACATATATATACATATATATATATATATATATATATATATATATATATATATATATATATATATATATATATATATATATTTATATATTATATAATATATATATTATATATTTATATATATATATATATATATATATATATATATATATATATTTATATATATATTTATATATATATATATATATATATATATATATATATATATGTATATATGTATATATATGTATATATATGTATATATATATATATATGTGTATATATATATATATATATATATATATATATATATATATATATATATATACAGGGTGTTAGTATGTTTAAATCGATTCAGTCTGAGATCCACAGAAGATTAAAAAATGTTTACGGGACTGAAACAACTTACAAGCGCAGTGTTCAGAGATGACAGTATTAAAGATAAACCGCGTAGTGAGAGGTGGTCAACCGCCACTACTTACGAGAATGTTCGGAAACTTGCTGAACTGATTGAAAAGAAGAGACGAGTAACAATCCGGGGACTTGCTGTAGACCGAGACGGTAGTCATAATGGGATACAAAGATGATTGGAGACTTAGGGTATCATCAAGTGTGTGCAAAGTCGGTTCCAAAACAATTGATACTTAACTTAAAGGAGAGCAGGGTGCATTCAACTGCTCGAATTATTTCAAGTCGATGAAGCCACGTTTTTTACTAATATGATGACAGGAGATGAAACATGGACATATCTTTATAATCAAGAGACACAACAGTTCCCCCAGGAAATAAAAGTTCAAAAGTCAGCAATTTTCACAAAAAGTTATGATCAGAATTTTTTTTAAATAGCATATATAGTCAGTAAATTACTCTAAAAAAAAGATGAGATAGAAAATTTAGGTAATTTCTCAACAGATGCGGCGTTAATCAAAAAAATCATGCTTTCTCAGTATAGGATTTTTATTAAAAAGTATCGGTTGTATTGGATACGCCGATGATATTATTACCGATAATTTTTTGATCATCCCTCGTAACCCCTGTGGGCCAGGCCTTAGACCTTTGTTTTATCCACGTGCGGTATGACGTTAATACCCGAAACGGAACGGCATGGTCAGCGTCTAGGCGCGCGAAATAAACACAATAAGGTGTTGCAATTTTGCGATAAAGCAAGATGGGCATTTTTTGTTTTATTTTAGGGGTACGAGAGGCAAAATACGGACAAATTTCCTGAATCTATATAATTTTACTTCTTCTGCTTAAGCGCGAGCGATGCGAATCGAGTTTCCTTCGTGGGACAACAAAATAAGCGAGACAGAAGAGGCATTTACTAGCTGTCAAACTGACAAGCTTGAACATTCCTGGTTAAAAAGCTTTTTATTATTATTTTTTTTTTATTTCAAAAAGTTATTTCTAATGATCTGTCCAAGAAAGACTGCAAATTTTTAATTCCTGCGAAATTGATGTTTCTATTGTTCATTAATTTAACCTAAAACCATTGGCAGTTTCCACAAACTGAATCGCACATATTTTTAGTATGCTAACCCCTCAACTATAGGTACCCCTACAAGTTATACAAATAAATAACAGTATTTTCTTTATTAGTACGTACTACGACAAATTAGTTGTACCAGAAAAATCGGTATATCTGCCGAAAAATTAGAACAATCGGCAACACCGCATAAGCATTTAATCTACGTGAAAATTACGTATTGGATATTTTTAAATATTAAAACCCTATTGTGACCTAAATCGCATTTTACCTAATCCAATTTTAACTCTCTATCGATGCTTCTAATGAAAGGGTCCGTAAATCAATATAGAACTAATTTGGGTCACGGAGTACAAACGTTATTGCAGCGTATTACTATATATAGTAGAGCGTCATGCTTTCGGACATCATAGATACAGGGTGTTTTAAAAATAATAATAAAAAGTATTTATTGTTTATTTTAATTCTACCACTTTAAGGGTTTTTCATTACTAAAGTCCGTTTGTTTGGAGTTTCATAGCACACAAGGGTTATAAACATTAAAATGTCATAAACCATAACCGTCCGAAATTTCTTAACCAATTACAGTAGAACCCCGGTTATCCGAGGTAACGTGGGAGGGCACCCTCCTCGGATAACTGAAAAACTGGGATAATCGGATATACTTTAAACCGATGTATTAACTTTTTTACCATATAAATAGGTACATACATTATAAAACAGTGAAATAGGTATCTATGCGCTTCTGTTTCATATTGCATCTTCTTTTGCTCGCTGCAATGTTTCTCCATCTATTAAGAAGAAGCAAATCTGCTGGGGTTGCCTCTGGTTGTTGTTCAATATACCTCAAAGCTTTTTCCAAAGAAGCAAAACCTTCTTGATCAGAGACCTTAGTGGGAGACTGTTCATCCACCGCCGCTTCGTCATCGTCATTTGATTTTTCGGTTTCCTGAAAGGCATTCGTTATTTCTTCAATACTCATTTCTTCTTCTAAATCATCTGCGGTAATCCATTCAACAACATCTTCTCTTGTCACATTTTCGCAATCTTTTAATTTTTGCATTAATTCAAATAAACTTTTTTCTTTTTCTTCTATCTCGCTGTCAAAATTTAAACAGGACATTTCTCCATGGCTTCTCAATTTCAAACCTAATTCATTTAATGGAGTATCATCTTCACTGTCATTATAGTCCTCAAAATCAATAACTTTTGACCAAGATTTTTAAATAGTGGTAGTTCGCACAGAATCCCAAGCTTGACTTACCCAGTAAATAACATTTTTCAGTGTAACCTTTTTCATCCCATTGATAATATCCTCCTTTTCTGTTTATTCTAATAGATGTTCAAGATATAAATGCCTATAATTTTTTTTAATGTTTTCGAGGATGCCTTGATCTATTGATTGCATTATGCTGGTTACATTTGGAGAAAAAAATTTTACAACAATTTCGCCCAATGAAGTCCTTCTCCAGGGTGAAAGGGGGCATTATCCATTAACAAAATTGCTTTAATAGGAAGACGGTTTCTGTTCAAAAATTTAGTCACAGATGGTACGAACTCTTCTTCAAACCAGTTAGTAAATAAGGTCGCATCCATCCATGCGCTCTTCTGACTTTTGTAATAGACTGGTAGGGCTTTGGGTGAGATGTCTTTTAAAGCTCTTGGACGTGCAGACTTGCCAATCACCATCAGTGGGATTTTGTGCTTGCCAGATGCATTGGAACATACCATTATAGTTAATCTTTCCTTACTTTGTTTGTGCCCAGGAGCTGACTTTTCCTGTCGAGATGCCAATGTTTTTGATGGAACCACATGAATAAAGCTTCGTTAACCTTTTCATAGTTGCTGGTTTTCATTGATTTTCTTCCTGAAGACGAGGAGGCTTGATTTATACACCACTCTTCTATTTTTGTGCGGTTTCTTTTCCAATCTCCAACTGTTACCTCACCTACTCCATAATCTCGTGCTACAACTTTAATTATCTCTCCTGCTTCAATTCTTTTGATGACTTTTAATTTTTCTTCAATAAGAACGACGATTCTTTTACGTTTGTTTTGCTCCATTATAATACGACAAACAAAAATTCAAACAAAGCAGTTCGTATTAATTACGCTTAACTACCAGAACTCCAACCAAATAAATTATGTAAGTATACTCGTACTTCTCCGTAGTAAAACGCTATAACGCACTGCATTCACGCAAATTTACATGCTGAAAGAGTCTAAAAACATAAATAGGGGAACCCCTCACACGGGCCAGGGGGATTCCCCGAAGGCCCCGACGATTTTAAATGGAAATATGTACATACATATTTTAGAAGCTCGGTTAATACGCAGCATAGACGCGCGTACCTCGGATAATCAGGTTCTTAGATTGGCTCGGTTAATCCGGAGCTCGGATAATCGCCACTCGGTTAATCGGGTTTCTACTGTATTTGCATTTTTAGTTTTAATCACTTTTATTTTCTATCTCTCTCTTCTCAACAGTGCGACCTTTTTATAAAAAATAAAAGCCTTCTAAACTTTACAATAAGCTATAGAAATCAACGCATTTCAAAGTTTGTTAGAGAAGAGATCTAGGAGCAATCAGAAAATTTCGAGCCGAAAAAAAAGAAATATTTTTTATTTAGATGAGATTTGGGTTAATGCGGGACACACAGTGAAAATATTCTGAATTGACAAAAACATTAAGAGTGCTTTTATGGGAGGTTGGTCAACTGGTTTACGACCCCCTTCAGGAAAAGGTCGCTTGTAGGAATTCGAATCAAAGTCAACTAAAGATTACCATGAGGAGATGACGGCCGATGTTTTTGAGGAGTACTTTCAACAAATGATTTAATGTATACCAGTAGAATTAGTTGTAGTATTAGACAATGCCCCATAACATTCTCGATTATTAGAACGACTCCTGACAAATTCAAGGAAGAAAGCGGATATTCTTCAATGGATAAGAGACAAATATCTCAAACATAAAGATGATATGTTAAAAGCGGAACTTCTCAAAATTGCGAACCAGAATAAGGTACAGTTCAAGAAATACGTAATCGATGAGATGGCAAAGGAACGGAATATCACAGTACTTAGATTGCCTCCATGTCATAGCGAATTGAATCCCATAGAGCTTATTTTGGGCACAAATGAAAAGTTTCGTTGACAGGGAAAACACCACGTTCAAACTTCAAGACGTAAGGCAATTATTATTCGCTGGAATAGAGAGGATCAAAGAGGATAATTGGAAAAATGCCATTCGACATGTTATAGAAGAAAATAAAATGAGGGAACTTGACAAATACATCGAAGAAACTTTGGAAATAGAACCCTTAATTATCAATTTACGAGAAGTCGAGTTTTCAGATTTTGAAAATAATTGTTTTTGATTGTAATTAAAGTACTTATATACCGTGAATTGTGAATTTGTATATATACATAGATCTATAGATTAAAAAAATTTTGGTAATAAATCCTGCATTTCTATAACTTTATTTTTAAGATAATTTTATTTATTCAATCATCAGGACAGTATTCCTGGTGATACTCCAGAGAGGAGGAGACCTTTCTTTACTGCACTATACCTATTGATCGATGCAGAACTTTTACTCGCTTCTACGCTACTACAAAACAATCAACCTTATCTTTAGACAGAATAATGTGTATTGAAATAAGTAAGAAGTATCTTTAAAAATTGAACACAGCGCATGACCTTTGTTCAGTGACTAAAGGAACTTCGTTCTTGATTTTTTTATTGTGTTGTTACCAATCTACGAGAGTGGACCAATAACGAAATGGCGGGAAATTTTGTTAAGCGGCACGACTGTTGGTAAGCGTGATCTTATAACAGTTTTCAAGGTTTCAAACAGTTGTAACGCGGAGTTGTTTGTTGGCAGCTATCGTAAGCGACCGATGTTACACGTTTCGTTGTAATGGAGAAAGTCGAGTATCGTGCAGCGTGCGGTCTGCACCAGCAAATGTTATTTATATTATTCTTTACTACGCTTTTCAATCCACACTCGTATGTTATTCACGACTAAATGTAAATGGCATGCTATTGTGTTTTAATACGAGTTTTTTGCTTATGTCACCACAAAATCCGTCTTTTGTCAGTCATTTTTACAAGCCAAAAAAAGTAATTTTACTATTAATGTACAGTCGGTGACGGTGACAAGTTTCGGATGTATATTGTAGATACATATACGCCTGAAACTTTCCACCGACTCCAGCTGTGCATACATACAAAAAAACATACTAATCAGCACCTCAATCTATCTAAATTAATTCCTATCTCACTTCTTTCATTTTTTTTTTACCTTGTGGTATTATCGATCCACCTCTTGCAGCTAATGGGTTGAATTTCTTGTTATTGGACTTGGATTCTGTAGCACTAGACGATCTAGTACGACCCTGTGGTTGGATGTCATTGGTCTCATTGTTGGTCGCAAGTTTGGCCTTTTCTCTGATCAGTTTAAAACGACTGAAACAAAAAATTATTATTATTAATATTCCACCAACAACGCTAGTCAAGTTTATAACCAACAACAACAAGATGAAAAGCTACAATGACTTCAAAAATAGCAATGTAAACAAATTACAGAATATTATCCACTAGCCGCGCCCGCGGCTCCGCTCGCGTAGACTTGATTCACCTTTATCGTCACTGCTTATTCGTTATGTTTATATTATTATATAGCTCAAGAGGCCTTAGAGGCCCATGGCTTCATTGCATACTTGTCTCCAATTCTTTTTGTCTCCTGTTAGCTTTTCCCAGTGCGGGATTCCCAACAACTCCGGATCTTGCTTTACTGCCTGAATTCATGTAGATCGAGGTCTATCCTTGCCTTTTCTTCCAACCACTCCTCTTATTAGGGCTTGCTTTGCCTGTCTTTCTTCCTTCATCCTTGCCACGTGTCCCAATCATCCTAATCGCTGGCTTATTATGATTTGGCTTATAAGGGGTTTCGTATATAGGCATTTTAATTCGTAGTTTGTTCTTCTTCTCCACAGTCCCTCTTCTTTCCTTCCTCCGTAGATTCTTCTCAAAGCTTTCCTTTCCCACACCACCAACGTCTCCTTTTCTCTTGCATTCAGTTTCCACGTTTCGCATTTATATGTCACCGTAGGTCTGACAACTGTCGTATATATTCTTTCTTTTGCTTTTCTTGATACATTCTTTGATTTCAATATTGGATCCATTGCCCCCAAACATCTCTGTCCTTTCACTATTCTTGCTTGTATCTCCGTCCTTTCTTGTCCACTCTCTGTTATTGTTACTCCCAGATAATTAAATTTGTCTACTTTTTCAAACATATATCTTTTCCCTAAGTTGTTTATTATATCTAAACTTTTGTTGTTTTTATTATCCTTCTTCTTTGTAATTTCCATGTATTTTGTTTTTTCCTCATTTATCTTTAGTCCTCTCATCCTTCCCCTTTCTTCTATCCTACTTATGGCGTTTTTGAGGTTCTCTTTTGCTCTTGCAATCACTGCTACATCATCCGCATAGGTCAAGCATTGGCAGGGGTCCTCTATTTACAGAGTCATATGATTCTCTGAAATTCACAAAGACCAAGTGTAGTGCCAAAATTTTGTTCTAAGCTATTATCTTGGATTTGCTTAATCGAAAATATCTGGTCTGTAACCGATCTATTTTTCCTGAATCCACGCTGGTACTTTCCCAGAATAGACTCGGCTTTCTCTGCTAGTCTGTTTTTGATAGTCAACACTACTATCTTGTACACGACATCCAGTAAGGCTATTGGTCTATAATTAGCACATATAGTTTTTTCTCCTTTTTTGTATATTGGACAAATGAGCGACTCTCTCCAGCTCACTGGCATCTTTTCTGTTTCCCATATTTCTTGCATCAACCGGCATATTTTATTTTCCAGATCTACTCCTCCAGTTTTATCAGTTCTACAATTTCCATCCGGGGCCTTATTTTTTTTAGGTTCTGAATATTTCTCTTATTTCTTCTTTGCAGGGTTTATTTGTCCCCTCCTGCCCTTCAGTTAATTTTGCTTCCTATTTCTCATTCAACTCATTTGCATCTCCATTTAGTGTTTCTTTAAAGTATTCCCCCCATCTATTCAGTCTTTCTGCGAAGCTTAATGCTAAACTTCCATCTTTTTTCCTGCATATTAGCATTTTGTCTCTGTTTATTCCCTTTGTATTTTATAAAAAAAAAACACGTAGATCGGATAAGTGGTTCTTGAGTGCTAAGCGCAGTAATGGATAGATAGACAGACAGACAGAGAGACGTTACGTTTTATATATATTATAGATTTTTTTTGACATATATTAAATTAAGAATTAAAAAAAAATCACGTATGTCGGATGAATGGTTCTCGAATGATAAGCACACTAACGGACAGACAGACAGAGAGACGTTGCGTTTAATATATATTATATAGATTATTATTATTATTATACAACCTGGTCAGAGAACATATGTATGAATTTTAAAAATCACGTAAATCGGATAAGTGGTTCTCGAGGGATAAGCACACTAACGGACAGACAGACAGAGAGACGTTGCATTTTACACATATTACACAGGGGAACAGCTGTTTTGGTGTCGAGGTTTTTTGAGCTGATTCTATATCAATTTGATGTCCTGAATTCAAATAACGTATTCATTTGTACCTAGGAGCTCAAATTTTTAAGATATACAATTTTAGAGAAATATAAGTTACATTATTGTAACTCAAATCCGTAAGTGTAGTAAACAAAAGTAGATACGAAATTTTTATTTTAGTTATACAAAATACAATATTATGTCGTACTTACAAACAAAAAAAAAACATTGAAGAAATGAAATAGTCACTCAACACTTGGAAAGCTTCTTTTCCGCGACATTCTTGAATGTTTTTTTAAACTCCAGCAGTAATCTGCCATCATGTGCATGTCCCATCTTCCTTGGTAGGTCCTCCATAACTTTAATATCTTGGTGAAATCTTTCACCTTGTTCCTCACTCATGTCTCCTAAATTTTCTGGAAAACGGTCTAAGTGGCTGTGTAAATAGTGTATTTTAATACTCATATTGCACCCTAAGGATGTAACATTCATTTTTTCCTGGATTTTAAGACCATGCAATGTTACTGATTTTTCACTTCAAATTGTATTTATTTTTATTTTAAAATATCGACCGGTATATTAAACAAAAGTTTCAGGACATTCAGTATATACTGTGTGGTGCGGGTTGCTGATCGAACCTACCGCCAGGCCGCGATTGGCGAAATGTTTGACCCGGAGTTTTGATTGGAGCGTCCGGATATTACCGGCAAAAATCGCACGATTATTTAAGGGCCTGAGAAACTACCAGAAGAGGCTTTTTTCGATCGAGCCGCAGACCAGGCAGTACCGTCTAGCCGAGAGGCTATTTTCCATCTAGCCGAAGTAGGCTAATTTTCTTCAGAAGCCGCTAAGTAAAAGTACCAGTTTCGACAATAAAAGCTGTAGTGAGCTTTCTAAGTGTTAAGAAAAAGTGTGAAATCGGGCGAAGTCCATCACAGCAGGACTGAAAAACAGTAAGTCAACAAAACTCCCTCCAATAGACTTATTTAAGAGCAGTGCATTAACAGCAATGAATAACAGACAAAAAAGTGAAGTGTAAAACACGATGTCTCGCCTTCGGGGGTTGTAAAAGTTTAAAGTTTAAATGTAACAACTACTATTTAGGCTAGAATTTTTTGGTATAACTGTAAAGGTTAGAACTTTTTATTTTCATTTTAAAAATATGAATAAATTCTTTTTTGTTGATTAAAGCTAGTGTCTCACTGAATATTTATTTCTCTTTTCAGGATCAGTTGTACTAGACTAATTCTTTTTAGTAATATCCATAAAACACTTCAGTTTTTTCTCATTTTTCTTAGCTGAAGTCAAATCCTTTCTATTTTAAAATGAGTGGTGCCCAAAAAAAAGTCGTACAACTGAGGTTTCTTTAAAAATAGAATTAAATTCCAAAAAGACGTACAAAAATTATCTCTTACCCATATCTCTCCACCAAGGAAAACTGAGCTAGTATTTCTTTAATTTCTTTAGTTCTTTTAAAATCAGGTTTCACTCAATTCATTATCAGAAATTAAAGCGGGGCTGCAAGAAAATTGTGCTCAAGCTTGGGGCGTCCAGTATTTAAAAATGTTACAAAATGACGCAGTCTACATGGGGCGAAAAATAAAGCAAAATTAGCACACCTTACAAAATTGCGCTCAAGCGTGGGACAAACAACTTCTCACAGGGTACGGAAAAAGATGCCTCAAACTGAGGACAGTTTAGCATGTCATAAAAAGACGTCACATAAAAATAGCGCTGTCAACGCGGGGCTTTTGGAATTTTATTTTTTAAAAAAAGGGTTCAGTGTACTAGCTTTCGAACAAAATAAAAGCTCTAACTTTGCAGATATTTTATTTCATAATATTTATTAAACGAAACTACACTATAGCAGTAAGACAAAAGCAGGAAATTTGTAGAATTTTTTTATTTCAATTTATCTGATATAGATATTTGAATTTTGTTGTTGACTCTAAGATAAGAGATTCCTACTTTTTTCTTAAAAGCTGGCTTTATAGTTCAGATGGGCAGATGTGTTGGTCGACTTTAATTTTGCATTGTTGATTTATCTTGCGGATAACCGAACAAAAAACTGTTCTTTTTTCTCACCTATATTTTGCATGAATATTAAAAGTACTTTGCTGATATACGAAACGATATTTAGAGATTTTTTTATAGGAAATTCTTAAGATATCTTAATAAAAGGATTTTAATACGAGGCAATACTTAGAAATTTTTTTTTGAAATTGTTGAAGATTTTTTTAAAGTTTGGTAAAGAAGTTTACATATTTTAAGTGCCTTTACAGATTTTGTTATTTTTTTTGACTATTGGGAGCACAGGAGAAATATTTTCACGGCTTTTTAAACAATTCTTTTAAATTTTATAGTATTCATTTATCATGGAAGCCTTCAATTTTAAAGTCAATCACCTATTGGAATATGAATTAGACTATGAACTAAAAATCCGTCGTACTTTCTCAGAACGTCCGGTCGCAGATAAAAGAAAGATTCTAACGAGGATCTTAAGTAAAGAAATTAATGAGCCGGGAAAAAAAAAAAAAAAAACGATAAAAATAGGGGATGACACCCTGTCTTTTACAGAAGAAACGGCTGGTATCGAAAAGAGTTTAAATTCTATCCAAAACTTAATCGATAGTTATGACGGCGATCCAAATGATTCACTAGTACACCGGGTTAAGTCACGTTTATCGCATGTAGCGGGTCGCGTACAAAGAATTCCCATGCCGGATGACGAAGAGGAAGCGTCGAAGTTCTCCAAATATGTTCAAGAAACAATAGCTACGTGTGTACTCATGGAAGCAAATCTTGCAGAAAAGATAGCTCCTGGCCATGAGTTACCACAGCTGCCTATTACAACCCCAGTCATAAACGTACCAGCTCCAATCGTGAATTGCGCAGCCAGAAATATTCCTGTCAGCGAATGGCATTTGAAATTTAATGGAGACTCAAAGAGACTCTATCCTTTTTTGGAGAGGCTGACTGAAATAGCTCAAGCTAGGAAAGTATCGGAAGATGAACTTTTCAGCTCTGCTGTTGAATTTTTTACTGGCGATGCCTTCATTTGGTATAGAAGCATAAAATCAAGTGTCAACGACTGGCATTCCTTGGTAGATAGGCTAAAGAAGGACTTCTTGCACTGTGATGATGATGAAGAATTGTGGTCGGAAATAAAGAGGAGGCTACAAAAGAAGAATGAGTCCACTGTGATTTTTATTGCCCACATGGAATCTTTATTTGGCAGGTTATCCACCAAGCCTCTGGAAAGTACCAAAGTTAAATTTATACGTAGGAATGTTCTGCCTAGCTTCGTCAATCGGTTAGCTCTACTAGATATTAATTCGGTAGCCGAACTCGCCGGGTTATGTAGAAAACTTGAAGAGTCCGATTATTTGTTGGAAAAGAGCAGACCAAAGGGCGAAACTAATGTACATCAAGTAAAGTATAATCCAAATGGCCGAAGTGGAGTCTCGACAAATAAAGATGGGAATTTAAATCGGAACTCTAGGAGCAACCGGAAAAACGGGTAAAAGAAAAGATAGTGATTCTAAAATTAGCGACACTCCAGCTAAAGTGAATGACAAGTCGGTTTTACCTAAGGCAATTTCCACGTGTTGGAATTGCGAAGGTCCGAATCACACTTACCAAAGTTGTACAGCACCTAAGAGGGTATTTTGTTTCAAATGTGGAACAACTGGTGTGAGACTAGCATCATGCCCCAAATGTACAAAAAACGAGTAAGGACGGTATATTACCGAGGCGGATATACTAAGTCCAACAAAAAAGCCTCTAATCATTCGGCTAAGTCACAAGCTCACGTTCGCAGTAAAGCCCCTAATCCAAAACGTTCTAGAAACACGGACGAACAAAAATATTCCAGTAGATCGGATTGGACTAAATGGTTACAAAAAGTTTCTGATTTTTTTAAGTCTAATAAAAATTATCCTTCTCAAGTTAAAACTCCTGCTTCTCCAAATGGTCACATGTCTCCTTTATTCGTGCATAAATATTTAGACAACAGACCGCATATCAAGATAAATCTATTAGGTGCCCATTTCTCGGCTTTATTTGACTCTGGTGCAAATGCCTCCGTTGTAGGTCAGAATGGTATTAAGATTTTAAGTCGTTTAAGTATAAAAATATGCCACGTCAAAAATAGAAGTGTTACCACTGCAGATGGCAGCCGTCTAAAAGTTTTAGGTACGGTTGAGTTGCCGCTAGTCTGCAATGGTCATTGTTTAGTAATCTCTGCTCTAGTAGTACCTTCTCTATCACATACTTTGGTTCTAGGATGTGATTTTGCACAAAAATTCGGAATTTTAGTAAATTTTAAAAATAATTCGTGGTATCCACAGTCCCTAGAAGTCAATTCTCAAACAAGTTTTAAAGATTGTTATTCAGAAAGTTCTTTTGAAAACCTTTTCTCGCGTCTATGTACCTTAGATGATCTCTCGCGGACGGAACGCTTAAAAGCAGAAAAAGTAATAAGCTCTTTCAATGAAATAAGTAGTAAAGATAGGTTAGGCCGAACGAATAAAATCAAGATGTCTATAGATACGGCTGATGCCAGTCCTGTAAAGACAAGGCCCTTCGCCATGTCTCCTTATATGTCAAAAGTATTAAATAAAGAGTTAGACGAAATGTTGAAACTCGGAGTGATTGAAGAATCAAACAGTCCTTGGTGTTCTCCAATCTTATTGGTGAAAAAGGCCGATGGACAGTATCGTCTGTGCTTTGACGGAAGAAAGCTCAACGAGGTCAGCAAATTTGATAACTACCCATTACCGAACATCGACAGAATTTTGACATCACTCAGGAATGCTAAGTATGTATCTTCGATAGACCTTAGAAGAAAGGCTTTCTGGCAAATTCCTTTAGACAAATCCTCTAAAGAAAAGACCGCTTTCGCAGTAGTAGGCCGAGGTCTATTTCAGTTCGTCACTATGCCGTTTGGTCTAAAGAACGCTGCTCAAACTCAGCAACGTTTAGTGGACGCCATATTTGGTCCGAAATATGAGCCACATATTTTTACCTATCTCGATGATATTTTAGTAACATCGGAAGACTTCGAATCGCATATTCGCTTACTTAAGGAAGTAAAAGATAAATTGAAAGAGGCCGGACTGACGATAAATTTGAGCAAATGTGATTTTTTCAAAACTTCTCTAAAGTTTTTAGGCTATATTGTAGGCTCAAATTCCTTGCGTACCGATCCGGATAAAGTAGCAAGCATGGTTAATTATGCGAGACCTACTAATACTACGGAAGTTAAGCGCTTCGTAGGAATGTGTTCATGGTATAGACGTTTTATCGAGAATTTTTCTACCCTGTTGTCGCCTATTAATGATCTTTTGAAAGGACGAAAAAAAGGACAATCGATAGATTGGACAAAGGCAGCCGAAGAATCTTTTATAAAGATTAAAGAACTATTGGTTTCAGCTCCCATTTTATCCCAACCAGACTTTTCCCAACAGTTTTATATTTCTAGTGATGCTTCTAATACTGGTTTAGGGGGCGTCCTAACACAGAAAATCAATGGTGAGGAAAGGGTGATAGCGTATGCCAGTAGAACTTTATCAAAGGCTGAACGTAACTATCCGGTTGTTGAAAAGGAATGTTTAGCCGTACTCTTTAACATCGAAAAGTTTCGACCTTACATCGAAGGTGTTCCTTTCACGGTCATAACAGATCATTATAGCTTATTGTGGCTTAATTCTATTAAAAACCCTAGTGGCAAACTAGCGCGTTGGGCGATTAGGCTGAGACAACACACGTTTACTTTAATTCATAGAAAAGGAGTCCACAATGTTATTCCTGACGCTTTGTCAAGAATCCCAGATCATACAGCGGACGAAAACAGTCTTAATGCACAGTTTGGCGTAAGAATTGATACAGTAGATGTAGATCGCATTGACCCATGGTACGACAATTTACGGCAGCAAATTAAAGAATCTCCTCAAAATTTTCCACAGTGGAAGGTGGAAAATGATTTCGTGTACAAGTTTATCCCAAACCAGTTGCCTTTAAAAATTAATGTACCCGAGTGGAAAATACTAGTTCCTAAACCACAGAGAGAGGAAGTTATAGACATGTGTCACACTCCTCCTACTTCTGGTCATTTTGGCTTTTATAAAACTCTTCACAGGGTTCAGGAACAGTATTATTGGCCAAAAATGCGTTTTGACATCGTAAAGTTTGTGAGGACTTGTGAAGTATGTGGAGCGCAGAAATCTCCAAATACACTACCTATGGGACTGATGGGAAAAGAGAAAACGGTTAATTACCCTTTTCAAGTCATAGCAGCTGATCTAGTAGGCCCATTCCCACGTTCAAAAAAGGGAAATAAATGGCTTCTCGTGGTTTCTTGCTGGTTTACAAAGTATACCATGCTATTTCCTTTGAAAAGCTCTAAAGCTGGATATATAGAGAGAATTTTGGAAAATAATGTCTTTCTAATCCACGGTGTTCCATCGCTCTTGATATGCGATAACGGTACTCAGTTTACCTCTAAGAGTTTTAAGAGCTTAAGTGAAACTTATGGTTTTAACATCCGTTTTAATCCCGTGTACTCTCCCCAATGTAATTTTGTGGAACGTAATAACCGAACAGTCGGGACCGCTTTAAGAAGTTACGTGGATTCACATGACACTTGGGATGACAATATTTCCAAAATCCAACAAGCGATAAATACGGCAAGACACGAAGTAACAGGGTTCACACCGTCTTTCTTAGTTTACGGCAGACATATACCTCTATCTGGATCATATTATAAAAACTTAGACTTGGATGTCAATGCTGACAGCGAAATAATTCCGGGTAACAGGGGCGCGTACGCCGAAAATTTAAAGGGTTTAAAAGATATTTTCACCGACGTGCGTAGTAGGATACATAAGGCTTATGAGCGGAACAGTAAGTCTTACAACCTTAGAAAAAGGGATTTTTCCTTTAAGATAGGTGATCACGTTTGGCGAAAAAATAAAATTCTTTCCAGTGCAGCTGATAAATTCACATCTAAGTTGGTACCTAAGTATGTGCATTGCGTGATTAGAGAAAAGATTTCGGATTTAGTTTATGGTTTAGTTAATTTAGATGAGACTAAAGTAGGACGATGGCATATTAAAGACTTAAAACCATTCAATGAACCTAACCCTAATGAAAGTTTGTCAGAAGAAGAATAATTTATATTTACACTATCTTAATTGCTTTAGTTTATTTTTTTTTGATGTTGCTCTGTAGAGGTGACGACCTCGTTTTTTTTTTGACTGTTATAAAAGTTGAGCTGAGGATAGCTTACTTTTATAGTTTTTGCTAAGGTTTTGGGTATTGGCCATATCCCAAACTTAGGTTGATTGTAGTTGATGTTTAGCATCGACTCAGCTGTTGCGAGCTTGCGAAAGAGTCACACTCAGGATATATCATAAGACTGGTATGTTGGTGGTCGCGGGATTTGATTTGCTTATGACCCCAAATAATATCCAGTTCTTGACACTTGGAAGCGAAATTTTGATTAGAGGCAATCCAAGGTGATCTTGAGTTAGGACAAGCGCAGGATGAAGCTCGTGTTGTATGATGTAGAGTCAAAATGTATAAGAGCAATTTCAAAGTTTGCTACCCGAGAGGGTGTATTTTTATTACCTTAGTGGTATATTTTGGGTGCAATTAAGAGTAAATTGATTTTGGTTTATCCAGTAAGTCTAAGACTTGGATTATTTTGATTAAGATCTTCTTCTGAATTGACAAACTAAGGGTATTTTCCTTTTTTTTCAGAGCCGTTTAAACGTTACCTTTGAGTCACAAATTTTTTTAAAAATTTTTTTTGCATAGGCTCATAGGCGTCTGATGAGTTTTTTTTCGGTTTACTATCAGATTGATAGAAAATTGAAGTTCTGCAGGAGAACTAAAGGCTGATCATTTACAGGAGATGAGAGCAGAGTAAGACAGTCGTTTCACAAAGAAATGATCAAAATCTGATACCGAGATGAGAACCTTGTCAAGAGAGGCTAAGCGCAGTGAAGGAAGATTCCTAACCGAATTTTTAGATTTCCAAGAGGTAATCTAGAAGTTTGGGCTGACAGAAAACGGTTATGCCTGATACCTGTAGCAGTTTCTTCTAGAGGCTATTGTTTAGGGAGACGATTAACACCATGATCGAATATTTTAGCTGTCAACGATGTTTTCTTCTTGTTTCTGATTAAGCTGGGAAAGCTCTTGTCGTCTTCAAAAGTTTTGTTGCGTTGCCACCGGAAAATTGAGCAATTTTTGTTTCATGTAGCCTTTTTAAGCTCATTTTCGTTTTTTAAAATTTCGTTAGAAGCTTGGTTAAGTCAACCTTGTAAACCTTTTAGGTTGTATCCCATGAGTTATCTGTTTTTACAGGCTGTGATGCACCGGGTGCTAACAGATGCCGTTACGACGTTTGGCAGGGAGTTAGTCTTCCTGAGGAACAGACTGATTGGAAGGGTAGTCTATGGGGGGTGAACGTTTGACCTTTGGGACCTTTAAAGGTTTTGTTACCCAATGGTTATTTCTATTTGAACCAAAGGAGAGCCTAACTACTGTAGTCGACCTCAGCTCCAATTAGCCTATTAGTGGTGACAGGCTGTTGGCAGTAGTGTATTTCGGAACACCCTATTGATTAATTTTTTTTGACTTATGGTGGTGTGGTAGACACCGTTTTAGTTTAGTGGATGCTATAATCTACTCCCTTTTGTTGGTGGACTCCAGGGTCACCAATTCTGTATTTTTTTGTCTCCACCTTTCAGTATATCGTGGTGAAGTGTTTGTCTCCTGTTATGTGGGATGGATTGAATGTTTTTCGTTGTTGTTCTAGGGCGAGACCAGTACACGAGGGTTCTTCGTGCAACTTGAAGAGGCGCAATGCTGGTTAAGTTTTATTTCTCTGTGTAGCCACCCTGAAGAATGACGGAGAGCGTTTTTTTTTTTTTTTCTGGCTCATGTTTCTAGGCAGATTTGTCACTTTGGTGCGATGTGCAGAAGATTTGTTTAGCTTTTGCTAAGAGCTCTCACCAAGCTCAGTATGGAGTTATCATAACCAAGAGTTAGGGATTTGAACTCCTGTATATATTTCTGTATATATTACTGTACATATTTCTGTATATATTTCGGTGTATGTTGGTTGCCTGAGGGCATGTGCTCAAAATGCAAGATTTTGAGTCGTTTTGCTTATGGATTCCTATATAGGATTATGACTTTAGGGAGGTCCTATTTCGAGACTTGCGGTCTCATATAGTTATGTTGGGAATGTTTCCTAGAATGTTAGTTGCGCGCGGACTAATCATTCTGTTCTTAGTGAACATTGCTTTTTGAAGCAGGATCATTCAGGTTAGTGAATTTTAGCTTTTATAGCTATTCACGGTGTTTAGAGTGAATTTTAGCTTTTATAGCTATTCACTGTGTTAAAAGTGAATTTTAGCTTTTATAGCTATTCACGGTGTTTAGAGTGAATTTTAGCTTTTATAGCTATTCACTGTGTTAAAGAGTGAATTTTAGCTTTTGTAGCTATTCACTGCGCTTATAGTGATTTAGTTAGCTTTTATAGCTGCTCACTATGATCATGGCGAGTTTGTTCTTTTAGAACGCAGACTTTGTGTAGTCGAGGACTATTTACAGAGTGTTTTCTTGGCGAGGAGCCGAGGCTTTTTTTCTGGCGATATACCCGAGTGTTTTCTTGGCGAGGAGCCGAGTTTTTTTCTGGCGATCAACCCGAGCGTTTTCCCTGGCGACTTTAGCATGTCTGGATGTCTTAGGACGTCGACATTGCGTTATAGAGTGCGATTATCTGGCGATCAACCAGAGCGTTTTCCCTAGCGATTTTAGCATGTCTAGATGTCTTAGGACGTCGACATTGCGATGTAGAGTGCGATTATTTTCTGATGCGACTAGTAGTGATACTAGATCTGGAATGTTCTCTTAGCGATGAGCTAGAGCATTGATAGCGATTTTTCCCGAGCGTTTGCCTGGATATTTATCCAGATTTTTTTTTTTTTTTTTTGGCCTAGTGCTAAATGGTCTGACAAGACTTTTTCTTTTTAGTGTAAGTGTTTGCACTAGAATCATTTTTTTATTTTTTTCTTTATTTAAGAATTTTTATAAATTTCTTTTACTGAAATAAAAAAATTTTCAGACAATCCTTAAAAGATTTTAAGGGGGGTGTTCATATTTTATTTCAGTTCACTTTTTTTTTTTTGATTTAGACAAGTCTAGACAGTTATTTTTTTGTTTTGGTAACAATAACAGGGCTGATTCTTTTATATAAGAAGACCGCGATTGTTACTTTGAACAGGTATTTCTTATGTTCATGCAAGGATTTTTATTTGCTTTTTGATGTACTTAACCTTAGTGCTTAATTAAGTTAAGTCTAGTTATAAGATTCTTGTGTACATGCAAAAATTTTCATTTGGTTTTCATTGTACTTAATATTAGTGCTTAATAGAATTAAGTCTAGTAGTAAGGACCGAAGTTTGTAATTTTGTTTTAAGTTCTGACCTTAGTATTAAGTGATAGTGTACCACTTTGTACCTTTTCATCAGTAGCCTTAGTTTAATAGACTAGTGTAGTCTATTTCTTTTTGGAAGGGGGTAAATGTAACATTCATTTTTTCCTGGATTTTAAGACCATGCAATGTTACTGATTTTTCACTTCAAATTGTATTTATTTTTATTTTAAAATATCGACCGGTATATTAAACAAAAGTTTCAGGACATTCAGTATATACTGTGTGGTGCGGGTTGCTGATCGAACCTACCGCCAGGCCGCGATTGGCGAAATGTTTGACCCGGAGTTTTGATTGGAGCGTCCGGATATTACCGGCAAAAATCGCACGATTATTTAAGGGCCTGAGAAACTACCAGAAGAGGCTTTTTTCGATCGAGCCGCAGACCAGGCAGTACCGTCTAGCCGAGAGGCTATTTTCCATCTAGCCGAAGTAGGCTAATTTTCTTCAGAAGCCGCTAAGTAAAAGTACCAGTTTCGACAATAAAAGCTGTAGTGAGCTTTCTAAGTGTTAAGAAAAAGTGTGAAATCGGGCGAAGTCCATCACAGCAGGACTGAAAAACAGTAAGTCAACAAAACTCCCTCCAATAGACTTATTTAAGAGCAGTGCATTAACAGCAATGAATAACAGACAAAAAAGTGAAGTGTAAAACACGATGTCTCGCCTTCGGGGGTTGTAAAAGTTTAAAGTTTAAATGTAACAACTACTATTTAGGCTAGAATTTTTTGGTATAACTGTAAAGGTTAGAACTTTTTATTTTCATTTTAAAAATATGAATAAATTCTTTTTTGTTGATTAAAGCTAGTGTCTCACTGAATATTTATTTCTCTTTTCAGGATCAGTTGTACTAGACTAATTCTTTTTAGTAATATCCATAAAACACTTCAGTTTTTTCTCATTTTTCTTAGCTGAAGTCAAATCCTTTCTATTTTAAAATGAGTGGTGCCCAAAAAAAAGTCGTACAATTGAGGTTTCTTTAAAAATAGAATTAAATTCCAAAAAGACGTACAAAAATTATCTCTTACCCATATCTCTTCACCAAGGAAAACTGAGCTAGTATTTCTTTAATTTCTTTAGTTCTTTTAAAATCAGGTTTCACTCAATTCATTATCAGAAATTAAAGCGGGGCTGCAAGAAAATTGTGCTCAAGCTTGGGGCGTCCAGTATTTAAAAATGTTACAAAATGACGCAGTCTACATGGGGCGAAAAATAAAGCAAAATTAGCACACCTTACAAAATTGCGCTCAAGCGTGGGACAAACAACTTCTCACAGGGTACGGAAAAAGATGCCTCAAACTGAGGACAGTTTAGCATGTCATAAAAAGACGTCACAAACTATTAAGCATCTTGTTAACCATTTCAACATAGTTTTGAGCTTTATGTTTGCCTAAAAAATTTTCTACAACTGCAACAAATGATGTCCAAGTTTCTCGTTCAACTTGATTCATTGAATTTATGAAGGCAGGATCCTTAATTAATTGTCTTATTTGTGGGCCGTCAAATATCCCTGCTTTGAGTTTTTCTGTGCTCAACTGATGCATTTTTACCCCTATATATGCAAAACAAGACCCATTCTTATCAAGAGCCTTTACAAATTGCTTCATTAAGCCCAACTTTATATGTAACGGAGGAAGTATGATTTTTTCTCTTTCAACCAAAGCGTCGTTAATGACATTCTTTTCCCAACGTCCATGTTTTCTCTCTGAGGCCAATCTTTTCTAACCCAGTGGTGTCTTTTGTCCCTACTATCCCAGAGGCACAAGAAACACGGATATTTCGTGTAACCACTTTGCTGCCCAAGAAGAAAGTTTACCATTTTTAAGTCTACACAAATCATCCATTGATGTTCGTAATACTTTATCTTCTGCAAGACTAAAGCTATGGTATTATATTCTTCTTTCAGTTTCGTTGAGTGAGCTAGTGGTATTGAACCATATTTATTCCCATTATGTAGAAGGACACATTTTAAACTTCGCTTTCAACTGTCAATAAATAGGCGCCAATCATCTTGAATATATTCAGAAAGTCCCATTTCTTTCATGAGTCCCCTAATTTCGTGACAAAATACAAGATTGTCTTCTTGAGAAAAGAATGGTAGCAGATCTTTTTCTCTTGTACGGTAAAAGGTAATTTTGGTTCCTTGTTCCAGTAAATTTTTGTCGTTCAACCTAGAAGCCAGTACTTCAGAAGCTTTTTTCGATAAATTGAGATCCCTGGTGAGATCATTTAATTCATTTTGATTGAAGCGTTGAGGAACTGATGACGTCCCCTCATAGTCACTGTTAGTTTCATTAGCATCAGAACTTTTATTAGTATCAGAAGAGCGATCAGAGGGAAAATATTCGTCATCAGAGAGATGTGGTAGCTGATGAAATGTTGGAATCGGTATTTCATCTGAGTGCGGGATAGGGCGTATTGCCGAGTCTAAATTGGGATAAGTCCACTTACTGCGGTTATTTCGATTGATTCCATTAGTATTTACTAAACAGAAATAACAATCATTGAAGTGGTTTTTTGGTTCTCTCCAAACCATTGGTACGCCGAATTTTAGACATTTTCTTTTCCCGGTAGTCCACTGCCGTAAATGCTCTGTACAAGTTTTACATACGAGATGCGGGGCCCACATTTTGTCCTGATCACCAAGCTTAACTCCAAAGTATCCAAGATACGCTCGTTTTACAAAGTCAGTAATAGTTTGTCTGTTTTGTTGAAACATGTATTCTCCGCATATATAGCAAAACACATCAGGTTGATTTACACAACTTCTTCTTGAACTGGAACCTGAACTCATTTTAATTCTGTTCAATAACACAAAAACACTCTTTTCTTAACATAAAATAACACGCCGAATTCGATCTACTCTCATTAGTAAGAACGCACAAACTGACGAGACTTACCCGAGTTAGGTGATTAAAAGGGTCAGTTCAGGTATCTGATAGGCAATGGTTCCACTATTTATAGATTTACCTGGAATTTACTCAATTACAGACTGACAATAAAACCATTGTACCTACATTAATGAATATATAATAATTTTAGAACTCTCATAAATGAATATACTGAATAAAAACCACATTGGTAGATAAGTTGATGTATCTAAAAAAGTAGCGCTGATAGAGAAAAACGGATTGCATGTATAGATTTAGCGTCCCAAATATAGTTAAAATCAGCTCTAAAATCCCAGGCACCAAAACAAAAATATTTTTTTGTTGCCCTGTGTTATCGATTTATCAATTTGTGGGTAATCTTTTATGCCCTTAGCCAGTTGGTTTTTACATTCTTACTCTTGTTGGCACGTTGATCTTTAAACTTATTATTGTTGTTAGCCTGTTTGCCTTTAAGCATGCTCCAAATTTCAAAGACTATTCTTTTGGACCTGTCCTAAGCCTGGATGAAGTGTGGATGAAATTGAAACAAACATCCCATTATCTCAGAAATTGTTGTTTACCAAGAGAGCTTTTTTAGGCAGGAGAAGGCGGAAAATACGAATATTTAATTAAAAATACCATACATACAGAGTGGTATAAAAAAGTTATGACAATTTAAAAGTATACACAGTGCAATAAGTGGCGCTCCCTACACTTTACTAATTTAGATTTCTCATCTCAGAAAACCCCTTAGCATCGAATCTTGTACATATATTACAATTATTAAGAAAGCTACTTAAGTAAAACTAAAATAAAAGTATAACGTTGACACCCTGTATCTCGAAAATTACGAATTTTTGGACTAAGATAAGTTGGGTTAAATAGACATATTTTCATCCCAGAAATCCACAGTAACTCTATGTACAGGGTGGTCCAAATTGGACACTTTTAAAGGTAAACCCCTTTATCTAAAGGAGATAGACGAAAACGGATGTCGGTATCTGAGGCTCAATTTTTATGATAAACTCAATGGTGAAAACCGCACATCGATATCTAATACCGTTTTAGATATACAGGGTGTTTTTCAAAAATTTGCATTTTGGAAAAATGTTTGTAATTCTTTTCCTACTGAAATTTCTGTAAAAACATTCTCAAAGCACTTTTTCACGTGGATTTCAACATTTTTTATAACTAATATTTTAATAGTTATTAACGCAAAAATGTATTTTTTAAAAGGGATACCGCGTGTATTTATCCTTATCCGAAAAGTGCTTTAAATTACCATTCTAAAAATATAGCACACTTTATATTTTGCTCAAATCTACTTCAAAATATAAAGGTTTTTAAGTTTTTACGCGAGTTTTAATGCACGTTTTGTGAAGTAGGCTTTGGATGGAACGGCCATATGGTTTAATTCAATTGTTTACTCGTAATTGTCAAATTTTACTTCAGGATCAGTTATTGAATTGTCAAATAACTCGCAATGAAGTCTGAAAATTACGAAAAATTGGATGTGATAGTGTGTTTCATACAAACCGAAGAAAATTCGGAAGCGGCAAGTAATATGTACCACGAACGGTATCCAGAGAGAAGTCAACCCTTCAAGGATATATTCGCTCGATTGCGACATAACCTAGTTAATAGTGGCCAGTTTGAAAAAATTATGCATCAAAGAGGGATAAGAAGTTAGAAGAAATAGTAGTTTTAGGAACTATCGGAAATAATCCCAACACTTCAACCCGACAGTTAAAAGAATCCACTGGACTACCAAGAACTAACGGTAAGTCGTACTTTGAAGAAGCATAAATTCAGGCCATATAGGACAACCTTAGAGACGGGGATTTTCAACGGCGTATGGATTTTTGCCACTGATTTCTGGAGAATTGTAACCATGTTCTGAATTTTTCATTAAATTGCATTTGGACAGACGAAGCTTATGTAAGCAATGCAGGTATTTTTAACCGTTACAATCCTTATACGTGGGCACAAGAAAATCCTCATTTAGTTGTGGAGCAAAGAAATCAAGGCAGATTTGTATTTAATATGTGGGCAGGAATTTTTAGAGGCAAGGTTATAGGTCTATTTATTTACGAAGGAACACTCACCTCTCAGAGATATTTAGAAATTTTAAGGCAGCAAATAGAACCTCTTGTTGATGAACTGCCCTTAATGGACTTTAGAAATATATTTTTTCAACATGACGGGGCACCCCCTCATAAAGCTGCAGTTATCAGTAATTTTTTATCGGCCAATTTCGACAATAACTGGATAGCCAACCAAGGTCCGAACTGTTGGTCGGCAAGGTCACCGGATTTAACACCCATGGACTTCTATCTCTGGGGAAGATTGAAAGACCTAATTTTTAAATTGCCGACAAACACCAGGCAAGAGTTAGAAGTCGCAGTGATACAAAGTTTTGCAGCTCTCACTTCTCTTGAACTAATCAACTCGGTAAGAAGTGTCCAGAAAAGGTGCCGCCTATGTATAAAAAAAATTGGTCGACATTTCGAACATCTTGTTTTGTTTTAGTTTGCTCTAGTCGGAATAAATTGTTTTATTGTTGTTTTCTTTTATTTTCTACTTAGTTTAAAGTACTATAGCATTTAGCAAATTTTATTATAGTTATGACTCTGAAGAGTTACTTCTGGGATTTTTTTTACGATTTGACTGCTATCGGCAAACAATTGATATTGCCGCTCCGTCCAAAGTCTACTTCACAAAATGTGGATTTAAAACTCGCGTAAAAACTGAAAACGTGTATATTTTGAAGTAGATTTAAGCAAAATATAAAGTGTGCTATATTTTTAGAATGGTAATTTAAAGCTCTATTTAGATAAGGAAAAATATACAGGGTATTCCATTTAAAAAATATATTTTTGCGTTAATAACTATTAAAATATTAGTTGTAAAAAAATGTAACTTACACTATTGAAATCCACGTGAAAAAGTGCTTTGAGAATATTTCCACAGAAATCAAAAATTTTCAATAGGAAAAGAATTACAAACATTTTTCCCAAATGCAGCTTTTTATCCACCCTGTATATCTGAAACGGTACTAGATATCGATATGCGGTTTTCACCATTGAGTTTATCATAAAAATTGAGCCTCAGGCACCGACATCAGTTTTCGTCTATCTCCTTTAGATAAAGGGGTTTACCTTTAAAAGTGTCTAATTTGGACCACCGTGTACACGGAATACTGGGACACCCTGTATACAATAGTTGCGTCAAAAAAAATATATATAATTTATGCCTATTTTTCCGAGCGCCAAGGTGGCGTAACATCTTATAAGGCGCCAATGTCCGATATTATGACAAAATTTGAGGGACAATACTGTGCACGCTCACAGATGACCTACGTCAGCGCCAAAACAAAAGCAAATATTTTGCTGAAATCGGTAATTTTTATTACATCTTATCTTATCGGTAATTCGAAACTTTACTTTCATATTAAAATAGTGGGTTGTCATCACGATTTTACGTAATTTTTTAGGCGCCGTGGAACAATAAGTTTTACAAACATCTTACGTCTCGTCACATAAAAGAGCTTACTGATAAAATTTAAATTATGCGAAAAAATATTTACTTTTCTACGTAAATAAATTTATAGGTTTTGTGACTAATTATTAGAGTCGCAAACAACATTCCACTTTAAATTGTAATAATTTGGCGATAAAACTATCCGCAGTTTTAAATGATCTTAAAATTAAATGACATATGTTGCTTTTCCTTATTACCTTTCCCATGTAAAGAGGAATAAGATAGTGTTGAAAATTGAGTGCTGAAGAACCCACACTAAATATCCGCAAAAAACAAACACCATCAGCTCTCGAAATTGAGAAAATTGGCACCGTAGATAAAAAAACGACATCCTCAACCCCCAGGCGTATGGAAATACGTAACAAATGACGCCGAGATCATACATGTTAGTCCCAAGGGGGCGGAGCCAGTGCCCATCAATCACTGCTATAATCTACGCTCACGACAACGCCTAAATAGCTTCTATCTGACCGATTTGTGGATAGGGCGACCAGCGTATCTCGATCAGAACAGAAAGCGAAAAGGACAAAGGAGAGAATCATCTAGAAGAATACAACTTTCAACGTCTAGTTTTAGCATCATATTATTGAATGAGCACGGAGATAACTACTTATCTAATAATAAGTACATCGTAACATCAGGTGCTACATAAAACGTTAAAAAAATACGAAGGCTATCCTGAAAAGTTCCCTCAATAAATATGTTTTATTTTTCAATACAATCTCCTGAAACTTTACATTTTTCCTTTTTCCAATAATTCAATACCATCATTAAATTGTTTTTTTTTTTTTTTTTTTTTTTTTTTTTTTATTGGTCTAGCACACGTGCTGCAGGGAAGTCCCTAAAGCGCTCCAGGAGCGGCACGAGTGCGGAAAAAAAAGCGCGATTCACGTTGTTCTTGAATCGCTGTAAATTGTACTCGGTGGGAAACACAGCGCTGGGCAAATTATTCCAAAGGGATGACGTTCTCCATATAAAAGATTGCTTGAAAAGCGTCGTACGCGGAGTAACAAGCTAAACCTCATACGGATGCGAAGCACCAGCGCGACGTGTATTTCTAACATGCACCGCTTTGGGAGGAATTAAGCGGGCTACATCCTTCGAACACTTTCCATGAAAATACTTGTAGAACAGACTCAAGTCGCCAACCGTTCTTCGATGTTCTAGCGAATCAAGGCCGCCGGTCAATTCCGGGTCCCCAATCAGACGGACCGCTCTTCTCTGAACAGAATCCAACAAATGCAGTGTGTGTTTGGGAGCGGAGCCCCAAACGTGGGAGCAGTATTCCATAGTTGGTCGAATTTGGGCTTTGTAAAGAATTAACAGTTGCTGTGGGGTGTAAAGCTTTCTGGTTCTAAATAATATTCCCAATTTTTGAGAAGCTCTCCTTGCTATGCCTGCAACATGTTCATGCCAAGACATATTTGCTCCCAAACTAACGCCCAACAAATTGAGCGACGATGCTAGGGGAATGGAGTGCCCCGACATAACTATGTCGGGTTCAGCAACGATAACTTTTTTAGAAAAAAAACTGCCGCTTGGGTTTTTTGTAGCGTTAAATTCCACTTGGTTACTGTCACCCCCAAGATAGAATTTCTTCCAGGTCTTTGTTAAGTTGAACGACCTCCTGCTGTCTGCGGATATTCGCCTGAGCAGCCGATGTCCGAGCGTTCAAGGTGAATGAAGAGACAAGCGTACTGTCATCTGCAAAGTTATAGATTGGATTCCCGGTCTTTTCCAGCAGATCGTTAATGTAAATGAGAAAGAGAGTAGGAGACAGTATGGAGCCCTGGGGCACACCGGCGTTGATAGTGAGGGTGTTAGAAAGAAATCCGTCGACCGCCACTCGTAAAGAACGCTCTCTGAGGAAACATGAGAGCCACAAACAGAACCTTTCAGACATACCATAGGAGCGTAACTTAGCCAACAGTCCATCGTGCCAAACACGGTCGAATGCCTTGGATATGTCAAGAGCAACCGCTCGAGATTCTCCAAAGTGTTCAATTGCGTTGTTCCAAACATGTGTTACATAAGTCAGAAGATCTCCTGTTGATCTATGTTTACGAAAACCATATTGGTGATCGCTAATAATATTGAATCGTTCAAGATATTTTAGAAGATGCTCATTGATAACCTTTTCCATGACTTTCGATATTATTGAAAGCAGTGCAACTGGTCGGTAGTTATTTGGCAAGGTCTTCTTACCTTTTTAGGTATCGGCTGAACCGTGGCACATTTCCAGCAGGATGGAAATATTCCCTTTCTGTAGGATAGGTTAAAAAGTCTACAGAAAACTGGTGTTAGTTCCCTTGCACAGTTTTTGAGAACTATGGCAGGTATTCCGTCAGCGCCAGAAGCCTTCTTGGTGTCTAGCTTCATTAAAATACGCTTTATGATGCGCTGTCTGAAGACAACATCGGGCATCCTTGACTGCAATATGGGAATAGTAGGTGGTGTTTTTCCTTGGAAATCGTCAGTAGAATGTGAAGCAAAGAGTTCAGCCAACAAGTTCGCTCTCTCAACAGGTGTGGTTGCAATGGAATTATCTGGTCGTGTGAATGGTGGTATGGTCGATTTGGTAAAATTTTGACTAACTGCCTTAGCGACTGCCCAAGGACCTGGAATTGTTGGGATAAGCGAGAAGTTTGTTTCTAATTCGTTGATTGTGTGCCTCCTTGGTTTCGTCGATAATTCCCTTGCATCTGTTCCGGGCATGAACAAAGATGTTTCGATTTAAGGTGTTAGGATTTTCACGCCATTGTCGGTAGGCAATATGTTTAGAAGCAACAGCTTCTTTGCATTTTCGGTGGAACCAAGGCTTGCCGTTGGAGGAGCATTTCTTCGAAAAAGGGATGTAAGCTTCCATACCAGCCAAAATAACATCGGAGACCTCCTTGGCGCAGTCAGATGGGTTATCGGATCGAAAACAAAACGTCCATCCAAGGGAAAGTTCGAAAGTATTCCATGAGATCTTCTGTGTGATTCTGGAAGGTCTACAAAATATCCATTCACGTCTGCAATAACTTCGTCATTTGATGTAAAACGCTTTCCAGCCAGGAATTTTCTCAGGTTCGGAATCGATTCCAGATACATCCGGACTATAGCGAATCTCTACTGGGAACAGTCGGCTAGAGTGAAAGTAGGGTCTGCGTTAACCAAGAAGAATTGATATCAAGAAAGGGGTGTGCCAGGGTTGCATTTTGTCTCCCCTCCTCTTTAACATCTACTCCGACACGCTGGGAGAAACTACTGAAGGCATAAAGATAAATGGAGAAATACTTAATAACATAAGATATGCTGTCGATACGGTAGTACTCGCTAGCAGCATAAATGAACTAAATAGCCTGATGGAAAAGTTACAAAGAACAAGTGAAGATTATGGGCTAAACCTAAACCTCGCAAAAACCAAATGGATGTTTATAAATAAAAACTAACAACCAGCAAGAGAATTAATACTAAACAACTCGAGAATTGAACACGTAGAATCTTACACCTATTTGGGAACAAAAATTAACTCAGGTTGGGACCAGGCCACAGAAATACGTGTGAGAATAGAAAGAGCGAGAGCATCGTTTAATAATATGAAGAGCATATTTATCTTCAACAGTATAACTCTACCTCTTAAAATCAGACTGCTCCAATGTTATATATTTCCGGTACTGTTGTACGGGAACGCGTGGACAATGACCAAAACGCTCATGAAAAAGGTTGAGGTTTTTGAAATGTGGGCGTAGAGACGTATCCTGCGAATATCTTGGACGAACCACATCACTAACGAGGAGGTACTGCGTCGGATAAGGAAAGAGAGGTGGGAATAACTATTAAGAGAAGTAAGCTGGAATACCTCGGACATCTTATGAGGTATAGTAAATATCGGATACTTCAGTTAATAATCCAAGGAAAGATAGACAGTAGGAGGGGACCGGGAGAAGAAGATACTATTGGCTCCAGAACTCGTGCCATTGGTTCGGGCTGTCATCTGCCCAACTGTTCAGATCTGTTGTAAATAAAATCAGAATAGCCATGTTAATAGCCAACGTTCGCAATGGACAAGGCATGTGAAGAAGAAGAAAAAGGAAACAGACAATAGTTAGAGGGAGCCAAATCTGGGGAATACGCTGGATATTCAAGCGATTCGTACTTTAATTCGTTGAATTTTGCCATCAACAAAACACCTGTGTGAACACGTGTATTGTCTTGATGAAAAACGATTCTTTTCTTATTTAGAGCAGATCTTTTTCCAAAAATTTTTGCATCCAACTGATCCAAAAGGTTACAATAATATTCAGAGTTAATTGTTTTACCTTTCCGAAGATAATCGATCGACAAAACACATTTGTAATCCTAACTGTTGCCATAACCTTCCCTGCTGATGGAACCGTCTTTGTCTGGTGCACTTCCACCGACTTCGATCCATTGTTTCGACTGTTCTTTTCGCTCTGTTGTATAGTGATAAATCCAAGTTTCAACAACAGCTATGAAACGATGCTTGAAATTCATTTTATGTTGCTTAAACTAATCCAAAGACGCTTGAGAAATATGCATTCGAATGCGTTTTTGGTCAATTGTCAGCAAAGCGGCATCCACCTTGCACAAAGCTTTTCCATATGTAATTCTTTATGCAATATATTTGTTCTTTTGAGGCGCCTATATGGTGTTGTAGCAGTTTTTAGACGACCTTCACGTGGATTATCTTCGGAGCTTGTACGACCAGATTTAAAAATAGCAGCCCATTTTTACACAGTGGAAAGTGATGGTGATGCATCCTTATATATTTTAAACAATTTCGAAAAAATTTCTGTTGGTGTTAAACCGTTTATATAAACGATGGAACTTTCCAATGCAGTTATAGTTTCACAGTTTCTAACGCCATCTAGGTGTTAGGCCGAGAACTTTTCAGACAGTCCTCGTAAACTGGACAAGAAGATTCGCTAAGAAAAAGGTGCTCAATTCCAGGCACGTTATAAGGGTCCCCAGAAAATTGGTAACCATAATCATTTTTTCACCATTTTAAGAAATATGTTAAACAGTATAGACAACAAAATTGGTATTGTTCTTGTTTAATGATTTAACGTCGAAACACATAAAAATCAGGATAAACAAGTAAAAACGTATTAACGTAGGTAGCAGAAAGGTAAATAGGTGCTGTTTTACAGACGTCACCGCTACTGGCTGTTTTGCAAAAATCAAGCAATAAAAATTACATTTACCTCGATGTTTCGCGACACACACTAACACTTATCGCAAAATATGTGTCCCGACGTGACGCAAGATGTGTTACGTATATTCGTGGAAATTTTTTTTATACGTTTTTTTTATTCGTTTTAGGTAATTTAGTTGAAATTGTACGCAAATGTTTATTAACAAGCAGATCAGGGTGCGTTTTAAGACTGGGATTACAGCATAAATTTTATTATAAGAAACCTTTTTCTTATAATAACTTATAGCTAGGCACTATTGCCTGTTTTCGTCGTTCCCTGCTCAATTTCTTTTTTGGACGTCCCATTGATCTTCTTCCATTCGGTGACTTGTCTCTTGCTATCCATACTATCCTGTCGTTTGCCATCTTCCTCTGCGTTGATCACATTCTACTTTTCTTCCTCTTATCCACTGGTTGATATGTGCGTCTTATGTCTTCACACCTTTTTCTAACCCTCAGTGTCTTGTTTGTACACTACCGTCAGAAAGTATTTACCAACCTAGAAATCTCAATGTAACTGCCAAAATTTAATACCTAATTAAACCCTTTTATTTTATTAGGTAAATTTAATTGTTCTTAACAAGTGTCCATCATAAAATTGTTTAGATAAGCCTTTTTGGTAAAATCACAAATTAAAAACCAATTAGAACAAATTTCCAAGTTTTGCATGATAATCGTTTAGAGGCGATTTCTGAGAATTCCAGTTGAAGTAAGAACTCATTTCAAATTTCTAGGGATTATGCAAATTCCTAGTGACATTTTACGATAAAAACTATGCTATAAATACCATTGCCCTTTTGGAAATTATTCATTCGCAAACAGTACTTTGTCACTGATACAGGCTCAATTGTTTTGTGAAAATGCTAAAAACGAAAGAAGTCTCCGTTGAAAATCGGGCTCTGATAATTGCGAGACATCAAAATGGTCACTCGAGTCGACAAATCGCGAGTGATATGAGGATGCCAAGTAAAAAAAAATTTTCTGCGAGATATGGAATTCCAACCAAAAACCTTCAGGAAGGCCTCGAACAACGACTCCCGCTGAAAACAGAGCTATAACAATGTCCAGCAGACGTAATCGCCGCCTAACCGCACCAGAAATCATGGCTCAAGTAAACCTGGAGCGGCCCATCCCCATCAGCTTGACAACCGTGAAGAACAGGTTAGCAGAAGGTGGACTACACGGAAGAGTTGCAGTGAGGAAACCACTTCTCAGGCAGGTGAATAAACGTAAATGATTAGAATGGGCCCGAGAACAAGAAAATTGGACATCAGAACAATGGAATTCTCGGTTCATATCGACGAGTTTACGTGCGGCGGTCAGCTGGAGAGTGGATGTTGGAAGCCTGTCAGTTGCCTACAATAAAACATGGTCGGGTCGACGAATTTTGCGAACTCAAATACTTCCTTCTGGAAGAGATATATTTCAGGGGAAATTTATTTTTCAGCATGACAACGACCCTAAACATTCTGTTAAACAAATTAGAGAACTCTTGGACCAATGGAAATCCGATGACGTCCCGGAAGTGATGACTTGGTTTCCACAATCACCCTATCGAATTGCTGTGGGACCATTTAGACAGGTGTGTTCGAAAACTCAATACAACATCAGAAAATCACTTGTAGGAACTTTTACCAGCAGAATTGGTTAAAATAACCGAAGAAATTCTGAAGACAGTAGAGGACAGAATGCCGAAACTCTGTAAAGCGGTAATTAAAAACAATGGAGGTCACATAGAAGAGAAAAATCCTGGAAAATCATGAATATTTTTTTGATTTTCTAGACTGTAAATGTAAAAATAAATAATTCATTAAAATTAAAAAAAAAAAATATTATCTGGGTTTTTGTTGTCTTGGGACTGAAATAATTAGGTGGGCAAATACTTTCTGACGGTAGTGTACATCTCTTAAGCATTCTCATTTTAGTTGATTCCCGCATCCTCTGTGTTATACTTGTATCGGGTCTTGTTTCAGATATGTAAGTCATTACTGGTCGTATTACGCTCTTGTATATTCTTATTTTGGTCTCAACGGAGAGGAATTTATTTCCAAATATGGAACCATTGAGGCAACCCGCTATCTTATTAGCCTTGTTGACTTGATGTTTTACGTCTTCCTCGATTTTTCCGATACTAGATATTTTGATGCCCAGGTAATCGAACCCCATCACCTGTTCTATTGGTTTATCTTCCATCACCAGCTTGCACCTGATCGGCTCTTTTGCTATTACTATTGCCTTGGTTTTTTTCAGTTGAGGTTGACATATTATATTGTTTTGCTGCTATGTAGAATTCGTATGGCAGCCTTTGCAGATCGTTCTGGGTCTCAACCATTATTATCGCGTCATCTGCATAACATGTAATTTTAAGTTCTCTATTACCCATTCTATATCCCTTCTTTCTTTTGACATTCTTTATAATTTCATCCATGACAATATTAAACAGAAGGGGACTTAAAGAGTCTCCCTGCCTGATTGCAGATTCATAGTTGATTGGTTGTGTCATTCCTTCTGCTAATTTTGCGACTACTTTATTGGCTTTATATACAGTGAAGTCTGCTAATAACGAACACGTTTATAGCGAATTTCCGGTTAAAACGAAAATATAATGCACGAAAAAAAAACTTCCATAAGACCATTCTTAACCGACATAACTTTCGGATACCGTTCACTCAGTGGATTGAAAACAACGAGAAGATCCTACTGTTTGTCTAGAATTTGTTTACGATGCTGACATTCAACAAAGTACAGTGGAAATCGAGATTAAAAAGATGTTTAATCACTTTAATTTCGAAGAATATGTATGTGCTGATAATGAATTAATGACGAGAAAAATATTAACTGATGATTAAATTGTGACATCAGTGACTTCTGGAAAGATTTTAAGCGGTGATCACGACGAAGACGAGCTTGGAGATGGAAATAATATTTGTGTTTCATCCATTTCCGAAATGACTAAGAAAATGAATGAAACTTGCAATTTTTTGGAATCTCGTGAAGTTCTTGAACATATATGGAGTAGTTTTTGTGCCCTTGACAATTATATAAACACCATTTCTTTTTCAAGTAAAATTGTACAAACGAAAATTACTGATTTTATTGAATAAACTACTTTTTGGATGGTTGTAGCTTCTACTTAATGGAAATTCATTATAAATATATAATAAAAGACTGTTTTTAGTCAATTTCCACTGGTTTATTTATAATTGTGATGACGCGTTTCACTCTCGATGCAGCTTCTTCGGATCTACATTTTACACACACAATTATAAATAAACCAGTGGAAATTGACTAAAAACAGTCTTTTATTAAATATGTGTAAACTACGTACTTTAATATTTTCGTTTATACTCGTCGTTGTACCAATATACATAATAATAACCTTAGTGTGACTTATTTTATTTTCCTTTGAACGTATTCTTTTAACTGAATAATTATTATTATTCATTTTTCTAAGCATTAGCGCCTAATCTAAATAAAAGAGTAGTGAAAAATGATATTAGATTTTGTTTACTGTTTGTAACGAACTTCGGATATAGCGAACCATTTTTAGTGATTTTTTGGAGTTCGTTATAAACGGACTTCACTGTATATTCTTGATAATTTTAATTAGGTCTAATGGGATCTTTCTGTTATATAATAGATGAATAACGTCTTCTATTTACACATTGTCGAAAGCTTGTTTTAAGTCTATCAGGCACAAGTATGCTGGAAGGTTGTATTCTATGGATTTCTTTTTACCTGTTTCACAATGAATACGGCATCAGTGCATTAGCTCCCACTTCTGAATCCTTGCTCTTCTTCTTCCAGTTGTATTCTCGCGTTTATTTTTGTTGTAATAATCTTTGATGTTAATTCCAGTGTACAGTTTAGTAGATTTATGCCTCTATAGTTATTTGGTTCTTCTTTTTCTCCCTTCTTGTGCATCAGTATAATTGTCGCTGTTTTCCAATCAACTGGGATTCTATTCAATCTTATAATCCTCTGTATAAGTGTCTGGAGTTGCTTAACCAGAGGGTGTCCTCCACACTTTAGTAGTTCATTAACTATTTGGTCTTCGCCGGAAGATTTACGGTTTTTTAATTCTTCCAATGCTTCTATTACGTTTTCTTTCGTCCTTTTTATATAATTGTGTAAGATATGTTACCCACGTTCCTTTCTTCACGTGTGTATACTCTATTAGTTCTTTCATCTCAGTTCTCTGCTGTCTTATGAATCTCCAAATTTGTTTTTGTTGATCATAGAAGTATGATTCTAATTTTTTTATGTATCTCTCCCATCCAGTATAAGAAAATTGAAAATGACATTCAAGCTAATATATTCGAAGATACTGTAATTCCACTCCCTTCCTACGCCCTCTCACAATATCTTACATATATTACGATAAGCCTTTAAAAATACCTTATTTTATCCACCAAAACAAAAAAGACAAGTATCATATAACGTAATATATTCGATTTTACACCACTCTCACCTCCCCCTGTTCAAAAACAAGAAATTAGGTATCAACCGCTGTCGTTCAGTGACGTAGTTAAGAGAAGGTGAAGGGACAAATTCCCCGCCCCTATTAGACTAAGTCGCTGCGCCTATTATAGCTGATTAATGTTCTCTTTTTGTCCCAGTAAAAACGCCCTTCGAATGCATTACGATAAACCCTATAATTAATATTCATATATGTACGAGGTGTGACAATGCATTAAAAAAAATACATGTGGGTACTGTTGCCTTTAAAGTACTATTCTTGTACATCTATATATACTGGCATAAAAGACGTCGTCATTTCTAGGAGAAGGGGGTTAGAACTTTGAGTATTCTTGAGCAGTTGTCTCGCGTTTTATGGGATGTTAAGTTATATTAAAAATAACCGGTCAAGTGCAAGTTGAACTTGCGCAATTAGTGTTCCGTACGTTGATTGCTTTTAAAATAAAAAATGCTGCAACGGAAGTATAAAATGATCAGTGACTTCACAAAACACACCCCAAATGAGTTTTCAACAAAGTTTATTTCCAATCTTTACTGAAAATTGATGACCTTGAAATTTCTGTTTTTTTTATATACCAGATAAATTATTACAGGTTATGCACTCGTGATAATTTTCGTTCAATCTACACCCCGTGGAGAATATTCCAGAATTTTTTCAAAATTTTTTGATAAATACTTTTCGAGTTAAGGCGAGTGGACAGCGATTTTTCGCGATTTTTTTAAAAATAATACAAAGAAAAGTGCGCGCAAGTATTACATTATATATAGATTTTTTACTCGTGTTTTCATAAGCTTTCATTTGACACCACACTCGATTACCTAGTAAAAAAAATTTTTTTTCACTTCTGATTTCACTCCCAAAACTAACCCCTTAAGTCAAAATTTAACTTTCAAAACTACATGGCTCTGATGAGGCCATCAATTCCTATATTATTACCAAATTTCAACTTTCTATGACAAATAGTTTCGGAGAAAATCGGGTGTGATAGACGGACAGACAGACACCGAAGTGATCTTATAAGTGTTCCGTACGGAACACTAAAAAAACCGTCCTTTTAATGCAGCCTTTAATTGTAGAAATAGCTATAAATAACGGGGAGCTAAGTCAGGTGAATGGGTAGGCTGATGATCTGATTTAATTGATCTCTGATTGCCTTTTTGGCCAGAAAATATCTGGCAGTGTTCGTACCGTGTCAGAGCAGCACTGTCATAATGATTGATCCACTTGTCAGGACCAAGACTGGATGTAAACCTTGTAGTGCCTCTAAATAGCATTGTTGTTTGACTGTTAGTTACGTTCTTAAATTGCGCGCGACATGCTCGTCTTTTCAGGAAGCGGTGAAACTGATGATTCCCATTTGTTGGTCTAACGTTTTGTTTAGGTACCGTACTGGAGGCGGCAAGTTTCATCCCCTTTATTGCTGGACCAAACATAGCATTTAGCCATCCGGTAACTGAGTTGTAGGTTGAGGTTTTTGTCACAAAGAAATCTGCGCAACTTCATAAAAGTTGACCTTGCCTGCTCAACTCGGGCTCTAATTTCTGTATCCGCATTCTCCGGCTAGGTCATAAAGTAACACGTAGGCTGCAAAGTTTTTGGTCTGACACACAGATGTCGCTCTTTTCAAAAAATCCATATGATTTTTAGGAAGTACCAATCTTCAAACGATACGTGTCAAAATGGAAAAATCGAATTCCATGTGTTGACTAAACTGTTTTTTGATGGGAAAAAATACCGTTCAAGCAAAGCAATGGCAAAGGATTACGGGAACTCTGCCCCTGAAAAATCACTCATTATTTACTGGTATGCTGAATTTAAACGCGAGCGTACAGATAAAAATGAGGCTGAACGCTCTGGACACCCAAATAAGGTAGTTACACTGGAAAACATCAAAAAGAATTCACAAAATTGTTTTGGACGACCGTAAAGTGAAATTGCGTGAGATAGTTGACACCCTAAAGATATCAAAAGAACGTGTCGGTCATATTTTGCATGAACATTTGGGCATGAGAAAGCTCTGTTCGAAATGGGTACCGCGTTCGCTCACAGTGGACCAAAAACAACAACGTGTTGATGATTCTGAGCGCTGTTTGGACCTTTTTAAGCGCAATAAAAAGGATTTTTTTCATGCGATGTGTGACAACGGATGAAACATGAATCCACCACGACACACCGGAATCAAATGGGCAGTCAGCTGAGTGGACAGCAGCCGGTGAAAGCCGCCCGAAGCGACCAAAAAACACAACAGCCGGCTGGGAAGGTTCTGGCCTCTGTATTTTTGGATGCGCATGAAATAATTTTCATCGACTATGCTCAGAAGAGAAAACCAGTAATAGCGAATAATATAAAGTTATTGGTGCGTTTGAAGGCAGTAAATTGCAAAGAAACGGCACCAAATGAACAAGAAAAAAGTGCTCTTTCATCAAGACAATGCACCGTGTCACAAGTCAATGGTTATGATGGCAAAACTGCATGAATTGAAGTTCGAATTGATTCCTTATTCACCGTATTCTCCAGATTTGGCCCCCAGCGACTATTATCTATTCCCAGACCTCAAGAAAATGCTCGCGGGAAAGAGATTTGGCTTCAGTGAAGAACTTATCATCGAAACTCAGGCCTATTTTGAAGGCAAAGAAATATCCTTCTACAGGAAAAGTATAGAAATATGTTAGACTGATTGTATTGCTCTTGAAGGAGACTATATTGATGAATAAAGCCGAATTTTGCATAAAAAACGTGTTTTAAGTAGCTAGACCAAAAACTGTTCAGCCTACATGTTATCATGCCAAATCATACCCGGTTTCGGCCAAGTAGACCCGGTACCCGTTACCATTTTCATTAACACTTTACTTTAAATTCTGATCGCCAATTCTTCCGCCGAAGAGTACACGCAGATAATAATTCTACCTCTATCAGCTGGAAATCTATATGTTTAAACAAGAATTGCTCCATTTGTTTCGATACCATTACGCCACGGGCGACACTACGCGGCCATTCCAATAAATTACTTATCCCATTTCGTATGCGTATATACATTAGCAACAATAAGAAATTTCTTATGTTTACCTAACCTAAATTTAAAATTTATGCGTTTTAATTTTCTAGAAAATAACTTTTGCACAACCTTCATCAAGTTGATTTATACTAATTCGTGTAGCGTCAGTCTTGTTACCTCAAGATATGTCCCAGATATGCCCCTAATAAATTAGGCGCTTATCGTCATTAAGGTTGTCGTCTGTCCTGATAAATTTTCAACACCGATTTTACATTTATTAAATTGGCTTAGGGGTGACGCTGTCACGTTTACAAGAAAGAATTATTTGTGCGTATGTAGTATTATCAATAACAACAATTACATTGACACTTTAATGACATTACGATGGATGATGTGTTTAATGTTATCATTTTTTTAAATTTAAATTTAATACCCCTGGAAGAATGGAAAAATTATTACAAAACATTACTAACTGAAAACAGACAAGAATTCTTTGGTATAGAGGACAATGAATCAGAAGACACAGAGGAAAAGGACTGGGACGAAATAATCATGGAGGAAGTACAAGCAAATCTAAAAACGATGAAGAATGGCAGAGCGGCCGGACCAGGTGATATCTCTGCAGAAATTATTAAAAATGGAGGTATAACCATGTGGAGAACAATAACTAGCTTAATTAATAATTGTATATCACAAGGAAGAACACCTACCGAATGGAAAAAAAGGTTACATTTCATCAATCTATAAGAAAGGAAATAGAAAAGACCCTAATAATTATAGAGGTATATGCGTTACAAGCACTATGAGCAGATTGTACGGTAAAATATTGCAGAATAGAATAAGAGAAACAATTAAAGGAAAGATATCCGAAAACCAAAGCGGATTTACTCCGGGCCGGTCGTGTATAGACAACCTGGTTACTTTACAACAATTGATAGAAAAAAAGATCCAAAAAGATGACGAAATACATATGACCTTTATAGATCTTAAGAAGGCATACGATAGTGTACCGAGAAATAAACTTTGGCATGTCTTGAGAACAGTAGGGATAAAAGAAGGGATGATAACAACAATGAAAGAGTTATATAAAGAAAATATAGGATATGTGAAACAAGGACGCTATCTCTCGGAAGCTATCCATATTATAAAAGGTCTAAGACAAGGGTGTTGCCTTTCACCAATCTTATTTAATATATTTGTAGACAATGCTCTAAAGAAATGGAACTGCACTTGCCAAAGCATGGGCATCCCCATTAGTGATAAACACCTATTATCGTTAAACTTTGCAGACGACCAAGTAATCTATCTCTGAAAACAAACTACGAAATAAATATGGATCAGCTAACGTGAAAGACTGTACCGTTTCGCCAGTAACATCAAATACCATGGTTATGAAATCTGTTACTGAGATTGAGGTTCTCCAAATTATTTCTAAAATAAAGAATAAACAAACAGCTGGATCTGATGATATAACTACTAAAGTGGTAAAAAATATTAAGTATTCAATCGCTAAACCGCTTTCGTTCTTAATAAACTTTAGTCTTAATAAGGGTATCTTTCCTGAAGTTTTCAAAACCGCTAATGTTATCCCGGTCTATAAGAGGGGTGACTGTAATGATGTAGGGAATTATAGGTAAATATCTATACTTAGTACTTTCTCAAAAATATTTGAGAGGATTGTGTACCAACGAGTAATCAATTTTGTTACCAAATACAACATACTACACTCCACACAACATGGTTTTTTGCCTAATAGATCAATTGAGTCTGCCTCTTTCCACTATTTAAATCAGGTTTTCCGCAATGTTGATGACGGTAAATATGTTATAACGCTTTTTTTCGATCTTTCTATAGCCTTTGATACGGTACACAAATCATCGCTGATGAAAAAATTATACAATATTGGCATTCGAGGCAGCCTGCTGGACTGGATAGGGTCATATATGACCGACAGGGGGATGGTGGTGAAATATGATGGCATTGTTTCTGAAAAGAAAGCGGTCGATCTTGGCGTTCCACAGGGATCTGTCTTGGGACCCTTGTTATTTATACTATATGTAAATGACCTGCCATTAAATATTAGAACAGGGCAAGTGATTATGTATGCAGACGATACCACCATTGTGACAGCTTCGGACACTGTAGATGGTCTTTATGATGATGTTTCATGTGTGTGCAGGGATATGGAAGCATGGTGCAGAAGAAATGGCCTTGTACTGAATGTTGAGAAAACTATCTATATGAATATATTTAATAAAAAACCCATTAGCGTCGATGTTTGCCAAATCCCTTGGTGTAAACTTTGAGGAGAAAGCCAAGTTCCTTGGTACGTTTTGTGCACCATATAGATCACATATGTGCTAAATTAAACTCGGCTTACTTTGTAATTTTAAGCTTAAAAAGTACCCTTGATAGTGACGGTCTCTTGGCTGTATATTATTCATTAGCTTTTAGTCACATGTCTAACAATGTTGTATCCTGGGGTGCTGCTGGTGTGAAAAGTAAACGTATATTTGTGAACCAAAAGAAAATAATCCGTTTGATTTTTAATCTAAATTTTCGTGAAAGCTGTAGAGATACGTTTATAAAACAACGAATCCTAACTTTTCCATGTCTTTACATATTAAGGTGCTTAACTCCTGTAAACAATAATAGACACCTTTTTGAGATGCTGGGAGCAACAAATACATATAACACCAGGAGTAATAGTGTATTAAAGGTCCCCATTCATAGATCAACGTTCCTCAAAGGCTCTCCCCTCTATAGTTGCATCAGCCTTCATAATGGAATGCCTGCAGAACTGCGAAATATGCGTGGTCCAAGATTTATATCTCGGCTAAAGTCCTTCTTACTGGGAAATGCCTTCTACTCGATAGGGGATTTCTAAGAGGCCTGATGATCTCTAAGAGAGTGCTGGTTGTGAGATTTCTTTCTAGGTATTGCTGTCATGAACCTGAACCTACCTACATTATCTTGTCTTAAACCAAGGTATACCTAAATACCAATTTTAATTATTTTTGTATTTTTACTGCTTTTAAATATTAAACTTAACATTGTTTTGTCCGACTTTGTACAATTTCTTTGTATGTCTGTATATTTATGGTGTGTATGATTTATGGTAATCCTACACTATTTTTATTTTTATTATATTTATAATTATAATTATTATACTATATTTGATGAACCAATGTACATTTCGTTGTATTTAATGGTAATATATATTATGACTATGACTATGACTAATAATAACACAAGATGCATTCGATATGGAATATGTATTGAAGAGATTATACACAGACTACAAGGAATGGGGACTAGAGGTGAGCCTTGAAAAGACGGAGTATATGGTTATGAACTCGGAAATAGAATTTGATGTTTAATTAACAACGATACACATGTCAAACAAGTCAAGGAATTTAAATATCTAGGAGTACTGATTGACAATAAAAATGGTATAGGTAAAAAGGAAATACAGAATAAAATACAAAAAGCCAGGAGGAGCATAGGAGCTCCTAACTCAATATGGTGGGATCAAAACATAACTACACAAAACAAAAGAGAATTGGAAGAACAATGGTAGAATCGGTTTTAAGTTATGGTAGTGAACTGGGTAATGAAAGAAGAAGAGGATAAAAGAAAAATAACGACGATAGAGATGAATTACCTGAGAAGAAGCGCCGGAGTGTCCAAATTCCAACACATAACAAACCAAGAAATACGCAACAGAACAGCAGCAACAGAAAACAATTATACAAAGAATAGAAAATAGAGGATTAATATGGTTTGGACACCTACTCAGAATGAACGATACAAGATGGCCCAAAAGGCTCTTGACATGGAAACCACCGGGAAGAAATAAAAAAGGACGACGTAGATCCTGGAATGAAGATATGAGACAAACCATCAGGTCACGAGGAATGGAAGAAGAGATGGCGGACGATAGAGAGGTTTGGAGAAGGCGAATGGGAACACAACACTTAATTGTATAATTGTTATATATTACTTGTGTATATATACAGTAAACGCAAATATATATATTTTTTTTAAATGGCACACTTGCTTTACTAAATATTGGGAAGTACTACGCCCTCTATCGGAAAAGAAAGCTAACTGTTAATAGAAAATAACAACAGAGTCCAATTATAACATGTAGACTGAAAAGTTTTTAGTCTAGTTTTTCCCTTCTCAGCATAGTCGATGAAAATTATTCCATGCACATCCCAAAGTACAGAGGCCAAAACCTTCCCAGCCGACTGTTGTGTCTTTGGTCGCTTCGGGCGATTTTCACCGGATACTGTCAGCTCAGCTGACTGCCGATTTGATTCCGGTGTGTAGTGGTGGATCCATGTTTCATCCAAAGCGTCAAATATCGCTCGAAAAAATCCTTTTTATTGCGCTTAAACAGGTCCAAACAGCGCTCAGAATCATCAACACGTTGTTGTTTTTGGTCCACTGTGAGCAAACAGAGCTTTCTCATGCCCAAGTGTTCATGCAAAACGCAATGCATGCAATTTCGGGTCCCGTGAAAACAAAGACACGATTCGTTTTTCGACTTTCGGAGTGACTTGGCCTACCGAGCCAGGTTTTGGCAAGTCGTCGACATTTTTCGTCTCGTTGAAATGGTTCACACAGTTCTTCGCAAACGACACCGCCTTTTTAATATATTTAGCGGCCGCGGGATGTGTCATTTTAGGTCTCTTGGGATGGGAACAGAGAAAGACTGCCTCGAACCGACACGCAAACAAGTGGCTCATTTTGGATTTTATGTGATTTCAACGAAAGTTCGGGATCGACTGATACTTTTACTAAAATGCGCCGTAGACAAAGGCTCCCCCTACCGATTTTTTGTTAAATCGCTAGAATCGCATCTACCAAAAATAAATTATCGCGGACACGTTCTTATTTGACAGACTGTAGTTTCTCTCAACTCGGAACTAAGAGACAAAATGTCATGAAAATTTTACATGAATCTTCTGAGAGTTGACCCTAACTGAAAATCATATGTTTTTTGTTTGTGCTGCCATCTCTCGGGACTTGTCACTGCAAGTAGTATATTCAAATTACTTATTTCCATAGATATCTTTTCCCAATGAGCGCTTTTGGGATTAGAGTTAAAGATCGCTTTCATCAGTAAATGAAGTCGGGAAAGAGAAAGAAGACTCACGGTGCTAAATTAGGCGGATATGGCGAATTGTCCAACGTAAACTTGGTTTTTGCTCAAAAACTCTTACAATGCCTAAACGTACGCGGGTGTTTTTTAAAGTTATCTATCTAGCTCCGAAGACAAACTTCTTCTTCTTAAAGTGCCTATTCGGTTCGAATGTTGGCAATTATTTTCGTTATTATTCCTTTATCCACTGCAGTTCTGAAAAGACCGGTAGTATTTGTTGAGACCCAGCCAGGAGATACATCTGCGTCCTGGTCCCCTTTTTCCAAAAACCTTTCCTTGAAGTGTTTGCGGTAGTAATTCATATCTGTGAGAATTTCTCATTATGTGCCGTAAATACTCCAATTTTCCTACTTTAACAGTTTCCTGTTCATGCAACGTAAGACATTCTCGTTGGTAATATAGCCAGTATAAGAAATTTTCACAATTCTGCGATATAGCCATAATTCAAATGCATTAAGTTCCTTAGAAGTGGTTTCAGTCAACGTCCAAGATTCCACACCGCAAAGAAAGACACTCAAGACATAATATCTTAGGAGTCTTACTTTTGTGCTTAATTTTATTGCTCATCTTTTGAAAAGTGATGTCATCTTGAGTGCAAGTGATCCCACTGTTCGTTTATCATGGTACCTAGATATGAATATTGTGGAGTTCTGTCTATTTGTTGATTGTTAACTATCAACAAGTTAGCAAGAACCGGAGACTTGCTGATTACCATGTACTTTGTTTGGCTGATATTAAGTTCGAGGCCGTATTGATTACTGATTTTGTTTATTTTTGTCATAAGATGTTGTAGACACTTTAAGTTATCAGCCATAACCGCCATATCGTTAGCATAACGAATATTATTTATTCGCTCCCCATTAAGCAGTATTCCTTCATCAGCCTCTTCCAGTGCCTCTTTGAAGATTTGCTGAGAATATATATATATATATATATATATATATATATATATATATATATATAAACTTGATTGGTTTTTCTTGGGTACTTAGGTTCTTTTGGAAAACACAAACTAGTTTATTTGACGTTTCGCCTTATTTTTTTTAGGCATTTTCAAAAATTCTTTATTTTTTAATATTCATTCTAAAATTAGAAAACACAAGGTTAAAATCTTTTAAGTCAAGTTACACTTTTAAAAACATATAGCATTTTTACGCACACTCGGACATTTAAAATATTACACCATAACAAAAATATAAAACAATTTACTAACGTGTATATACCCTGAAAGTCAACTATTTGTGTTTGTGAATTTCAAATTTTGTATTTATTTAAGCATATCGTGTCTCGTATTTTTTTACTGATTTTTTTAAAATTTTATTATCTCTAATGGGTGTCTTAACGAAAAAAAAACTATTATTGATGTTAAGTATATATACCATTTTGTATTATTAAGAGGATATGCATGCCAGCATGTTTATTTTTTAATTAAATTTGTGTAGATATGACTGATTCCTTTTATGTCAGTCCTATCATTCACAGTGTTTTCATCTTTTTTTATTTCAATCATCTCTTTGATCTGTAGTTTGGCATAATTCCGCTCTTTGCAGAGGACCTTGGTTTCATTGAATTTAAAGTCATGTTTTTCTTCTGCTTCGTGTTTACTAAGGGCAGTGGAAGCATTCCTAGTATATTTGTGTCCATTCAGTCTGTTTTTTTAGTAACTGAGAAGTCATGCCAATATATTTCTTCGGACAATTCGCACACGGTATTGCATACACAACATTAGATTCATTCATGGTGGGGATATGGCTTTTTAAGTTTGTAAATAATGAACTTAGTTTATTTTGAGTTTTATAATGTTATATTTTTTCAAGACCCATTTCAGCTTCTCAGAAAGTTCTTTTGTATAAGGAAGTGGTAAAAATTTAGCACTGTTTTGTTTACTATTTTTGATGTTGCTTTTTGAGTTATCATAAAACTTGTATATTCTCTTTTTTATTGTTCGATTGATGTCATTCCCTTTAAAATTGTTTTGTGTTAACACAGTTTTTACCTTTTTTAGCGCGTCTGGTCTTAGTTCAGGGGAAGTCAATTTTATTGCTCGGTCTGTTAGGCCCACTATAACGCTGATTTTCTGGGACATTGCATGACTAGAGTGAAAATTCAAATATCTCCCTGACCAAGAAGGTTTTGTGTACCACTCTGTAAGGATTTTATCTTGCTTTCTGATAAGAGTCAGGTCTAGAAAATTTATTTTACCATCCTTTTCAATTTCTGATGTAAATTGTAATTTTTTGTGGAAATATATTGGCATGACTTCTCAGTTACTAAAAAACAGACTGAATGGACACAAATATACTAGGAATGCTTCCACTGCCCTTAGTAAACACGAAGCAGAAGAAAAACATGACTTTAAATTCAATGAAACCAAGGTCCTCTGCAAAGAGCGGAATTATACCAAACTACAGATCAAAGAGATGATTGAAATAAAAAAAGATGAAAACACTGTGAATGATAGGACTGACATAAAAGGAATCAGTCATATCTACACAAATTTAATTAAAAAATAAATGCATGCTGGCATGCATATCCTCTTAATAATACAAAATGGTATATATACTCAACATCAATAATAGTTTTTTCGTTAAGACACCCATTATAGATAATAAAATTTTAAAAAAATCAGTAAAAAAATACGAGACACGATATGCTTAAAGAAATACAGAATTTGAAATTCACAAACACACAAATAGTTGACTTTCAGGGTATATACACGTTAGTAAATTGTTTTATATTTTTGTTATGGTGTAATATTTTAAATGTCCGAGTGTGCGTAAAAATGCTATATGTTTTTAAAAGTGTAACTTGACTTAAAAGATTTTAACCTTGTGTTTTCTAATTTTAGAATGAATATTAAAAAATAAAGAATTTTTGAAAATGCCTAAAAAAAATAAGGCGAAACCTCAAATAAACTAGTTTGTGTTTTCCAAAAGAACCTAAGTACCCAAGAAAAACCAATCAAGTTTATGTAAACAAAAGGTTCAACAGAAAAATTATTATATATATATATATATATATATATATATATATATATATATATATATATATATATATATATATATTAAACAATATTAGAGATAAGGTACAACCCTGCCTTACTCCACGCTCCATCGAAATTTCTTTTGAACTGAAGGGTTCTGCCTTAATAAATGCCATTTGTTTCTAGTAGAGGTTGCTAATAATCCGCAGATCGTTTCCATATAGCCCAAGATCTTTCAGAATTCCGAACATTTTGTGATGTTAGACTCTATCTACGGGCCTTTTAGTAGTCGATCACGCATAGATTTACGTCACAATTGACGTCTCTACATTGCTGAATCAAAACCTGCATAGAAAATGAGGCTTCTCTGATTCCCATGGCATCAGACAAAGAGAAACTTGCAAAGCTAAAAAACCATAAGAAGAAGAAGAAAAACCATAAGAAGAAACCATAAGAACTTATACACTTAATCCAGAATCTCTGGGGTCGTTTCATTACAACCAAAACAAGTATTTTATTTACTATTCAAACAAGGAAAGTGCAAAATTTTATGAACTCGCAAAAGCACTTAGAATAGTGACAGTAATGTTACAACCAAGCAAAGTACTTATGTTCTATCACCAGTAAATTTCGATTCAAAAAAATTTAAACCCTTAATTCGGGAATCCCCGATGTATCTTCAGTCAATCTCACCAACGTTTTTGGGTTTTATTTAATGAAATTACGACCTCAAGCGTCTCAAGCATTTAATATGTCAGTTGTCGAATTTAAAACATAAATCAAACGAAGATTTTTATTAAAAACCCATGTTTCCACCACCTGTCACAGCACACTGTCACTCTTACCACTTTAACCAGGTATCTAATGGATCAAATATCATAAAACGGTTGACTTTATATTTCGAATTCTAAATTTTTGGTTAGTCTGTTATTTTGTTATTGTTTATTGCAATAGATAATGATATAAATTATTCATAAGAGAAAAGATTTAAAGTTTAGTTGCCAAAAACTACTGGTTGTAATTTTAGCCTGAAAAGTCGACACGGACAAACAGGTGATTTATAAAATACTAAAATTTAAATTATTTTGGTTTTGTTATTAAGAGAAAGACAACATCTTAGTTATTAACGAGGTCATTACGGGACATTAAACGTATTTAATAGAATGTTATTTTTGTATAAATAACAAATTGGCCTGTCGCTGTGTGGATATTTTATATACACAAAGCTAAACCAAACAACCGAGGCTTATTAAATAATTCTTTTTACTTCTTGTTCTAGAGGAAACTTCAGGGAAAATCTTATATGTAAAATAACTGAAAATGGACAAAGCCCATATTTCAGCAGTTTACTCACTGTTCTCTTATTCGTTAAATCGATCCTGAGACGCGTTTCGCCATATCACGGCTCGTCAGTCAGGCTAGGATTGGCAAATAAGAGAACGGAATTTACTGGCACTTATCAAAGTAGTTACGGAACACGATGGTAGGATACAACGAATTTACTAAATACGCATTAGGTATGCGCTTTTCGAGGACTTCACTCAGACAGTCCTCGAAAAGCGCTGTCTGATTTTGACCGTCGGTTTTAAAGCTACTGTGTCACTCTTTTTTTATGGTGATTCATCACCAAAAGTTGAAGCGATTTGAGGCAGTGTTGTTAAGTTAGGTCTTTACTAATATAAAATCGTAAAAAATCCAAGTAAAACCTTGACGTGAAATTCCTTTTTGTTCACAAAACTGTTTTAAAATGTTCACTGTAAACAAACTACTCGGCCAGTTTCTAAGCTGCCACTGTTTTAACAATCATCTTCTTCTTTAAGTGCCGTCTCCGCTGTGAAGTTTGGCAATCATCATAGCGATTTTTATCTTGGAGACGGCAGATCTAAATAACTCGCGGCTGCTACAGCCGAACCACTCTCGAAAGTTCTTCAGCCACGAGTTCCGTCTCCTTCCTGTGGATCTTCTTCCTACGATCTTTCCCTGCGTGATAGTCCGGAGAAACCGATACTTCTCCCCTCTCAAGATGTGACCCATATATAACAGTTTTCCTGTCTTAGTCATTAGAATTACTTCCCTTTCTTTTTGCATACGTCTCATTACTTCCACGTTGGTCACTTTCTCCACCCATGAAATCTTTAGCGTTCTCCGGTATATCCATAGTTCAAATGCCTCCAGTCTCCTCACATCAATCGCCTTCATCGTCCAGGCTTCCATCCCATAATATAGTACAGACATTACATAACATCTCATCATTCGCATTTTTAATTCAAGGTTTAGATCTCGGCCACAGAAAAGCCTCTTCATTCTTATAAATGTACTTCTGGCCTGTTCAATTCTGATTTTTATTTGTTTGGAACTATCGTTGTTTTCATTGATGGTTGTGCCTAGATATTTGTATTCTTTTACTCTTTTGATAGGCTGATTATTTACATATATCCTACGATCTTCCCGAGTTGTTTTTTGTTATTAGTATATATTTTATTTTGCTTATGTTCAGTGATAGTCCATACTCTTCACTCGCTGTGACAACTTTATTAATTAACTTCTGTAGGTCTTCATGTGTTTCAGCTAAGAGAGCTGTATCATCAGCGTACCTCAGATTATTTATTGCCGTGCCGTTTATTTTAATACCTCTGTCTTGATCATCCAGTGCTTTACTTATTATATCCTCCGACTACATATTAAAGAGGATTTGCAAGAGTATACACCCTTGGCGAACACCTCTTTGGATTTCTATTTCTTTAGATGTTATGTCTTCCACTCGTATTGCTGCTTTTTGGTCATAGTAGAGATTAGAAATTATTCTTATGTCTCTGATGTCTATTCTTTTCTTTATTAACGTTTCTGTGAGTTGGTCATGTCTAACTTTATCAAAGGCCTTATTATAGTCTATAAAGCACGCGTGTAGGTCCTGATTCATGTCTAGGCACCTTTGCGACAGGACAATAAGTGCAAACAATGCTTCCCTTGTTCCCAAGCCTTTACGGAATCCAAACTGAGTATTACTGATGTCTGCATCTAGTTTTCTGAATATTCTATTATGGATCACTTTCAACAAGATTTTCACTGTGTGAGCTATCAGACTTATTGTACGGTAGTTTGAGCAATACTTGGCGCTTTTCTTTTTTGGAAGCGTTACGAAAGTTGATAGTAACCACTTATTTGGAATTATTCCAGTTCTATATATAGTATTAATTAATTCTACCAGAATATGAATCTGGTCCTCCTCTATCAGTTTAAGGATTTCCGCTGGCAGTTGATCTGGCCCTGAACTTTTCTGTTCTTTAGTGTGTTCAGTGCATATATCACTTCATCCCTAATTATGTCTGGGCCCAACTCTCCTTCTATATTTTCAAGATTTGTTTGTCGTCTCTCATCTTCAAAGAGTTGTGCAATGTAGTTCTTCCGTATTTCCAGTTTTTGCTCTATTTCTATGACTATTTTCCCGTTGTTATCGTATAATATATTTAGTTGTTTATGTTTACTGGTGCCGGCAAGTTCTTTGACTTTTTTGTGTATGTTGAAACTGTCGTGCTTTGCTTGTAACTCCTCAATTTCTTCACCTTTCTGCTTGTAATAATCTTCCTTTGCTTTTCTGATCTTTGTGCGAAGTATTCGTTGTGTTTCTTTATATTGTTGCTCTTTTTTTCCTTTAAAGCTGCTTCTCTTATCCATCAGATTTAGAATTTCGGTAGTTATCCATTCTTTCTTTCCTGGGGATGTTTCTTTTTTTTTTAAACGGCTATTGAGGGTTCCAACAGGGCTGATTTAATGCCGTACCATTTTTCATTTACGCCTCTCGCCTTGCTTTCGAGTATTTTCAGATTTTAACAGTAACAAATGTCAAATCTTACAACAATACTAATGTCACATCTCAATAGCGCCATCTAGTGGTCGACTGTAAAACCTTAAAAGGCGGCCCTCGTACTGTCAAACATACAAGGCGTTAAAAGGGTAAGGCGGGGGTAAGGAGTTGGTTCGTATATATCGTGTAAATACGTTTTTTTTTCATGTCATACAAAAAATTTAAACTACTGCCACTGATCTAAGTACTTTATCGAAATTTTGTTGTCGAGTCTTGCAGTTTTTACGATTTTTTTTCCTCTGAAAAATGATTGAATGTAATTTGGGGCGTCGCACAGTAATAAAGTTTCTTACTAAGGGGGCACCAAAAAGTAAGAAAGTTCTCGGTGTAGGGCAATCCATCCATCTTATTTTTAACTAAAATTTTGATTCAAATAGTTTCGACGGGACCGCGACTTAATTCAAGAGGACTTCAGATCAGAAAGGTTGTTTCAGGTGAAAACTGAGTATTAAGCTTGTTGAGGATTTCCTGCTGTCAGATCGATAATGCTGCCACAAGCAGGACCCGAAGCAATGAATTTATAGTGGCTCTCAACATCTAAAGAAGGGGAAAACGTAGTCTTCTTTTAGAAAGTGATGAGACAGTGTTGCCAACTATATGTGAAGTGGTATTTTTCCAGCTGAAGATGTTCATCGTCGTGGAGTTGTAACTGTCTTGGTTATTTTTAGTGTGTAGTGGGAGTAGGTTAGTTTGGAAGTTCCTTGGAACTGAGAAGGAACTTTGATTATTGTAGATGGTGGAATTGATGATGATAACATAATCACGAAAATGTATTTTACCATGCATATATAATGTAGATCAAACGCAACGTTTAAATATAACAGGAAATAAAAAATCTTTGGAAAAGATGCCAATCATTCTCGACATAATTCTTATCTCGGTCCATCAGCTGTTCTCGCGCCTCGAATAAATTTAATTATGATGAATTTATTTGTTATTTTGAGTCTGGTAAACAGTAATCAGTAGCGTGTCGTCCATTCATTAATGTTAGAATTAAATTTAATGAATTATAAATTCTTAAATCAGTTCATCGTATTGGACGAAATCTAAAAATGTAATAAGATGAGGTAAAATAAAATAAAGGGCCCACCAAGGTTGAGGTGAGCCTGTTTAAAGTGGAAGAAGAGGGCCTAGAAGAAGATGGTTAAAAATGATCTCAAAATTTTAACATGCCAGCTTTAAAATTCTTTCGTCTGGCTGCGGCCTCACATGTTCAGCCCGCTGAAGTCGTTTTGCGTTGACTTTATTAATGATGTTTGGTGCTTTGTAGATATCTTCAAGTTCCTTGTTAGTACGGGTTCGGTACGTACCCGTATTAATATCTATGACAGGACCATATATTTTTCGTAGGGTTCTTCGCGAATATTTTAAGATGCTCTTCATTTGTCACGTCGGGGTCCATACTTTACAACTATAGGTAATGACAGGCGTGATGACAGTTTTGTAGATAGACATTAACACTCCATGTAAGATTTTTTGACGTTAATAACTCCTATAGTGCATATAAGGATCGATTATCGGCTTCTCTTCTATTGTTGTTAGGCTTTTGATTCTGTAAACCAGCAGAAACTCGTCGAAGCGCTTGCTAAAAGACTTCAGAGAAGCTTTAGTCCAGCAGTAGACTGTATAGCTGATGATGATTCTATTTACTTTCTCTGTCCCATCTAGGTTTTTTTTTCAGTACCATTCCCAAGTATTTAAATTATGTTGCTTGCTCGAAATTATAGTCGGCTATTATTATATTTCATATTCATCCTATCTATGTTTTGGTTGTTTCTGGCGGTATACATATATTTTGTTTTTTCTTCGTTGATGCCTAGTCCCACGGTTCGGGCGTGTTTTTCGACCTTTACGTTGTGAATCGGTTATTTCTACTCACATCTACGTCATCGGTAAAAGCTAGTAGCAATTTGAGTCATTCATTACGGAATATCGTCATGGGGGGCTTGAATGTCAGCCTTTCTAATACATATTCAAGGGTGATGTTGACACATATCTGTGCCATTTTTATCAGCTTTCGCTGAACTCCAAGTTTTTCCATCGCTTCCCATAGCTTGACCCTTCGAATTGATGCCTGCATCTACAGGTAGCTGGTGCAGGTCTCGATTGAACTACCATCATTTTTCCATGACTTGTTTTATAGTAAATATCTGATCGATAGTTGATGTGTCTAGCCTAAACTCACACTGATAGTATCTTACCATTTCCTCTGTATACGGCTTAAGCTTGTTGAAAAGTATAGTAGCTAGAACTTTATAGGCGGTGTCTAAACGTGCAACTTCCTGCTTCCATTCCTCCAGTACGCCTTCTTTACACTATATGATTACTATTAGGTTTTGTGCAATGCCCCTCCTCCTTATTTTAAGCACTACGCTAGGATACTATCGCTTCCTGATGCCTTGTTGTTCTAAGTTTCTTTATTGCTAGACATACTTCTTGGTAGGATGAGCTTATAGCTAGATCTTCCCCTGTCTGTCTGCTCGTAGCAGCAGTGGAGATAATGTTTTCGTCATTCTCTAAGTCATGAAAGTAGTCACGCCATATGTTTAAAATTCCTATAGGATCAATCATCATTTATGCATCGGCTCGCTTCAGAAGGCAGATTGTTCTAGGTTAGAATCCTTTCTTCAAGTCCGTGATTCCCTGCAAAAAGGCTCTTGTGTTATTACAGGGTCTATGTTCTTCAATTTTATGGGAAAATTTGACTCCACATAAAAATGGAAAAAGACAAAAACAAATAAAAAAAGTCAAGTGATGTAGTAAAGACCAGTTTGTTTGTATTTGCGCAGAATCGCAGATTGATTTTTCAGTAGTCACATTTTAGCGTAATCCAGTTTGGCTTGGATCGAAGAGTCTCCTTAGATTCGTGTGCATTCGGAAGGTTACAATCTACAATTGGACATCCTAAATTCAATAAATCAATATGTACTGTCGGTATTAACATATGGTACTGAAACGTGGGATTTAAATAAAAGTATAATAAATAAACTCTCGATAACCCAAAGAGCAATGCTAAATATTAGATTCCAAGAGCGTATTCCTAACATCGAGATTTGAAGAAGATCAAAAGTGACAGACGTAATGCAACGAATATGTATATGAAGGTGGGATTGAGCGGGGCATATCGCAAGGAAGAATGATAACAGATGGACACGCCGCACAGTGCGAAATTTCTTGAGTTTACCGGAACTTAATTATTTAAACCAGTAAAACAGTTCTATTTGTTGGTTTTTTAAAATTTTTAATAAAAATTAATGTGTTTTAATTAAAGTTTTTCAGTTTATTTGTGTTTTTTATTATAGAACAATTAACAAAACATACATTTTGTAACAACATTTTGAACATCTATTCAGAACGAGACTCATTGCAATCGTCTGAAGACTCGCAATCATTACATGGGTCTGCAAATCTTTCTAACTCTAAAACTTCTGGCGTAACTTCACTATGCTTGGTTTTGGGTGCTTTACGAAGACTAGCGATGTACGGATCCGATGAAATAAGCAGTCGATTAAATAAATCCGTATTTGTGTCAATTCGGGATGTTTTTCTAGTAAAAAGTTCGCGATATTTTCTGCAGTCTTTGTTTCTTCCCTCCTGAGCTTCTTCAGAAAATTGTCCGATCGGAAGAATGCAAGAGGCTATAATATCCTTTCCATGACAAAGGACTTTATGCACACTTACGGGCATTGAGTACCAGAAATATTCTTTCAAATACAATTCCAAAGTTTCTCTTGCATATTCGCCGAACTTTTCTAAATCAATTTTAAGACCACAATTTAGGCACTCTAACAGCACATGAAAACGCTTGATCAAATCTAAATTAACGCCAGTTATTTCGGAAGACTTTTCGGCATTTCTAAAGAATTTCCTCGCGGTATTACCATCGTTTGTGTTTCCGGTCTGCTGTTTTGGCATATCTATAAGCAAGCCAAGCTACTCTTTGAATTTTTTTTGAATGTATTTTTTCTTCTCTGCAACTTTTTTTTTTATTTTCTGCTCCACGAGCTTGCCATGCCTTAATATCCAGTTTGTACGATATATGTAAAATACATTCCAAAAACCTTAGCCATGCATGGAGGGGTGATAGTCCAAGGGATAAAAAGGATTCATTTATATTTTTTTGAGGTATATCGCAGATGTTGTTCATTTCACTAGGTTTAGCCCCACATAAGTAGCATGTTTGTGATGATGCACAGGAGGATACAGCATTGCATACTTTACCGTCAATCATACAAAAGATCATATTTGCTGTAACCTGAAATTGCTTGCCATCTACAAGTATAGTGGTTGGAGTAAGTTGAGATATTTGTTCTTTCACTTTGTTTACTTCTGAGGTAATTACACTGACTATTTCTTTGGCAAAAACGAACTTAATGGGGCGACAGTACCGTGTGAAAGAAGAAGCAGGGTTTTTCCAGATTACTGACTGATTATCACCATTATCATTTACGGAGCACATTTGGATTGGTACCATTCATACACTAAACATACTATCATCAGAGCTATGTTTGTCCATATACTTTTGTCGATAATTAACTTGTTCCGCCCCATCACAACCCCACTTTACGATAATATTTAGTGCTTTAACGTTTGATAAAGTTCTAAGAATCCCTTCTAGCCCTGTACAAAGTCTTGCTACGGTATGATTTATAAGCGACTGAACTGAAACTTCAGTTATTATTATGTCCTTTGGATAGCACAACATCTTTGCCTCTTTTACAACATAATAAGGTGGATACAAAGTGCAACGGTGATTTTTTGCTTGATCTCGAACAATGTTGTACTGCTTTGACGATAAATTTGCATCAATGAGTAGCGCCAGAGCCTGGTCTGGAGTTAATTTTCGTGGGCTGTTTGAAGAAGACATGCGAGCCTTCTTGATTTTGCTACCCCTTTCTGGAGAACCAGATGCCATTTCCTTGACAATCGCTGCAGAGTTTCGTTTTCCAGATTGGTATAGCTTTGTTGCAGTTGCTTTGGCTAACTCGTCTTGACTACCGGACTTCAAAAGATGATGCACTTTTCTGTTTTGCACTTTAGGATGACAATCCCTAAATTCTTTTTTAGGTCTGCCTGCATTGGTCTTCGATCCACTAGGCAATGCATCCCTTACAGCATTTGAAAATTTTACATTATTTTCAAGCCAGCTAGCATTTTTATTCAGAAATGATGCTAAATTTCGACTGGATTCCCTCCACCTTTTTTGTATTTTACAAACCAGCGCACGAAGAGTTGCCTTTAAACTGCAAAGAGCGTCAGATGTTAGCATTGGTGAGCCTATTTTTTCCAAAACAAAACCAATGATGGCGTCCGATGTCGATTCTTCCTTCCACTTTTGGAATATGCAATTTGCAAAGTCATTCTGGAAAATGTTTAATTTAAAAAAAGATCGCAAAATATCGCAGAAGATCTCTTGTGTTTCCAATAGAGGAAAAAAAAACCTTTCAAATTTTGTGCGTTTCAAGCTGGTATTATGTAGAATTACTTTCTAAAGTCTCCACTGAAGTTAAAAGTGTAAATTTTACTTACTTCTTAAAAATTACTTTTCTCACGAACAAATCACACACGAGTAAGAAAAGATTTTGCAATTATTTAAATGCCAATAATTGACAATTCTCTTATAAAATAAATGAAGAAAAAATCATGGACTACTGACTTGCCGTTTGTATGTACCACTCTATTAACTTTAAAACAAATCGAATAGCTTTCTGTAGGCAAAAAGTATGATTGAATAAGTAATGCAACTTTCAGGTGCATTTTGCAGTTGTTTCGCAGGGTTAATTCCCAAACTGAGTATGAGGTTTTAGAGGTGGGATATTAACCTACCAAAATAATGAATAATCTTATGCATTTTACGTATTTCAAAAATTGAATGAAGTTCCGCTAAACTTCCTAAATTTCGCACTGTGTGCCGTACAGTTGAATGGAGGCCTAAGAGAATATAAAAAATGCAGAGGTAGATCACAGACAAGATGGAAGGACGATATAAAAAGATTAGCAGGACACGACTGGATGCAAAAAGCAAACAACAAAGCTCATCGGAGATAACTTGGGGAGGCTTACATCTGACTGTAGATGGAATAAGGTAATGATGATGATCACAGCCAATGTTTTTATATTTTGGTAAATATAATTGTCTCGGAGTGCTCTGCCAATCAGATGTAAAAAATCTATCAGCCATCGCATCTCACCTACGATGAGTAACTGTTTCGATTCCTTGGTGTCACCGCTGTAGTAGCAGCAGTCATCGGCCATTAGGAATGCAATAGCGCACCCAATTATTGAATATAACCTGTAAAAACTCGTGATTCTTTTTTTACTTACTTCTCACTTAGTTTTTGCCTGCTTTTAAGGCAAGTTGTTTGACTACACCACTGGAATTTGCTAATCATCTCTCGGCAAAAATAAAGTTGTTTTGTAAAACGGTGTCGGCATCAGATAGACGAGACTAATTTGCCTATTTGCTCGCGAATGTAGTATGTTATTTTGAACGGGAAAAATATTATAAAAAAAATAATTATCTTTAAAAAAAAAACGACCTTGCATAACATATGAAGTTTTGAAATCGACTGTATCTATTTTACAATCTAATATGATCAGTTTTTAAATATTTTTTTAATATTAAACGAATCAAGATATAAAACGATATATTGGGCGATTGCAAAAGTTCGTGCCCGATTAGAAACCAAATTATATATAACACATTTTCAGGAAAAATAGTATTTATTAATCAATAATGTACTCTACATCATTTTCTACAACTGTCTCCCATCGTTTTATAAGTTTTTGAATTCCTTCTTTGTAGAAACTGCGTGGTTTTTCTTCAAAGAAAATCGTAAGGTAGTTTTTGACTTCTTCTATAGAATTAAATTTTTTGCCATTCCAATTATTTTGTAGAGAACGCAATAGCTGAAAATCTGAAGGGGCAAGGTCAGGGGAATACGGCGGGTGCTGGAGGATTTCCCATTTTAAGTCCCTAAGTTTTTGCAATGTTTGATATTTTAACGTATATACTTAGATATATAAGTATAGATAAATTGAACAGATTGAACATCGATAAACTGACTCGACACATAACAACAAGTGTTTAGAAAGCGTCAAAAAGGTATGTGCCATAAGAAAAGTCTCAAAAAACAATCAATTAAACTCCGAGTGCGCCGAAACTTGTAGATAGGCATTACTTGAATGTTGCATTATTGAATTTGTATTTTTATATGTGTTTTTTTTTATTTTTTCTCGTATGCTTAGCTACTGGGTGGGTTGAGATGAGCAGTTCTTAACTTCTCTTAAGCTATTACACAGGGCAACAAAAAAATAATTTTTTGTTTTGGTGCCTGGGATTTTAGAGCTGATTTTAACTATATTTGGGACGCTAAATCTATACATGCAATCCGTTTTTCTCTATCAGCTCTACTTTTTTTTAGATACATCAACTTATCTACCAATGTGGTTTTTATTCAGTATATTCATTTATGAGAGTTCTAAAATTATTATATATTCATTAATGTAGGTACAATGGTTTTATTATCAGTCTGTAATTGAGTAAATTCCAGGTAAATCTATAAATAGTGGAACCATTGCCTATCAGGTACCTGAACTGACCCTTTTAATCACCTAACTCGGGTAAGTCTCGTCAGTTTGTGCGTTCTTACTAATGAGAGTAGATCGAATTCGGCGTGTTATTTTATGTTAAGAAAAGAGTGTTTTTGTGTTATTGAACAGAATTAAAATGAGTTCAGGTTCCAGTTCAAGAAGAAGTTGTGTAAATCAACCTGATGTGTTTTGCTATATATGCGGAGAATACATGTTTCAACAAAACAGACAAACTATTACTGACTTTGTAAAGCGAGCGTATCTTGGATACTTTGGAGTTAAGCTTGGTGATCAGGACAAAACGTGGGCCCCGCATCTCGTATGTAAAACTTGTACAGAGCATTTACGGCAGTGGACTACCGGGAAAAGAAAATGTCTAAAATTCGGCGTACCAATGGTTTGGAGAGAACCAAAAAAACCACTTCAATGATTGTTATTTCTGTTTAGTAAATACTAATGGAATCAATCGAAATAACCGCAGTAAGTGGACTTATCCCAATTTAGACTCGGCAATACGCCCTATCCCGTACTCAGATGAAATACCGATTCCAACATTTCATCAGCTACCACATATCTCTGATGACGAATATTTTTTCCCTCTGATCGCTCTTCTGATGCTAATAACAGTTCTGATGCTAATGAAACTAACAGTGACTATGAGGGGACGTCATCAGTTCCTCAACGCTTCAATCAAAATGAATTAAATGATCTCACCAGGGATCTCAATTTATCGAAAAAAGCTTCTGAAGTACTGGCTTCTAGGTTGAACGACAAAAATTTACTGGAACAAGGAACCAAAATTACCTTTTACCGTACAAGAGAAAAAGATCTGCTACCATTCTTTTCTCAAGAAGACAATCTTGTATTTTGTCACGAAATTAGGGGACTCATGAAAGAAATGGGACTTTCTGAATATATTCCAGATGATTGGCGCCTATTTATTGACAGTTCAAAGCGAAGTTTAAAATGTGTCCTTCTACATAATGGGAATAAATATGGTTCAATACCACTAGCTCACTCAACGAAACGGAAAGAAGAATATAATACCATAGCTTTGGTCTTGCAGAAGATAAAGTATTACGAACATCAATGGATGATTTGTGTAGACTTACAGTCCCTGGCCAAATTATTAGACGCACTGTATTTTTTTTAGTAATTTTATGTTTCTTAAGAGTTTTTATTTAAAAGAATTGTTGTAGACTACATATTTGTATTTATTTTTAACATATGGTAACACTGTGTTGATAAAGTGATACATGAACGTAAATAAGTACAAACCTGTATCAGTCGCGATCGGAATCGAGTCAGGTACGGACGTGTTTCTGTGGCTTTATGGACTGTGATTGTTTGTTTAACAGTTTTATACTACTCAGTTATTAGTTTATTTTGTATGCAGTGTTTTAAAAAAGTAATTGGACTATTTTCATTATGGGTAGAAAAGGCGATCTTTCACCACGTAAAAAAAGCTGAAGTGAAGGCCCTTGTGATTGCGAAAGATTTACAAACCGAGAAATATCACGAAGATTGGAGGTTTCTGAAGCTAGTGTACGACGCATAAAAAAGAAAATTGAGTCAGGGAAGGAATTAAGCCCGAAAAGAAAGAAAAGATGCGGTTAGAAAACCATTTTTCACTCCACGCTCAGAGAGATGTTTGAAGAAAATTTGTGTAGAAAACAGATTTGCTACCACAAAGGTAATAAAATCACAACTCCAGGATGCTAGCGTAAATGCTTCTGAGCGCACTGTTCGAAGAAAATTGAAAGAATTAGATTTTAAGGCCTATCGCCCCGCCAGGAAGCCCAAGTTAACAGCTGCAATGAAAGCAAAGCGCCTGAAGTGGGCCAAACAATGGCAAGACAAAGATGTGGACTTCTAGAGATCGGTAAGATACAGCAATTTAATCAATAATTGATACATTATTATCATTTTCAGTTAAATAAAGCAAATAAACATGGAAGTTTATATATTTTTCCTATTTTTGACAGGTCTGCTTCAGTGACGAAAGCACATTCGAGATTTTGCAGAATAAAGCTCAGTATGTGCGTCGTCGTCATGGAGAAAAGTTTCATCCTGATTGTGTCGTCCCGACGGTTAAACATCCCACCAAAGTGATGATTTGGTCAGTCATCAGCGGCAAGGGCACTGGACGTCTGTACGTCGTCAAAGGAATAATGAGGCAAGATCAGTACAAAGAAGTATTACAAAATCGGTTGATTCCGCAGCTCAGAGAATGGTTTCCAAATGGGGAACCATTCACTTTCATGCAAGATGGAGCTCCCTGCCACACTGCTCGGTCTGTTAAAGCTTTTTTGGCAGAAAAAAATATCCCTCTGTTGGATTGGCCGGGTAATAGCCCTGATATGAACCCCGTGGGAGCTGATGAAAAGAGAAGTGGCTAAAGATGTGATTACCAACAAAACCCAGCTCCTAGAAAAGATTATTTATGTGTGGAATCATCATCCTCAAATGCAGGAGACAGTACAATCTTGCATTGATAGCATGCCGCGCAGAATTAAAGCTTTGATAGCGGCTAAAGGTGGCTCAACTAAATATTGACTTTTACTAACATTAATTTCACTTTTCTTTAAAACTTAATAAACTTATGCTTTTCTAAATTAATGCTGTTTTATTTATGTTAAATAAATAGGTTATTGATTGGATAATATAAAAATAAAAAACAAATCAATTTAAAATAATGAAACGGTACAATATCACTCGGTAATTAATATTTTCTTGCAGTGCGTCTAATAATTTGGCCAGGGACTGTAAAAAATGGTAAACTTTCTTCTTGGGCAGCAAAGTGGTTACACGAAATATCCGTGTTTTCTTGTGCCTCTGGGATAGTAGGGACAAAACACACCACTGGGTTAGAAAAGATTGGCCTCAGAGAGAAAACATGGACGTTGGGGAAAAGAATGTCATTAACGACGCTTTGGTTGAAAGAGAAAAAATCATACTTCCTCCGTTACATATAAAGTTGGGCTTAATGAAGCAATTTGTAAACGCTCTTGATAAGAATGGGTCTTGTTTTGCATATATAGGGGTAAAAATGCATCAGTTGAGCACAGAAAAACTCAAAGCAGGGATATTTGACGGCCCACAAATAAGACAATTAATTAAGGATCCTGCCTTCATAAATTCAATGAATCAAGTTGAACGAGAAGCTTGGACATCATTTGTTGCAGTTGTAGAAAATTTTCTAGGCAAACATAAAGCTCAAAACTATGTTGAAATGGTTAACAAGATGCTTAATAGTTTCAAATCCTTAGGGTGCAATATGAGTATTAAAATACACTATCTACACAGCCACTTAGACCGTTTTCCAGAAAATTTAGGAGACATGAGTGAGGAACAAGGTGAAAGATTTCACCAAGATATTAAAGTTGTGGAGGACCGCTACCAAGGAAGATGGGACATGCACATGATGGCAGATTACTGCTGGAGTTTAAAAAGGGACTGTTTAAAAAAACATTCAAGAATGTCGCGGAAAAGAAGCTTTCCAAGTGTTGAGTGACTATTTCATTTCTTCAATGTTTTTTTTTTGTTTATAAGTACGACATAATATTGTATTTTGTATAACTAAAATAAAAATTTCATATCTACTTTTGTTTACTACACTTACGGATTTGAGTTACAATAATGTAACTTATATTTCTCTAAAATTGTATATCTTAAAAATTTGAGCTCCTAGGTACAAATGAATACGTTATTTGAATCCAGGACATCAAATTGATATAGAATCAGCTCAAAAAAACCTCGACACCAAAACAGCTGTTCCCCTGTGTTATCGGGTGGGTGAGTTCGTCTTAAGTAATTTGTGTGCCACCTTCATTTATATTTTGATATGTGATGGTATGCTTGTGTTATCATTAAAAAACTTCCACAAGCTTCCATCTTTTAAGTTTCTGTTAGCACCTGAAAATTATCTTTTTGTTGGTATTACGTAGAATAGTCATTTTCGGATTAGATTGCCCATTCCTTTCATTTTTTTTTTGTGTACATTGTAAGGATCTCTTTCTTGTCCTGGTCGTCTTTTTGTTTGTAACAGCCTAATATTGACAGCGAAAGTGAAACAGTTCTTTCTACGTCAACACATGATGCAACAACATGCATATGCATTACAAAGCGTCTGAAAGCAAAGTATAAATGCGTAAATACATGTTTGTTCCCTCTTTATCACGAAATTTATTTACTGTTTATTTTCTGATGAAATTTATTCGGTGCATTAAAATATCCGGCCTTGTTTAGAACAATAGAAAATGCCAAGCGATAAAATAACTAGAATATGGCATCTCTTTCTTTTTGTTATTGTTAGAAGGAGAGGATAAGTGTTATTATCAATTAGGTCAAGCTCTAGAGGAAAATTTTCGAACTGCATAAGGTTGGCGCTTTTTTAAATATTTTTTATAAACCTTGTTTAGAGTTTTATGTCTGTCTTTGTGTTATGTTGCAAACAGACCTTGCAATCTTTTCAGTATTTTACAACATTCTAAAATTATATAAAATAATAACGACAAGGAGTGGTGTAATTAGTGGATTGACATTATAAGACCATTTTAAAACATACTAAGTATTTCTCTGTGTCAAAAACCGGAAGCAAATTACTTTTACTATAGATATTGTAACAATATCACAGTAAACACACTATACAGTAGCGAAACTCACGGATAATCGCATAGGAAAATCAGGTTCGTTTTCAGAAGGTTAACACATGGGCTGAAAAGTCCCGGGCCTAACACATAGATGGCGCTAGTTTTATTGCAGTCACCTTTTTTCAGTTAATACTAACCTTCAAAAGACAGCTGTTAAAATTTCATGATATTCTATTCATTAGTTTGTGAGTTATTGTGCTAAGAGTGACGCTACTTTTGTTATTTTCAAAACAATGGATCAAAAACAATTTTGTGTTTTAATTTTACACTGCTTCTTGATGGGAAAAAATACCGTTCAAGCGAAGCAATGGCTTGAAAAGTGTTATGGGGACTCCGCTCCATCAGAAACAACAATAAAACGTTGGTTTGCTGACTTCAAACGTGGTCGTAGAGACACCGATGATGCAGAACGCAGTGGACGTTCAAATGAGGCGGTAACACCAGAAAACATCAAAAAAATCCATAAAATCGTTTTGAATGATCGAAAAGTGAAGTTGCGTGAGTTAGCTGACATCGTAAAGATATCAAAAGAACGTGTTGGCTTTATATTGCATGAGCATTTGACTATGAGAAAGCTCTGTTCAAAGTGGGGTGCCGCGTTTGCTCACTGTTGATCAAAAACAAGAACGTGTTGATGATTCTGAGCAGTGTTTGGCCATGTTTAAACGTAACAAACCGGAATTTTTGCGTCGATATGTGACAATGGATGAAACATGGATCCATCACTTCACTCCGGAATCAAAACGATCGTCATCTGAGTGGACAGCAACTGGTGAACCTCGTCCAAAGCGCCCGAAAGCACAACAATCGGCTGGAAAGGTTATGGCCTCGGTATTTTGGGATGTGCGTGGTGTAATATTCATCGACTATCTTGAGAAAGGAAATACCATCAACAGTGAATATTATATAGCGTTATTGGAGCGTTTGAAGGCCGAAATTGCAAAGAAACGACCGCATATGGCAAAGAAAAAAATTTTGTTTCATCAAGACAACGCACCGTGTCACAAGTCAATCAAAACAATGGCAAAAACTACATGAATTGAACTTCGAATTGCTCCCACATCCACCGTATTCGCCAGATTTGGCTCCCAGCGACTACTGGCTGTTCGCAGACCTGAAAAAAATGCTCGCCGGTAAGAAATTTCGCACGAATGAAGAGGTTATCGCTGAAACTAAGGCCTATTTTTGAGGCAAAAGATAAATCGTTCTACAAAAGTGGTATTGAAATGTTAGAGCGGCGCTGGAATGATTGCGTTGCTCTTGATGGAGATTACGTTGATGAATAAAGCTAATTTTGAACCAAAAAAAACCGTGTTTTCTTTTGTTAGGCCCGGGACTTTTCAGCCCATGTGTTACGTGGCAATCCGTCATGTTAAAAGTGGACCGCGAGATTTGAAATACAAATAAAGTTGTGCAAAGTTTTAATAGATATAGAAATGTTTGAAAATTTTTGATTTGTTATTTAATACAGCATGAGTAATATAAAAGTTAATGCAGCATGAGTAATATAAAAAAAAACAAAAAGAATGGAGCACTTCGTTAGAAAAGAAATGAATACAGGTGAAAAACTTGATAGGAAGGTATTTGATGGAATTCTTCATATTCAACTTCAGTTTTTAATAACCTTATCCAAAAATTTAAAAGTCTATCAAAGTTAAACGTCACTGTTTGGGGTTAAAGTTTTATTTACATCATTTTTCAAGTAAATTTGTGATTAAAGATGTCTTTTAAGGACTAAATTAATTTAATTTTAATTGTCATTACTAAGATGTCAACATCTTCTAAAATAAGAGCGTTTTTTTTTAAAGCAGTGTTGTGTTGTTTGGTGTGATAGATCTCTCGTTAATTAAAAAACACTGTATCTACTTTTTTGGTACTTATTTTTTTCTTAAACTACAAAACTATATTGTGTAACTTCGAGAAAGGTTAATATAATATTATTAATGAATTATGAACGTATATGTATAGACCTCTATTTTCTATGTGAATAATTCTAGAGGTTCTATAACTTTTTGTGTTCTGTTATCTGTATTGCTTTTTGATAATGTAATTAACACTTGCTTTTATTTACAATGAAAACTAATATTTAGATCAAAGAGTCAATACAGTAATTTCCTAATTATAGTTACATACAATACTTAGTTATGACCAAGCTGACTTGTCAATTACAACTATATTGGGAATGTGGAATCTTTGACACAATGACACTACTCAGTATATATCACCACTACACCAAAACACTTTATTTTTGCACTCGACGCGCGTTTTGCTAACCATATTAGCTTCATTAGGAGAAATGATTGACTCATATATACTGAGTATTGTCAATTACAGTTTAAAAGGAAAATAACTATATTTAATTTATAGTATAGATATACAACAATAGAAATAAGTTCTTTATAGGAGGAATATTAATAACAGGTAACTAAATCTTCAAAATTTTAATAGTAACCATAATTACCATCAAAATGGACTTCGATTAGGTGTACTGTCCATTTAACGAACTTTTTTCAGAATATTTTACCCTCTGGCACACATCATCTGACAAAATCGTATTACAAAAATTTCTTTGGAATCACATTAAAATTTTTCTTATTTTAATAGCATATTTGATTCAATAATCCATTTATATCAGTTATTTCAATAATCCCATTCCCCAGTGGTTTTGTGATCTCAACACGACACTTAATATTTAAACTTTCAAACCCAGCTTATAAGAAAATAAAATATACTGTCTAAAATTTGAAAATAATAAATATGTTGTTATAAGTTCTGTATTCCTTACAATATATTCACAGAAACTCTTGAAAGATTGGCATGAAAAAGGAGCAATGTAATTTATAGAGAAAAATAGAAAAAAAAAGTCACTTTCAGAGTATTAATTGTACTTGCAATTAAACAGTGTTAAATTTATCAGGTTTATTATTAGAAAAGGTGTGTCAAACAATTAATTCAGATGAAGTTATTGAAAACTAGAAGCCTCTTGAGAATACACCTTTTAGAAAAAAATAATATGTTTTATTTATAATTTATCAAATATAAATAGTTTTAAATAACTGAATACTAGTTTACACAAAAATAAATCTTTCTAAAAACCAGAATTTGGAGGATTATTTATTAATCATAAAAAATTACACAGGCACACAAAAAAAGTTTTTCACTACCGAACAGATCACTATACCTATATGTATTTTTGGGCGCTGAAACCGAATCTGAGGTCAGAATTGAGCAATCACGTCAGGATTTTTAAATAACCAGCCGAACTAAGTTTAGAAATAAATTTCAAGCTTTAATGACCAAATTACTCTACCAATATGAACATTTTATTAAATCAATCAAGGTTCCTTGGAAGGCCATCTCTTGAGCAAATATGCCTAAACAAAATGTACATTAGTAATGATAATATTGTTTCATGCATATGTATTTTTTCAAAAATGCATTTAAGATAGTGAAAAGTTGTCTTGTGAAAGCAAGCAATAGAGATTTATTAAAATAATCAACAACTCCAACAACTTTAATCGCATACCATGATTTCTATAAAATCATTGTTTCAACTAAAAGCAGAGAAAACTGCAAAAAAAATCATTAATGCAGCAACTTAAACTTTGACGGATAATACTGTTGATGATTACAGGTGATGTAAATAAAGCATAATTAAATTTAGTTATGATTTAGAATAATAGTCTTAGCGCGCCCTGATTGAGTTAGAAATTTCTTATTTGTAAATTTTAGAGCATAAAAAGTGTGACTCGAGCAAATAATTTGCGAAAATAATTATATGGAATATTGCAATTCTCAACGGCACAACAATAACCTCCTTTCTCCATGATTATATAAATTGTTTCTCAACCTTTTCGATTCTCTTCACTTACAAACGTTTTTAATTCTCTTTTTCTACAAACTCTCTTTTCCTTCTGTCTTTATATTCATATAAACTGCAGTCACATTAAGACACGATGGACAATACATTTCCAAAGACACATTCCGAGATCGGATGTAAACACTGAGGGGTCATTTTGAAAAAGGACCCGTCGACGCACGCGCCGTAAAAATCTCGTCACCTAATTGGAGCTCAGTTTCGCTACTGTAGTATGTTTACTGTGACAATATTCTCACGCCACACTGATCGCGTAAGTTACGACAATGCTCAAAGATACCTTAACTAAACGACATCACCAGTATTGGGATCAGATTGAATCTGTATTTGGATCGGATTGAATCTGTATTTGGAAAGTTGCTGTATAGTAAATGAATAAATATGCTCAAAATTAGATAACTATCGCAGCTAAAAACCTGAACATATTCCCATAATAAAGGGTGGGCCATCTATCGGTTTAAATTTGAACCACCGGTTATTTCGAATCTGGCAATACTTATGTCATTCTATTCTGTCACAAAATTCAGTATATATATCTCCACTGAACGAAATGAATCGATTTACGCTTGAGCAACATTGGGATTTATTGGAAATTTATTTCCAAAACAAAGACAATTGGTCGGAAATTGCACGAAAATGTCGTACAAAATTTGGTCGCAGAGAAGGACCAACAGTGCCCGGTATACGCAAGTTTATTGCTAAAGTTCGCGAAACTGGTTTCATTGTTGATGCGCCAAGACGTGAGCGTGCTCGTACAGTGCGTACACCCGAAAATATCGAAGCTGTGGCTGAGAGTGTGCGTGAGAATCCATCAACATCAACTCGTCATCGTTCTCAAGAATTGAACATTTCACGCACCAGTTTACGTCGAATTTTGCGAAAAGATCTCGGTATGACGCCTTACAAAGTTCAATTGGTTCAAGAGTTGAAGCGGCATGACCATCCGCTTCGTTTTCGCTCCGCTAGATGGGCCAACGAGAAACTGCACGATGATGTCGATTTTGCCAAAAAAACATCATCTTTTCGGATGAAGCTCATTTTCATCTTGGTGGGTACGTTAATAAGCAAAATAGCCGTATTTGGGGCTCAGAAAACCACACGTGGTCTTACAGAAGCCAATGCACCCATTACGAGTGACTGTTTGGTGCGGCTTCTTTGAAAATGAGGACGGCGCAACCATTACGGTCAATGGAGACACCTATCGCACCATGATAACCGATTTTTTTTTGTGCCCGCTCTTCATGGTATTGATGTGAACGATGTTTGGTTTCAACAGGATGATGCAACTTGCCACACATCTCATGCCACAATCGATTTTTTGCGTTAAACGTTTGATGGCCGTTTAATTAGCCGAAATGGTGATGTCAATTGGCCGCCAAGAAGCTGCGATTTGACACCGTTGGACTATTTTCTGTGGGGCGCGCCGTTAAAGACAAGTGTTATGCCGACAAACCAGAGACAATTGAGCATTTGAAGGCCAACATTCGTGATGCCATTGCCGAGATACGACCCCATACACTCGAAAAAGTGCTCGAAAATTGGTCCGATCGAATGGGGTACTGTGAGGCCAGCCGCGGCAGCCATATGAATGAAATAATATTCCATCTCTAACCGGAACAATTGTACTTCACAACAAAAAAATAAATTTGGCAAAATTTCGAACCGTTTTTGTTTTATTGCATTTTTAAATTTAAACTTTTAAATGGCCCACCCTATATTACTCAGTATATATCACCACTACACTATGCACTTTATTTTTGCGCTTGACGTGCGTTTCGCTAACCATGTTAGCTTCATTAGAAGCGATGATTGACTAAAGCTAAACTACAAATCTACCCTATTTATACTTAGCCGACCACCTAAGAAGGAACAGCTATGGGTAATTGCTTATCACCTTTCATAGCCAATTTATTCATGAGTAAGTTTGAAACTGAAGCCAGTCAAGAATTTGAGTATTTATCAAGGGTATGGTATTATAAGTATGTGGATGATGTCTTTGCGATTTTTAATACAAAGAAAGCAAATATAGATAATTTGTAACCGAATTAAATAGTCGATATGATTCCATTAAATTTAATTACGAAATTGAGAACAAAGAACATCTGCGATTAAAAATAATAATAGGTTAGAATTTGATATCTATAGTAACAGACAGATATATTCTTAATGAATGTAAAATCTATCAGAAAAAAATAATAATATACAGCGTGTGCCATTTAAAAATTTGAGATTTTTCAATTTGAAAAGGTCGAAATGTATAAATTTATTTCGAACGCCCTGTAGCATCTAACTCAAATTTCTTTACATATATCTTTTTTTCATCTCGATAGAACGCTCGTACCAATTTGAGTATTCCACCTTCAGAAACAATGACGATACTGGCAATTTTTTACAAAACTGAAAACTAGTATTTTTTTTTTAAAAATTGAAATATTAGAAAAACTACTAGGTTTAGGTATATAACATTATTAATAAAAATGTTATAAAATTTTACGCAGAATTTAAAAATAAATTAGAATAAAAAAGAAAATTCCATTTAAAAAAAACCGGTCAAGTGCAAGTTGAACTTGCGCAGTTAGTACGTTGATTGCTTTTAAAATAAAAAAAATTGCAACGAAGGCATAAAATGATCAGTGACTTCACAAAACACACCCCAAATGAGTTTTCAACAAAGTTTGTTTCCAATCTTTACTGAAAATTGATGACCTTGAAATTTTTGTTTTTTTATATACCAGATAAATTATTAAAGGTAATGCACTCGTGATAATTTTCGTTCAATCTACACCCCTTGGAGAATATTTCAGAATTTTTTCAAAATTTTTTGATAAGTAGTTTTCGAGATAAGGCGGGTGGACAGCGATTTTTCGCGATTTTTTGAAAATAATACAAAGAAAAGTGCGCGCAAGTATTACATTATATATATTTTTTTTTTACTCGTGTTTTGCAGTAAAAAAAAACACGAATAAAAAAAAATATATATATAATGTAATACTTGCGAGCACTTTTCTTTGTATTATTTTCTAAAAATCGCAAGACGAAACGATAAGAGACCTATATAGACGACGATTAGATCAAAAATTAAATGAATTTAACCACTACAACCTCCAACAGATGTATGACCACATAAAAGAATGCATCAAAATGGCGGCCCTAGAAGCACTAGATAAAGAAGAAACATAAAATTAGAATCTGTGAAAAAACCAAAGAATCTATAAAGGAGAAACAAAGACTATACGAAAAATGGCTGAATATAAAATCAGAAGAAGATCTACAGAAATATAAAGAGAAAAATGCAGAAAAACGAGGAGGATGATAAACAAAGAAAAGAAAGAGAGATGGGAAAAATCGTGCGAACATGTAGAACAGTATATAGGAGGAACTAGAAGTACAGAGTCATGGAGAATAATTAAAGTATTAAGGACCAACAATAGAGAGAAGACGTATATAGAGTATATCGCAGAAAGCGAGTGGGAGGAATATTATAAGAAGCTGCTAACAGAAGGCAGACAAGAATTTCAAGAAGAGAACCCTGAAGAAGAACAGAATAAGGAAAAAAAAAAGAGATAGAACTAAGCTATGAAGAAGTAAAGAAGACAATAAAAACACTCAAAAATAATAAATCTGCAGGGCTGGAGATATGGTAATGAAATGATTAAGTACGGGTCTAATAAATTACATCGAATGCTGAGAAACATGTTCCACAGAACGAGAAATGGAGAAAAAAAATACCAGAGGAATGGTCAAAAGCCTATATAGTATCTATATTTAAAAAGGGAGACCGCAGAAAATGCACAAACTATAGAGGCCTAAGCATAATATCGAGTATGGGACGTTTGTATGGAAAAATTATTAAAAATATCATAGAGGAAAATATAAAAGGAAAAATTGGAGAAGACTAAGCAGGCTTTACGGCCGGAAAATCATGTATAAACCACATATACACTATAAAACAAACAATGGAAAAAAAAAAACTGTCAAAGAATAGAGAAGTTCACCTAGCCTTCATAGACATAAAAAAGGCCTACGACTCAGTACCAAGAGAAAGATTATGGAATACAATGAAAGAAATAGGCATTGACAAAGAACTAATACACGCAGTAAAAGCTCTCTACGAAAACAACACAGTGAACATAAAAATAGGACATAAAATAAGGAAGAGACTCCAAACATCAAAAGGCTTATTACAAGGATGCTCTACATCCCCAACACTATTCAAAATATACCTCGAACAAACATTAAAAAAATGGAAGCAAAAATGTAGTGGAATGGAATTCCCAATACGAGAAGATTACTTATATACTCTAAGTTTCGCAGACGACCAAGTAATCATAGAGCAAGATGAGGAAGACCTCAGTTATATGGTAAGAAAACTGAAAGAAGAATACACTAAAGCAGGATTAGCAATAAACTTTGATAAAACGGAATATCTAACAACAAAGAAGGGAAACATGGAGAATCTAGAAGTCGATAACGAAACAATAATCAAAGGAACCGATAGATTTAAATATTTAGGAACCATCATTTCAAAAAATGCAACATCAGAAGAAGAGATCAAAGCTAGATTAGGACAAACGCGGACATGCATAAGGCAATTAAATTCGATCCTGTGGAACAAGCACATTACAAAGAGAAACAAAACACGCATATACAAATCAATAATACAAAGCATAATGACATACGGGTCAGAAACATGGACGATCAACAAAAGAAATAAATCTAAAATTAACGCGGTAGAGATGGAGTATTGGAGAAGATGTTGTAGAGTGACACGTATGGAGAGAATAACAAATGAAGCAATAAGAAGCAGAATGAACATCAAAGAGAACGCAGTAAACACCATTGAAGAAAAACGATTAAAATGGTGTGGGCACATAAGACGGAGCGAAGATAATAGGTGGATAAAAAAAAATAACGCAGTGGAGCCCTATAGGGAGAAGAAAAAGAGGAAGACCCAGACGATCGTGGAGAGACGATGTGGACGATGTTATGGAGGACAGGGTCTAATAGATGAAGACTGAGAAGATAGAAACGGATGGAATCAAAGGCTGAGAGAAGGAAGACAGCGTTAGCTGTAGAAAATCCTTGATATATATATATATATATATATATATATATATATATATATATATATATATATATATATATATATATATATATATACATACTCGTGTTTTCACAAGCTTTCATTTGACACCGCACTTGATTACCTAGTAAAAAAAATTTTTCACTTTCGATTTCACCCTCCAAAACTAACCCCTTAAGTCAAAATTTACCTTTCAAAACTACATGGCTCTGATGAGGCCATCAATTCCTATATTATTACCAAATTTCAACTTTTTATGTTAAAAAGTTTCGGAGAAAAATCGGGTGTGACAGACAGACAGTACAGACAGACACCGAAGTGATCTTATAAGTGTTCCGTACGGAACACTAAAAAGCAATAATATCCAAGCACGATGTTTGCACGACCATAAGGTACTGGTTGTTGTGCCTATTAAACTAAAAAGAAGAAGAAAAGAGTAACGTTACAGTAAATGTAATTGTAGACTCTTTAATGGCATGTTTAACCTGCATTAATAACCCATTATGAGTTGTTTACTTTCAAGTATGTTTAATTAAAACAGTAACTACACGTAAGCCCATTTTTTTAGTGTACAAGAGACATTTTCCAAATTTGAGGGTATTTTGCGTAAAAAAATTCGTAAATCCATTTTTAATTTCAAGGTTTTTCGCTTTCTTCATAATGGAGTTTATTTGACACTTTCGAAATTAATGCGTCTAGACGGGACATGTCGTACATTTGCCCACGTTATTGGCTACCGCTTGACACATTGTTGTGTTTTATTACATTTTATGTTATTGTAAACACAAAAATCGCTGGAAATAATTAAAAAGGAATTGTTTCCTCGATTTTTCCCGTTTTTCTTTTTGTTTTAATGGTCATAAAGAAAACGGTGCTACGAATCGAACAAAAAAAAAAACTGTTTTAAATGCAAGTAAGCAACTGATAATGCTTAAAAAAGGCTCTTAGGTGCGCTTCTCCAAGGTATTCGATTGGGTAAACCACGTTGTTCTCTTTTCGAAACTACGCAATCCAGATATGGGTAAAGTCCGTTTGTTTGGAGTTGATAGCACACGACATGGGTTATAATATTTTTTAATACATGCCTTCTAAACTTTACAATAAGCTATATAAATCAAGGCATTTCAGAGTTTATTTTAATGAGTAAATGATGAAACTAAAAATCTTATTTGTATGATAAAGGCCTAAACGAGTACAATTAACAATCCTTAAGAACTAGAAATCTACGGTGTTATAATAGCTTAATGATAATAGGTACAATAAAAGTATTTGTGATTTTAGCAGTTATTGGAATATAATTGACCAAAATACTTATCGGTCGGTAGGTGCCTAAGTACCTAAGTATGCAATAAAAATATTCTGTGTAAGCATAAAAATAAAGCAAAAACCTATAATATGCTTAGCCCCAGGTCATGACAAAATCACAAACAACTCCCCAAGAAACAGATCTCCGAAACCACCAATGTCATTAACAGCATACTGAGACTCAGCTACTTTCCTCCCTACTGGAAGAAAGCTGAGGTCATTATGATCAAAAAACCAGACTCTCCCTCCCACGAGGCAAACAGCTACCGCCCGATCAGCCTACTTCCCGGACTAGGAAATATAGCTGAAAAAGTCATCCTCGAAATCCTCAGAGCAAAGTCCATAGAACTACGTGTTTTACCTGACTAACAATTCGGTTTCCAACCTCTTCATGGCACCACTCACCACACCACTATTCTCGCCCAAATCATTTCTAACAGCTTCAACAAACACCAAAAAGTTGGAGCTGTGTTTCTCGACGTATCAAAGGCCTTCGACCGAGTCTGGCACGAAGGCCTCGTTCTGAAACTGATTCGACACGGCTATCCCCCTGTCATAACAAAACTCATTCAGTCCTTCGTCTCTGGCAGAACCTTTCAAGTCAGAGTCGAAACGGCCATTTCCGAAGTCAAGGCCATCAGTGCCGGAGTCCCACAAGGCTCCGTCCTCTCCCCCCACCTCTTTAACATTTTCACAGCCGACATTCTCAAATCGGATCAGACCAACCTCCTCCTTTATGCTGATGACACCGCCATTATCACCCACTCCAGAAGTACCCGCCTCATCACCAGCAGACTTCAGCGCCACCTCGACACCCTGGATTCCTGGTTTGACCGGTGGAGGATCAAACTCAACCCCGCCAAGACTCAAGCCATCGTCTTCTCCAAGGGCAGCGGCACTTCTCATGGACATCTTCATCTCCAAGGCTCCCGTATCCAATGGGCCAAGACCATCAAATACCTGGGCGTCCGTTTCGACCGACAACTCGTCTGGGAGGACCAGGTCTGCACTGCTACCAAGAAGGCGAAGCAACTACTGGAGAAACTCTACCCTATCCTGTACCGCTCCAGTAAGTTGCTCCCCCGGACCAGGCTTCTAGTTTACAAGTTCATCGTGAAGGCAGGCCTCACGTACGCCTGCCCCACCTGGTGCCAGCTCTCCAAAACAAGGAGAGCTCAGCTTCAAGCAGTGCAGAACAAGGCCCTGAACAGTTTCAAGCAGTGCAGAACAAGGCCCTGAACTAAACCTGGCCAGAGAACATATGTATATTTCAAAAAAAGTACGTAAATCGGATAACTGGTTCTCCAGTGATAAGGGCGGGACATGGAAAAATAGGCAGACAGACAGAGATACGTTGTATTTTATATACTCGTATATTATAGATGTATTAAAATATATATCTATAACCTGGTCAGAGAACATATGTATGAATTTAAAAAATCATGTAAATCGGATAAGTGGTTCTCGGGGGATAAGCGCACTAACGGACAGACAGGCAGACAGAGAGACGTTGTATTTTATATATATTATAGATATAGATTATTATTATTATTATTATATAACCTGGCAGAAGAATATATGTATGAATTTAAAAAAAGACCGCGTAAATCGGATAGGTGGTTCTCGCGTGATAAAACACACTAATGGACAGACAGACAGACAGAGAGACATTGCATTTTATATATATATTATAGATATTCTCTGCTACATAATATTGTTCCATATTTAATGGTTTAGGCTGTGTATTGCAATGGAACGCGCTAGCGGCAAACTTTTTTCCGACTTCATTATGCTACCTATTGTAATAAAAATATAGCCTATAACCTGGCCAGAGAACATATGTGTGTTTAAAAAAAAAAAAGTACGTAAATCGGATAAGTGGTTCTCCAGTGCTAAGCGAACTAACGGACAGGCAGACAGACAGACAGAGAGACGTTGCATTTTATATATATTATAGATTATATAGCAGAAGTTTTCTGTCTAAAATAGGGTGAACCCTTAAAATAATTCAAAACAGGCAGCAAAATCCAGTAAAATGCATAAGAAATCTCTTTTTTCAACATGTATTTGCATCTACAATGAGAGAATTCTGGTATCAATTTCAAACAAATACACTATAATAAATATTGTTTTCTTTTAAAGAGAAACTTTAATGTGTCCATTAAAAATGCTACTTACTGGCTAACAGTGGCTTGTAGATTTGATGCAATGTTAGTATCGACGGCTTCGAACCAAAATTCGCCAGCACCCAAGTTGCTTGAACGTCCAACCTGAAAAAAAAATGTATGATTATACCAAAAATAATATTTAATCCACGGAATAGATCGCTCGAGTAGTGAGTAATTTTGTAGTCGGAAACTCTAATTTGGGAAATGAGCGATGAGGATCAAATTAATATTATCTTACATTGCTTGAAATATAATGGATATCCTAATATTATTATCGACCATCAATATGGCTTACCAGGAATACATGTCGCGGTAATACCTCTCATTCGTAAGAAGTTCAGCTTGTTACTCTTCGTACAACTCTTTTCAAACATTCTTTTATTAGGAGAACCTCATCCCTTTGGAGTGATTTTCCTAGGACTATGTTTCCTACCGAGTAAAATTTACAGTGATTCAAGATCAACGTGAATTGCTTTCTCCGTACACGTGTCGCTCCTGTAGGACTTTAGAAATTTCCCTGCATAAAAAAAAGAGAAGACAATTTAAATTCCGCGCCAATTTTCACGTAGATATTTTCCCGCTTCAAAAACTATAAGATTTATCGTTTCTTTTTGTTGGAGATTAGTCATGGAACTCTACTGACCAGCTACTATCGATAATGCGAAATGAGACTCTTGTCAACGGATGTACTCCTGAACCTGTCAGGAAACGTATTTATGAGAAAGAGAAGGATTTTTTCCATTAAATTTCATAGTCAATCTGTAATTTTCAATTAAATGAATATAATTTATACTCTTTCAATCTGAATATCATAAACTACGTAGTTTATATCTACATCACAAATTATGTTACAGAGTCCACTTAAGGAAACATTACACTTTCTCGGTTACAAGTATCCGATTGGAAAGCATTATATTTCAATAATAATCTCTGAAAATTTCAGAGGAATATTTCAAATACTTTCAAAGTTATAGACAATTATAGCACCAAGGGTAACGCAGGCCAAATCGAACACGCGGCGTGCCAACTTACCTTTCGGCCGTTTACAAAGGGTTTGCTCTACCGGCGTCGAACATTTACTGCTACTTTTATGATTCTAAGAGAGACAGAAGCAGGTAAAAGAAGAGTTTACTATAATGGGTATATCTTTTCAGTTTGAGGTAAAATTGTAGCTCCAAAGCAAACGGTACGCCGGCCGGCTCAGTTCGAAAATACCGCTCGTAGGGCTAACACCACTCAGTAAACGTCTCGGCTAATATTGTGCAAAATGGATAAAAAAATACGGGAAATTTAGTTCGAAGCGAGTGTGCAGACCACGTAAAAGACAGTTTTATGCTAATCGATTTTCAGATGAAAGTACAGTAGAACCCCTATTAACCGAGTAGCGATTATCCGAGCTCCGGATTAACCGAGCCAATCTAAGAAACTGATTATCCGAGGTACGCGCGTCTATGCTGCGTATTAACCGAGCTTCTAAAATATGTATGTACATATTACCATTTAAAATCATCGGGGCCTTCGGGGAATCCCCTGGCCCGTATGAGGGGTTCCCCTATTTATGTTTTTGAACTCTTTTCAGCAAGTAAATTTGCGTGAATGCAGTGCGTTATTGCGTTTACTACGGAGGAGTACGGGTACACTCACATAATTTATTTGGTTGGAGTTCTGGTAGTTAAGTGTAATGAATACGAACTGCTTTGTTTGAATTTTTATTTGTCGTATTATAATGGAGCAAAACAAAGCGTAAAAGAATCGTCGTTCTTACTGAAGAAAAATTAAAAACCATCAGAAGAATTGAAGCAGGAGAGACAATTAAAGTTGTTGCACGAGATTATGGAGTAGGTGAGGTAACAGTTGGAGATTGGAAAAAAAACCGCACAAAAATAGAAGAGTGGTGCATAAATCAAGCCTCCTTGTCCTCAGGAAGAAAATCAATGAAAACCGGCGACTATGAAAAGGTTAACGAAGCTTTATTCATGTGGTTTAACCAACAGAGATCAAAAGGTGTGCCTCTGTCAAGCCCAATTTTACAACAAAAAGCAATAATGATTAGTAGGCAATTCCCAGAGATAGATCAGTTTACCGCCAGTTCTGGATGGCTTGACCGCTGGAAAAAACGGTACAGTGTACGACAATTGACTGTATGTGGTGAAAAACTTTCTGCTGACGTGTCATCAATTGAGAAGTTTAAGCAGAACTTCAAAAAGCAAATCGAAGATTGTGGATACACATGTGATCAAATTTACAACTGTGACGAAACTGGTCTGAATTATAAAATGCTTCCATCAAAAACATTAGCATCTCGACAGGAAAAATCAGCTCCTGGGCACAAACGAAGTAAGGGAAGATTAACTATAATGGTATGTTCCAATGCATCTGGCAAGCACAAAATCCCATTGGCAAGTCTGCTCGTCCAAGAGCTTTAAAAGACATCTCACCCAAAGCCCTAACAGTCTATTACAAAAGTCAAAAGAGCGCACGGATGGATGCGACCTTATTTACTAACTGGTTTGAAGAAGAGTTCGTACCATCTGTGACTAAATTTTTGAACAGAAACCGTCTTTCTATTAAAGCAATTTTGTTAATGGATAATGCCCCCTCTCACCCTGGAGAAGGACTTCATGTGGTCGAAATTGTTGTAAAATTTACAAATGTAACCAGCATAATACAACCGATGGATCAAGGCATCCTCGAAAACACAAAAAAAATATTATAGGCGTTTATATCTTGAACATCTGTTAGAATACACAGAAAAGGAGGATATTATCAATGGGATGAGAAAGGTTACACTGAAAAATGTTATTTACTGGATAAGTCAAGCTTGGGATTCTGTGCGTACTACCATTATTCAAAAATCTTGGTCAAAAGTTATTGATTTTAAGAACTATAATGACAGTGAAGATGATACTCCATTAAATGAATTAGCTTTGAAATTAAGAAACCAAGGAGAAATGTCCTGTTCAAATTATGACAGCGAGATAGAAGAAAAAGAAAAAAAGTTTATTTGAATTAATGCAAAAAGTAAAAGGTTGAGAAAATGTGAAAAGAGAAAATGTTGCTGAATGGATTACAGGAGATGATTTAGAAGAAGAAATGAGTATTGAAGAAATAACGAATGCCTTTCAGGAAACCGAAAAAATCAGATGACGATGACGAAGCGGCGGTGGATGAACTGTCTCCGACTAAGATCTCTCATCAAGAAGGTTTTGCTTCTTTGGAAAATGCTTTGAGGTATATCGAACAACAACCAGAGGCAACCCCAGCGGATTTTCTTCTTCTTAATAGATGAGCAGCGAGAAAAAAAGATACAATATACCTATTTATATGTTAAAAAAACGTTAATACATCGGTTTAAAGTATTGGTGTTTATTTCTTGAATGAATAAAAAACAAATCCGGATTATCCGAGTTTTCAGTTATCCGAGAAGGGTGCCCCCCATGTTACCTCGGATAACCGGAGTTCTACTGTAATTCTAATTTTGCCAGTACATATGCAGAAAAAATTATAAAAACTTCTCATTTGAGTCCAAACACTGACCCCACTTTTAGTTATTGTATAGTAAAATTTTTAGTTTTTACAACAAAAGAGACAAAAGAACATTTGAGAACGAGGCGTATAAGGAGTCGGAAGGAATTTTGAATGTAGCAGGCATAGCTGATTCCACGTAAGTATATTTTATAAGTGAAAATTCGTTTGTCAAAATTTTTAAACGCGTTTTTCTTAAGACGACGTTTTTGTAATCGGTGTGCACGATCACTTAAAAACCGTATAACCGATCCCTCTGAAATTTTAGTACGTTCTTCTACACAACAATAGCCCCAGTATAAACTACAATAAAAAGTTTGGTTAATTTTTTCCTCAATTTTTGATGTTTTTTACGAAAAAAAAAAAAAAATGCTATTTTTGAGACCACCAACTTTAGAGGTCCACTATTCTGTGAATTTTTGCTCAAACAAAATAATCGTAGTCTATACTGGGGCCACAGTCATACTTTTTCTAAGGATACTTTTTTTCAGACGTTCCAGTGAGCCGTAATCATGCACGCCAGCAGATCAAAATTTTCAAAACGGGTACGATGAGGCTGCAAAAAAGCTCTATAAAAAACGCAGGGGAACAGCTGTTTTGGTGTCGAGGTTTTTTGAGCTGATTCTATATCAATTTGATGTCCTGAATTCAAATAACGTATTCATTTGTACCTAGGAGCTCAAATTTTTAAGATATACAATTTTAGAGAAATATAAGTTACATTATTGTAACTCAAATCCGTAAGTGTAGTAAACAAAAGTAGATACGAAATTTTTATTTTAGTTATACAAAATACAATATTATGTCGTACTTACAAACAAAAAAAGAAACATTGAAGAAAATAAAATAGTCACTCAACACTTGGAAAGCTTCTTTTCCGCGACATTCTTGAATGTTTTTTTAAACAGTCCCTTTTTAAACTCCAGCAGTAATCTGCCATCATGTGCATGTCCCATCTTCCTTGGTAGCGGTCCTCCATAATTTTAATATCTTGGTGAACTCTTTCACCTTGTTCCTCACTCATGTCTCCTAAATTTTCTGGAAAACGGTCTAAGAGGCTGTGTAAATAGTGTATTTTTGATACTCATATTGCACCCTAAGGATTTGAAACTATTAAGCATCTTGTTAACCATTTCAACATAGTTTTGAGCTTTATGTTTGCCTAGAAAATTTTCTACAACTGCAACAAATGATGTCCAAGCTTCTCGTTCAACTTGATTCATTGAATTTATGAAGGCAGGATCCTTAATTAATTGTCTTATTTGTGGGCCGTCAAATATCCCTGCTTTGAGTTTTTCTGTGCTCAACTGATGCATTTTTTACCCCTATATATGCAAAACAAGACCCATTCTTATCAAGAGCCTTTACGAATTGCTTCATTAAGCCCAACTTTATATGTAACGGAGGAAGTATGATTTTTTCTCTTTTAACCAAAGCGTCGTTAATGACATTCTTTTCCCCAACGTCCATGTTTTCTCTCTGAGGCCAATCTTTTCTAACCCAGTGGTGTGTTTTGTCCCTACTATCCCAGAGGCACAAGAAACACGGATATTTCGTGTAACCACTTTGCTGCCCAAGAAGAAAGTTTACCATTTTTAAGTCTACACAAATCATCCATTGATGTTCGTAATACTTTATCTTCTGCAAGACCAAAGCTATGGTATTATATTCTTCTTTCAGTTTCGTTGAGTGAGCTAGTGGTATTGAACCATATTTATTCCCATTATGTAGAAGGACACATTTTAAACTTCGCTTTGAACTGTCAATAAATAGGCGCCAATCATCTGGAATATATTCAGAAAGTCCCATTTCTTTCATGAGTCCCCTAATTTCGTGACAAAATACAAGATTGTCTTCTTGAGAAAAGAATGGTAGCAGATCTTTTTCTCTTGTACGGTAAAAGGTAATTTTGGTTCCTTGTTCCAGTAAATTTTTGTCGTTCAACCTAGAAGCCAGTACTTCAGAAGCTTTTTTCGATAAATTGAGATCCCTGGTGAGATCATTTAATTCATTTTGATTGAAGCGTTGAGGAACTGATGACGTCCCCTCATAGTCACTGTTAGTTTCATTAGCATCAGAACTTTTATTAGCATCAGAAGAGCGATCAGAGGGAAAATATTCGTCATCAGAGATATGTGGTAGCTGATGAAATGTTGGAATCGGTATTTCATCTGAGTGCGGGATAGGGCGTATTGCCGAGTCTAAATTCGGATAAGTCCACTTACTGCGGTTATTTCGATTGATTCCATTAGTATTTACTAAACAGAAATAACAATCATTGAAGTGGTTTTTTGGTTCTCTCCAAACCATTGGTACGCCGAATTTTAGACATTTTCTTTTCCCGGTAGTCCACTGCCGTAAATGTTCTGTACAAGTTTTACATACGAGATGCGGGGCCCACGTTTTGTCCTGATCACCAAGCTTAACTCCAAAGTATCCAAGATACGCTCGCTTTACAAAGTCAGTAATAGTTTGTCTGTTTTGTTGAAACATGTATTCTCCGCATACATAGCAAAACACATCAGGTTGATTTACACAACTTCTTCTTGAACTGGAACCTGAACTCATTTTAATTCTGTTCAATAACACAAAAAAAACACTCTTTTCTTAACATAAAATAACACGCCGAATTCGATCTACTCTCATTAGTAAGAACGCCTGGATTTACTCAATTACAGACTGACAATAAAACCATTGTACCTACATTAATGAATATATAATAATTTTAGAACTCTCATAAATGAATATACTGAATAAAAAACCACATTGGTAGATAAGTTGATGTATCTAAAAAAGTAGAGCTGATAGAGAAAAAAAAACGGATTGCATGTATAGATTTAGCGTCCCAAATATAGTTAAAATCAGCTCTAAAATCCTAGGCACCAAAACAAAAAATATTTTTTTGTTGCCCTGTGAAATCATTTAAAAAATTATAGAATTTTTTTTATTAATTTATCAGCCCCATAAAAATTATTAAAATTTTCGATCGAGACAGTGTACTGTTCCCCTAATATCTACACCAAAATATAGAGTATCATTGAAACGTTGCGTCATTTATATCTATAATCGGTTATTACCTCCCCACGTGCAGTAACGACAATAATAAAAAAAAAAAATTCTTCAAATCCATTGTTTTTTTACGTTTGGCGCCAAATAAAAAAAAAACACTTGTAAAAAGATCGTTATTTTTGTTTATTTTCGAACAACATAATAAACATACAGTTTACGACCTTAAACTTGACATTAAGAGCCGGTCGTAAAATGCACGCGCTGTGCGTTTATGCAATTCGATGCAATTTTGTTGCAGCCGTAATAAAAAATTATTGCATTTCTAATAAAAACTTTTGATTTGGATTTAAGATTTTTCTAGATGTATAGCGACAGCGTGCACATAGTTTCTTTACTTTTATCTGTTACACGTGCGGTTAATACCGGATCTTCTTTTGCCAAGTGTCAAATTTGATAGATGTACTACTAAAACGCTATTTTTGAGACCACCAACTTTGGAGGTCCACCATTTTGCCATAGTCATACTTTTTCTAAGGATACAGTAGAACCCCGATTAAACGAGTCGCGATTATCCGAGCTCCGGATTAACCGAGCAAATCTAAGAACCTGATTATCCGAGGTACGCGCGTCTATGCTGCGTATTAACCGAGCTTCTAAAATATGTATGTACATATTTCCATTTAAAATCGTCGGGGCCTTCGGGGAATCCTCCTGGCCCGTGTGAGGGGTTCCCCTATTTATGTTTTTGGACTCTTTCAGCATGTAAATTTGCGTGAATGCAGTGTGTTATAGCGTTTACTAAGGAGAAGTACGAGTATACTCACATAATTTATTTGGTTGGAGTTCTGGTAGTTAAGTGTACAGTGTAACAGAGATCAAAAGGTGTGCCTCTGTCAGGTCCAGTTTTACAACAGAAAGCAATAATGATTAGTAGGCAATTCCCAGAGATAGATCAGTAGTCATAGTTAGAATACACAGAAAAGGAAGATATTATCAATGGGATGAGAAAGGTTACACTAAAAAATGTTATTTACTGGGTAAGTCAAGCTTGGGATTCTATGCGTACTACCACTATTCAACAGTCTTGGTCAAAAGTTATTGATTTTGAGGACTATAATGACAGTAAAGATGATACATTGCAGCGAGAAAAAGAAGATGCAATATGAAACAGAAGCGCATAGATACCTATTTTACTGTTTTATAATGTATGTTCCTATTTATATGTTAAAACGTTAATACATCGCACAGTGATTCGGCAAGAACATGCTAGCGGGACAATATTCATGACGTAATTTCCAGGAACCACTGATAACGACTTGTAAACAACCCCCCCCCCCCATTTAACGAATTCCAAGAATTAATTTGTTTATCACCTCATAAAGGTATCTTATCAGGGGGTCATAGTAACCCTTATAAGAGAGGTCATTTTCATTTGCAAATCAGTTGCATTTTATGCACACTTGTGATAACATATTTTAAAATTGGTAGCAAAGTGAAACGAGTTTTTTGTGATGGAATATTCTGTTGAAGGTATGTACTCTATTATGACTTATATTTTTTATAAAAAATATGTATACTTTTGGTGTAATATCAATTTGTAAATGCATAGATAAATCCAGCAAATTTTACATTAAAACTTTAAAAGAAGCAACTTTTTTTTATCCACCTAGATTTTTCTATATGTAATACCTACAACATTCAGGCACAGATTCATATATATTATAGACCCCGAAAAGGCCCGAAAGTAAAATTATTTTATTTTTTTCAGAACGAGTCGTGACTATGACGAAAATGGAGTTTTTTGAAGAATGGCTAAAACATGACAAAACTGAACGAAACAGTGGCATTTTTTATTATATAAGTGAAAAATTCAATATGTCTCATGTTTCTGACGATTCTCTAAAACGACTCAAAATGAAAATATCAAGCCTTTCAGCAAAATTCAATCAAAAGTGGACTTCTTTAAAGTGTAACAAAGAAATGTTTCTAATCAAACATAAAGATTGGTTAGAGGGATCCGGAATCGAAATAAAGATGTGTGTTAACCAGCCGTCCACTTCAACATCATCAGCGGCTCTTTCCGTAGGGCGACCCAGAAAATCATTTGAAGACTCATCAACGAAAACGAAGAGACGGAGAGTAGAAGATCTTTTGAAATCGCGAAGTGCAAGTGAGCTTATTACAGCAGCTGAGTTAGCTACTCGAAAAGAAGGGCATCGAAGTGTTGCTAAACAGATCCATAACGTCGCGGTCAGTGAAACTAGAGAAAAGAATAAGTGTTCTGAACAAAGTCGGCAGTTAACACCAGACGAAGCTTTAGCTTATTATGTGGACTCGAAATCGACTTCTCACTCATATAAACAAACAAGAAAATGGTCAATGAAAGCGGGACATCAAGTGTATCCATCGTTTTATAGTTTAGGTAAGTCCAAAGTTTCTTGTTGTCCTTCTGACAAATATATTTCTGTGACAGAATCTCGAGCTGAAATTAAACTTCACGCGATTTTGGATAAACGGCTGAACGATTAGTTAAAGCTCAGACGGAAGTCATTAGAAGTGTGTTACCTCGTTCATATTATATGTTGGTAAGCAAATGGGGCTGTGATGGGAGTTAGGGGCATAGCACGAATAAGCAGAAATTTGAGAACACTAACGCTACAGACGAATTTTTGTTCGTATACTCATTTGTCCCTTTGATACTGCCTGATGGCGAAACTGTGATCTGGCAAAATCCAAGACCTTCCTCTACTTTATATTGCCGTCCTATTAAGTTTATTTTTGCCAAGAAGACAAAAGAGTTTACGAAAGAAGAAACTTCTAAAATTTTAGATGAAGTAAGTCAGCTTCTTCCAACATTATGTAACGTTGCTGGATCTCAAAATCTCTGTTAAAACACGATTTATTGTTGACAATGACTGATGGCAAAGTGTGCAATGCCTTAACAGACACAAGTTCAACACAAAAGTGTTATATTTGCGGTGCCACCCCGTCTACTATGAACGAGGAGTCAAAGAAATATCCCAGCAACGAAGAACGCCTTGCATTTGGTTCATCTACTTTACATGCATGGATCCGCACGTTTGAATGTTTGCTTCACATCAGCTATCGTTTAGAAATAAAAAAGTGGCAAGTCAGGGGAGATAACGACAAAGCTATTGTGAAGCAACGCTCACAAGAGATACAAAAAGTGTTTAAAGATCGTATGGGTCTCATTGTAGATAAACCAAAACCTGGGTATGGTAACACAAACGATGGAAACACAACACGTAGATTTTTTTCCAAAGCTGAATTGAGCAGCGAAATTACAGGATTAGACGTAAACCTTATTCGTAGATTTCATGTAATTTTAAGAACTTTGTCATCGGGATATGACATAAATTATATAGAATTAGAAAAGTTTTGTGTTGATACTAGAAAATTATACCTTGATCTGTATTCGTGGTATTCCATGCCCGTTACTGTGCATAAAATTCTTGTACACAGCGCGGAAGTTATAAAGTATTTTCTCTCTCTCCGAAGAAGCCCAGGAGGCAAGAAATAAAGACTGTCGTAGATTCCGTGAACGGTACACCAGGAAGCGGTCACGTATTGCCACAAATACAGATCTTTTGAGAATACTTTTAATTACGTCTGATCCTGTTATCAACTCGTATAGAGAATTACCGCGAAGAAAATTTACTTCTTTGCCATCGGAGGTTCTGCAGTTGATTATCCCACCTTCATTGCCATCCGAAACACCATCAGTAAGTCATCATCACGAATTAAATGAGGAGGATTATTTACTCTCTGAATATTCTACTGAATGGGAGAGCGGTGATGACGACTCATCTGATGGTGATTAGTAGGTTTAAGTATTTTTTTATTGTAATTATTATTCTTATTTTATTGTGTGTTGTAGTTGCTTATAATTCATGCCTTAGTATATAAGTTATGTAATATTATATTTCTTTTACTTATACACCTTGTTATTGTAAATAATTGATATATAAATACTGTTATTGTACTAATTTATTTTAAAAGAAATAATATTTTGTAAATTAATAAATGTACTGGGTACTATCATTATGATTTTTATTTTTTTCCTAGAAATTTCTTTGTAAACCAACATGATTGTGCTTTTCACACATAATGAGTAGGTAGACGTATGTAGCTAATTAAAGAACAATTAGTGACAATAGTGAACAAATGAGACACATTAGTAAACCACTTCCGTCTTGCAGCTACATATTTCGATTAATACACATACAGTACACATTTTTCAACTATTTTTTTTCTTAAAATAGCTTAAGATACCTGGAATATACATAAACAATTGAAATAAGTGAAGAAATAATATTGTCCCGCTAGCTTGTACTAGTCGAGACACTGTGCATCGGTTTAAAGTATTGGTGTTTATTTTTTGAATGAAAAAAAACAAGTCCGGATTATCCGAGTTTTCAGTTATCCGAGGAGGGTGCCCCCCACGTTACCTCGGATAACCGGGGTTCTACTGTATGTATGTTTTAAAAAAAAAAGTACGTAAATCGGATAAGTGGTTCTTCAGTGATAAGCACACTAACGGACAGACAGACAGAGAGACGTTGCATTTTATATATATTACAGTTAACCTGTGATTAAACGTTCGGCCCCCCGCTCTGAGTTTTTATGTGGCACCAAGATCGCAGACAACGAAGCGGTCAAAAAAGCTGTATACGACTGGTTCAGACAACAACGTGAATGTTTAATTCTACATTACAGGAATTCGGAAACCCCCAGAACGATGCGAAACGTGCCTAAATTTTGATGGAGACTACGTGGAAAAGTAGTGCAGATTTCATGGTCATTAAATAAACAATTTTTTGTTCACAGCCATTTTTATCGTTAATTTATTGAACGTCCCTCGTCCTTGTAATTATTTTGTTTGTAAGAATTTTCCCACGTGTATTTTAGCAGTAATGCCATACGATTTGCCGGTTATTAAGGTAGGTCGTATATTAAAATTAATTATTAACCTATTTTTTCCTGTCAGCAGTGGAAAAATATACGTTTATAAGAAAATAATAATCTGTAGTGAACGTGTAAGTAATTATTATTTTCTTAACCTTAGCCAATTGAAAAATATATGGGTATTAAAAGTTTGCTGCAGTTACCTAGATAGTAATGATATCATAGACTACAGGATAAATGCTTCCTTATCTGAGTTCATTATGACAATGTGAAAGCAACTCGACCAGCAGAATTAATAAAAATAAACCTCTCGGTCTTTAGTCTATATTTTATTTATCCTGAGGGGGTGCAGGATAGAACAGCACCCTCGATACGTTGTGCGTGTTATAAAAGACGATTAAAAGAACAAACAAAAGAGTATATGCGTAGATCCCACCAGGAATCACAGCTTAGGCTGCGTGCAGTTGCTGTTTATGATGAAACTCCCAGGATCAGATCAGGAGGTAAAATAGTCGCTCTTTTTGGATTTCTAGTTGAGGGCTGGCTTTGAGGCATTAACATACGGAGTTCGAAATTTTGAAGTAGATTTTTGCAATATACGTGATTTAAACACGAACATAAATTCAGTGCATCAATATCTGCAATCAAAAATACGAAATTAAGGTCAGTTCATTGATCAGCACAGTTAACTATTTCTATCTCTCCCATTCCTAGGAATTTATCTTTTTGTCAGAAGCAATTTTTACGAACGAGAGGACGCAATAAAGACCAGAAACTTTAATGTTATGTGGTTAGAAATATATATATATATATATATATATATATATATATATATATATATATATATATATATATATATATATATATATATATATCAATCGGTTTTATAACGTCTTCCGTCTTCTGATGCCTAATTTCCACTCCTCCCGGTTTCTCCATCCTTCCTCCTCCAGATCTCTCTCTAGTACTTCCTTGTTGATTCCTGCTCTCCAGCTTTGGCGTGGTCTTCCTCGCTTTCTTTTTCCATGAGGGTTCCAATTTAAAATCTTTTTAGGTAGTCGGTCTTGTGACATTCTCTGTACATGTCCGTACTATATCAACTGTTGGGTTCTGATTTCGTCCACTATATCGTGCTTTATTTCTAAAGCTCGCCTTATCGTGTCATTTGGTATGCGGTCTTTTCTGGATTTTCTGGCTGCTCGCAGAAATCCATTTCTGTAGCTTTTAGCATTTTTTCTGTTCTTTCCTTTAATGGCCACACCTGGGAGCTGTAAGTTATTATACTTTTCACTACTGAGTTGTAAATTCTCTTCTTATTTTCAATGGTTATGTTTTTGTCCCATAGTATACTATTAAGCATTGCAATCGCTTTTCTTCCTTGGATATTCCTCTCGAATATTGCTTCTTCCAGTGTTCCGTCCCTAGATATTCTCGTTCCCAAATACTTATAACTGGCACAGTGTTTGATGGTGTGTGTCCTGTGGCCAGTTTCAAGTCCTGCTGTTGTCCTCCGACGCACATGTACTCGGTTTTTTATAATATTGACTTCTAGGCCCCATTTTTCATATTCCTCCATAAGTTTTCGTGTCATGTATTCCATATCATCGATGTCCTGAGCGACTACTACCTGGTCATCTGCGAATGATAGCGTGTACAATGTAGTATCGTCATCCAGTGGTAATCCTATACTGCTGCATTTCCTTTTCCAGTTCTTCAGTGCACTCTCCAAATAGATTTTAAATAGCGTTGGGGATATACAGCAGCCCTGTTTGAGACCCTTTGTGACCGGGAACCCTGTTGTTATACCATATTTGGTTTTCACACTACTTCTTGCGTCTTGGTATAAGGATTTTACGGCTTTAATTATTTCGGTGCTTACATTACTCTGTTGCACGCTGTCGTAGGCCTTTTTTAGATCAACAAACAAGACATGGACTTCCTGATCAAATGCGGTTTTCTTTTCTAGGATTTGTGTCAGTGAGAAGAGATGGTCTATTGTGGATCTTCCTGCTCTAAAGCCTGCCTGTTCTTCAGCTTCTACGTCCGCGTATTTCGTTTCTATTCTATTTTTAAGTATTTTTCCGTATATTCTGCTAATAGATCCTGTAACCGTTATTCCCCTATAGTTTATCGCAATTATTTTTGTCTCCTTTCTTATGAATTGTTGATATGTATGATATTTTTCATTCCTCAGGTACTTCTGATGTGTTAATGCATATTTGGAATAAGTTCCTTAAAGCGCTAAATAGCTTTTCAGTTCCGTATTTTACTATCTCTCCTGGGATGTTTCCTGGTCCTGGAGCTCTACCATTTTTTAGCGTTTTACATACTTTTTTAACTTCTAATGTTGTTATCCTTATTGGGGATCCTCGTATAACTATATTTGGGTTTCCGTGTAGGGTACTTTTGAACTCTGGTCTATCTTCTGTTAGCATATTTGTAAAATATTGGTTCCATTTTTCTGGTGTTATTGGTGAGAAGATTTCTCTTTTCCGTTCTGTTCTCATATTTTTAAGAAGTCTCCAGCTTTCTGTGCTTTTTCTTCCTCCTATGTAAGTGTTGAGTCTTGAGCATGTCTTTTCCCATTGGTTGTTCTTTTTGTCACTAATCATTTTGCGTACTCTAGCTTGGGATTCTTTGTGTTTTACTTTGTCGTTTGTGCTCTTTGAACTTAAGTATTTGTAATAGCTTTTCCGTTTTTCTTCAATTTCGTATTTAATTTCTTCATCCCACCAATATGGTTTTTGCTGTTTTTTCCCTTTTCTCTTGGTACCTTAATGCTTCCAGTGCGGCTGCGTGTAGGCATTCCTTTATACGAGTATACTTATATTCTTCTTCTATATTAACAAATCCCGTCCGTTGTATCTTTTGGTCCAGTCTACTTTTGTATAGATTTTCTGATACTTTCATTTTGTAAGCTGTTTGTATTATATCTTATTGTTGTTTCACTTGTTGTGTGCTGTGTACTTGTAACTTCCAGTTTGCTTTCCCGTGTTGTTCGTGAGGTTATATTTCCTTTCACGAGGTAGTGGTCGCTGCCACATGAAGCCCCTCTTTGGACTCTTACATCTAGGAAGTTTAATCTAGATCTCTGACGTATTATCATATAGTCGATAATACTTTTTAAATCTCTTGTTGTTTGTCTCCACGTATATTTATGAATATCCCTATGCTGGTAGGGTCCGTTTAATATTGTAAGGTTGTTTTGTTCACATATCTCGATAATGTGGTTAGAAATAACAACTCAACAATCCACGAGGTTTATCTGCCGCATTTATCAATCACCAAGTGATACTTGGAAATCATATAAAACACATAAATTACCAAACAGAACTTGATGAACTAAACTAAAATTAATCAATCAAGTTTCGAAATTGCCATCCTGCAACCATAACAGCAACTGGACTGAGTATTTGCTGACCGTGACGGAGAGCTCCCAGTCTTTTTGATCTGGTGTTAACCACCAATCAAGAGATTTACACTGTCACAGTAAATCCCTCTTAAATCCTTCAAAATAGATTCATTCTAAAGAGTTGATTGATTGGTTCGTTACTTAGTGACAGTACATTTTAACAATAAAATTACTTAATTACTTTGTTAACTGACACTGAATATATTTTTTGTAAAGATAAACAGATGCGTTATAGCGATTTCGTAGTAGAACTACAAGCGTTTGAAAATGCAGCTGTACTACGAAATTGCGATAACGCATTTGTAAATCTTCACAAAAAATATACCAGGTGTACAAGTATGAAATGCGGATTTCAGACAACAGATGGTGTACCAATGCAGTTTGTGCTATAAAAATTTGACACTGCGCCATTTTGTTGTATCATCAACAAGTTTCAGATGCTCACGAGTGATAAATTGGAAAAGTGTGTGCATAGTGTTGTGTTGTTGTGTTTAATATGTCGAAATTTATACCGAACAAAGAGCATTCGCGGACAGCATTAATTTTTTGTTTTCATTTGAAGAAAAACTGCTGTTGAATCATACCGATTACTTCGAGAAGCTTATGGTGAACATCCCCCATCGCAAGATACGTGTGAACGATGGTTTCGGGGTTTCGAAAATGGTGACTTCGATGTCGCAGACAAGGAACGTGGAAAACCGCCAAAAAAATACGAAGATGTGGAATTGCAAGCATTGTTGGACGAAGATGATTCGCAAACCCAAAAAAAACTCGCCGACCAATTGGGCGTTAGTCAAATCGCTTTGGCAGAAAGACGATGCTCTGTGTTTGGTGGAACCAGAGGGGCGTGGACTATTATGAGCTGTTAAACCTGGGGAAACGGTTAATACTAAACCTTACCAGCAACAATTGACCGCTGCTTCAAAAAAGGCCAGAATACCTAAAGAGGCAACACAAAGTCATGACAATGCTCCATCACATACGGCAAAACCAATTCGCGACACGTTGGAAGCACTCAGCTGGGAAGTTCTACCCCATGCGGCTTACTCACCAGACTTGGCTCCTTCCGATTACCACTTGTTTGCATCGATGGGTCACGCACTTGCTGAGCAGCGCTTTGGTTTGCACGGAGATGTGAAAAAATGGCTCGATGAATGATTCGCAGCAAAAGGGGAAGATTTTTACTGGCGTGGTATTCACAAATTGCCCGAAAGATGGGAAAAATGTATAACAAGCGATGGAGCATACTTTGAATAAAGCATTTTTTATCAATCTTCCGAATTTAACATGTTTTTTTAGAAAAAAAATCCGCATTTCATACTTGTACACCTGATATTTAGTGTCAGTTAACAAAGTAATTAAGTAATTTTACAGATTCATTGTACCAGAGTTCTTCCGATCATAAACTGCTTTCAACACCAATCGGTGACCGAGGAGCGTCGAGACCACGTAAAATTTGGCACTACGAATCTGCTAAATAGAAAGAACCTAGGGAAGCTTACATCTCCTTGTTGCTTCTATACAACTTGCCTACCGACAAATGGCGTAAAAAACCTAGGGCCATAAATCGTAACATCCATTACGATCGCAAATGCGGATGACATGACGAACATCGCGACTATATTATTATTATATACTAGCCGTGCCCGCGGCTCCGCTCGCGTGGACTTGATTCACTACTATCGTCACTGCTTATTCCTTATGTTACCTAACGTAATAAAATATGTCATTATTTCACCTTATCTCCCATTATTTCTCCTCATCTCCCATTTTCTCTACATAATTTCCATTATCTAGGCTTATCTCTGCTCATCTTCCATTATTTCTCCTTATCTCCTATTATTTCTCTCATTATCTCACCTTATCTCACCTTACCTCCCATTATCTCCCATTATTTAGGCTTATCTCGACTTATCTCGCAATATTTCTCCTTATCTACCATTATTTCTCCTTACCTTCCATTATCTCACCATAACTCCCATTATCTAGACTTATCTCTGCTTCTCTCCCATTATTTCTCCTTATCTCTCATTATTTATACTTATCTCCCATTATCTCACCTTATCTCCCATTATCTAGGCTTATATCGAATTATATAGAACATATGTATAAATTTATAAAAACACATAAATCGGATAGGTGGTTCTCAGCTGATAAGTACACTAATGCACAGACAGAGAGACAGAGAGACGTTGCATTTTATATATATTATATTCTTTGCAACATGATATTGTTCCATATTTAATGGTTTATGCAGTTTATTGCAAGAGAACGCGCTAACGATAACCTTTTTTTCCGACTTGATACACTATTATCGTCACTGCTTATTCTTTATGTTACCTGACGCAATAAAATATATCCTATAACCTGGCCAGAGAACATATGTATGTTTTAAAAAAAACCATGTAACGCACTAACGAACAGACAGAGAGACGTTGCATTTTATATATATTATAGATAGATAACCTGGCCAGAGAACATATGTATGTTTAAAAAAAAAAGCACGTAAATCGGATAAGTGGTTCTCGCGTGTTAAACGCACTAATGGACAGACAGACAGACAGAGAAACATTGCATTTTATATATATTATAGATTATAGATATTCTCTGCTACATAAAATTGTTCCATATTTAATGATTTAGGCTGTGTATTGCAAGAGAACGCGCTAGCGGCAAACTTTTTTCCGACTTCATTCACTATTATCGTCACTGTTCATTCCTTACGCTACTTATCGTACTAAAATATAGCCAGAGAACATATGTATGTTTAAAAAAAAAAAGTACGTAAATCGGATAAGTGGTTCTCCAGTGATAAGCGCACTAACGGACAGACAGACAGACAGAGAGACAGACAGACAGACAGACAGAGAGACAGACAGACAGACAGACAGACAGAGAGACATTGCATTTTATATATATTATAAATAATATATATAAATATAGGATACACGCTAGTTAAATGCTGGCAAGATGAAAATATTAAAAGTAGAAGACAGGCCCACCAAGAGGGATGGTCAACGGGTTTTAATCTGCCCTCAGGAAAAGGACGTCGGCCCATTATCACATACATCGGAAGTTCGGAAGGATTTGTTGAAGATGGCCTGTTAACGTTCTAATCTAAACGCAACGGAGATTATCATGAGGACATGGATGCTGACGTCTTTGAAGAATGGTTTTCTCAAATGTTAGATTTGATTACAGTAAACTCTATTGGCAACGCGAGTTACCATTCTAGACTACAAGAAAAACGACCAATAATTTCTTGGCGCAAAATGGATGTATTGGAGTGGTTATGCTAAAAAAATATCAGAATTCCGGATAATGTAGTGAAAAGAGAACTTTTAAAAGGTACGTTGTCGATGAACTGGCAGCTTCACTTGGTATAACAGTACTGCGACTTCCTCCTTATCGTTGTGAATTAAATCCGATCGAATTGATATGGGCACAAGTAAAGGGGGAAGTCGCAAGAAGTAATACAACATTTAAAATGAGGGATGTCAAGTCCTTATTTGGTGATGCGAGAAGTAATGTGAAAAAGGAGAACTGGAAAAAATGTGTAAATCACGTTATAGAAGAAAAGAAAATATGAGAATTGAATAACATTATTGACCAAATAATTGATCCGATAATTGTTGATCAAAGTTCCTCTCCTGAGTCTGACATGGAAAAGCTTATTTTAATAGCATGTACCGTTTTAATAGCCAGCAACCTCATATACCTAATTATATTCCTATTGGTAATTTATTTTCGTTTTTTTAGAGTTAATTATTAGTTCTCATACTTTAATTTTAATTATTATAATTAAATATATAATATATAAATATACTTGGAAGCAAGAAACACGAAACTTAAAATCAATAATAGACTACATTATAATTAAAAACGAGACCACTACCAAAATAAAAGACGTAAGAGTAAAGAGAGGGGCAGAATGTTGAACAGACCATAGACTCTTAATAGCAAATATAAAAGTACCGTGGTACAAGACAATAAAGCAAAAAGGAACAATAGATAAAGAAAACATAAATACTAATGAGATAAAAGAAAAAGCAGACAAAGAAATAAAATACAAAATACACTTACTGCAAGACGAAACGATAAGAGACCTATACAGACGACGATTAGATCAAAAATTAAATGAATTTAACTACGACAACCTCCAACAGATGTATGACCACATAAAAGAATGCATCAAACAGGAGGCCCTAGGAGCATTAGGTAAAGGAGACAACGAGAATAAGAAACATAAAATTAGAATCTGTGAAAAAACCAAAGAATCTATAAAGGAGAAAAAAAGACTATACGAAAAATGGCTGAACACAAAATCAGAAGAAGATCTGTAGAAATATAAAGAGAAAAATGCAGAAACGAAGAGGATGATAAACAAAGAAAAGAACAAGAGATGAGAAAAATCGTGGGAACATGTAGAACAGTATATAGGAGGAACTAGAAGCACAGAGTCATGGAGAATAATTAAAGCATTAAGGATCAACAATAGGGAGAAGATGTATATAGAGTATATCCCAGAAAGCGAGTGGGAAGACTATTATAAGAAGCTGCTAACAGAAGACAGACAAGAATTCCAGGAAGAGAACCCTGAAGAAGAACAGAATAAGGAAAAAAAAGAGACAGAGCTAAGCTATGGAGAAGTAAGTAAAGAATATTATAAGAAGCTGCTAACAGAAGACAGACAAGAATTCCAAGAAAGAACCCTGAAGAAGAACAGAATAAGGAAAAAAAAAGAAATATAACTAAGCTATGAAGAAGTAAAGAAGACAATAAAAACACTCAAAAATAATAAATCTGCAGGGCCTGGGGGTGTCGTAAATGAAATGATTAAGTACGGGTATAATAAATTACATCGAATGCTGAGAAACATGTTCCACAGGGTGATAAATGGAGAAAAAATACCAGAGGAAAGGTCAAAAGCTTATATAGTATCTATATTTAAAAAGGGAGACCGCAGAAAATGCACAAACTATAGAGGCCTAAGCATAATATCGAGTATGGGACGTTTGTATGGAAAAATTATTAAAAATATCAGAGAGAAAATTATAAAAGGAAAAATTGGAGAAGACCAAGCAGGCTTTACGGCCGGAAAATCATGTATAGACCACATATACACTATAAAACAAACAATGGAAAAAAACTGGCAAAAAAAATAGAGAAGTTCATTTAGCCTTCATAGACATAACAAAGGCCTATGACTCAGTACCAAGGCAAAGATTATGGAATGCAATGAAAGAAATAGGCACTGACAAAGAACTAATATACGCAATAAAAGCTCTCTACGAAAACAACAGAGTGAACATAAAAATAGGACATAAAATAAGGGAGAGACTCCAAACATCAAAAGGCCTATTACAAGGATACTCTACATCCCCTACACTATTCAAAATATACCTCGAACAAACATTAAAAAAATGGAAGCAAAAATGTAGTGGAATGGGAGTCCCAATACGAGAAGATTACTTATATACTCTAAGTTCCGCAGACGACCAAGTAATCATATCGCAAGATGAGGAAGACCTCAGGTATATGGTAAGAAAACTGAAAGAAGAATACACTAAAGCAGGATTAGCAATAAACTTTGATAAAACGGAATATCTAACAACAAAGGAGGGAAACGTGGAAAATCTAGAAGTCGATAACGAAACAATAATCAAAGGAACCGATAGATTTAAATATTTACAAACCATCATTTCAAAAAACACAACATCAGAAGAAGAGATTAAAGCTAGATTAGGACAAACGCGAACATGCATAAGACAATTACATTCGATCCGGTGGGACAAGCACATTACAAAGAGAAACAAAACACGCATATACAAATCAATAATACAAAGCATAATGACATACGGGTCAAAAACATGGACGATTAACAAAAGATATAAATCTAAAATTAACGCGGTAGAGATGGGGTATTGGAGAAGATGTTGTAGAGTGACACGTATGGAGAGAATAACAAATGAAGAAATGAGAAGTAGAATGAACATCAAAGAGAACGCAGTAAACACCATTGAAGAAAAACGATTAAAATGGTATGGACACATAAGACGGAGCGAAGATAATAGGTGGATAAAGAAAATAACGGAGTGGAGCCCTATAGGGAGAAGAAAAAGAGGTCGACCCAGACGATCGTGGAGAGACGATGTGGACGAGGCTATGGAGGACAGGGGTCTAACAGATGGAGACTGAGAAGATAGAAACGGATGGAATCAAAGGTTGAGAGAAGGAAGACAGCGTTAGCTGTAGAAAATCCTTGTATATATATATATATATATATATATATATATATATATATATATATATATATATATATATATATATATATTAAGTTGGGAATGTGGAATCTTGGCACAATGATACTACTCAGTATATATCACCACTACACCAAACACTTTATTTTTGCACTCGACGCGCGTTTCGCTAACCATGTTAGCTTCATCAGGAGCGATGATTGACTAAAGCTAAACTACAAATCTTCCCTATTTATACTTAGCCTAACCCTTGAATTACTCAAGCGGAACTAATGAGATAGGCAAGGCCGTCAGTTCCGGTCAAGTAACCAGTAGAGGGGACTATAAGGAATAGGCCCTCTGTCTTTATTTAAACTACTTTTACATTTTATGATTTCCATACTTTCGTATGCGTTCAACAATCTCCTATCAGATACATCCTTTATTAATCTTAGATTATCTAATGGTACAGTATGATTAGCCTCAAGGGCATGTTCGGCAATGCTAGACTTTTCTGTTCTATTGTATTTTAAGTGTGCTAAGTGTTCTTTAAATCTTGTTTTAATTGACCTTTTAGTTTGCCCAACATACTTTTTGTCACAATCATTACAACTAATTTCATAAATTCCACTTTTCTCACAATTAGGAATCTTTTCTTTGGGATTTCCTAAGATATTCCTCAGATTGTCTGATGACTTATAGACTAAGGTGAGGCCTACCTTATTAAATACCTTATTGAGTCCTTTGCTATATTTCGGATTATATGGTATGGAGACACTTGGTATTATTTTCTTCGCGTGTAAAAAAGGTGGAATTCTGAATATTAAACCTAAACTTATGTCTATTTATTAGCTTATTTACTAAGTCATCGTCATAACCATTAACTCTAGTTATATTTCTAATTCCTTTCTTTATTAAAGTTTACTCTATTCAGAGGGAAAGTGACCAAACGATGAACTAAAAAATGTAATGAGGCTAATTTATGTTGTTTGCAATGAAATGAATCATTAGGAATATATCTATCTGTTACTGTGTCCTTCCTATAGATATCAAATTCTAATCTATTATTATTTTTAATAATTAAAATATCTAGAAAAGGCCTAGTCGCTTTCCCTCTGAATAGAGTAAACTTTAATAAAAAAAGGAATCGTATTAGAAATATAACTAGAGTTAATGGTTATGATATATATATATATATATATATATATATATATATATATATATATATATATATATATATATATATATATATATATATATATATATATATATATATATATTAATTTAAATGTAACTGAATTAAAACAAATTTGCATTTTAAATATTATAATAAAATGTAACTGAATTAAAATATTTTTTTTATTTTCCTATTGCCATCTTATATACACGCCTATGATTACACTATTGCCCCGGTTAACAATGGGTCGACAATGAACAGACGTAACAATTTACCTTATTATAGGGTGAATCTACCCGAATCGAGGAAAAGTAAGGCAGACGCAATACAAAATAGTAAATAATACACAAGATTTTGGTGTATCACCTTATCGTGGTTTTACATACTAAAGTATCATTTATTATTCTGCGCCTTTTAAAGATAAAGTATAATATTTTAATTTTCAAGAATGCCGTTACGTACCTCAAGAAAGAAGAAATTCTTCAAGTTGCCGCAGCTTCTGACACTGGCCAATGACAGCTCGATAACTGTCGGCATCGGCTCGTCAATTTTGACAAGGGTCACAGTCTTATCTGTCAAACAGAGACGGTACAGTCCTGTTCGTCCCGCTCCCAGGCCTCTTTCGCATAGATGAACTTGCCAGACGTACTCTGTAATAAAAAAAAAAAAAAATTAAATAAAACTAACACGTACGTACCAAACTATACTACAATGTTGGAAAATTACATAAATTTCCCTAAATTTCCAACAAAAAAACTTGATTTATGTTTTAAACATTAGGATTTTTCTTTAATTTGAAAAAAAAAATCAATTTTGATATCCAGTGGATGTGTAAACGACGTACTGTTGAAACATTAGATTTTTAGTGTTCCGTACGGAACACTTATAAGATCACTTCGGTGTCTGTCTGTCTGTCTGTCTGTCACACCCGATTTTCTCCGAAACTATTTGACATAGAAAGGTGAAATTTGGTAATAATATAGGAATTGATGGCCTCATCAGAGCCATGTAGTTTTGAGAATTAAATTTTGACTTAAGGGGTTAGATTTGGGGGGTGAAGTCGGAAGTGAAAAAAAAATTTTTTTACTAGGTCATCGAGTATGGTGTCAAATGAAAGCTTGTGAAAACACGAGTAAAAAATATATATATAATATTATACTTGCGCGCACTTTTCTTTGTATTATTTTTAAAAATTTGCGAAAAATCGCTGTCCCGGGCCTTATCTCGAAAAGTACTTATCAAAAAATTTCGAAAAAATTCTGGAATATTCTCCACGGGGTGTAGATTGAACGAAAATTATCACGAGTGCATTACCTTTAATAATTTACATGGTATATAAAAACACAAAAATTTCAAGATCATCAAATTTCAGTAAAGCTTGGAAACAAACTTTGTTGAAAACTCATTTGGGGTGTATTTTGTGAAGTCACTGATCATTTTATACCTCTGTGACAAAATTTTTTTATTTTAAAAGCAATCAACGTACGGAACACTAATTGCGCAAGTTCAACTTGCACTTGACCGGTTATTTTATTCTCAACATTTAAACTAAATGCGGAGTACAACATCTATTTTGGCAAATATCCTAAATGAAATTCCTAACTTTACCTGCCGTAGAAATGCCAAATATAAAAACAACTTATTTATTAAACATACGTTTTTATTTTAATTCCAATGATTACGTTGGTCCGTTATTTGTTTATACAAAAAATATTTTTCGACAATGTTGTTTCGTAAATTATTAGTTTACAATGTTGCCGAGTCGCAAAATGCATTTTTTAAGCCATGGTCTACGTGTGTGTACAACAGGGCAAACAAATGTGACAGCATCAGTTGTAAACGGATCTTGATTATTAACTAATTTTTAAATCAATTATTAAACTCAAGCCTCAGCATATTTACATTTAAACGCGATCACCTATCTAATCTGGCTTGAAATTCAGTTGACTGGATTGACTGCTAACGAACTAGTCAAATATATAGTGTTGTCAGATTTCCAAAATTTATGAAGGTTCAATGATTTTTCTCGATATCATTAAAAGTGGTGCATAGTTTTAGCTAATAAAGAAAAAAGTAAATTTATATTTTAATAAGTCATTTTTTTTATGGGTCTAGCACACGTGCTGCAGGGAAGTCCCTAAAGCGCTCTAGGAGCGGCATGTGTGCGGAAAAAGCGATTCACGTTGTTCTTGAATCGCTGTAAATTGTACTCGGTGGGAAACACAGCGCTGGGCAAATTATTCCAAAGGGATGATGTTCTACATATAACTGACGCCTGGTAAAACATTAAAGTTTGTCGGAGCTGGTGGAAAATTATCAAAACTAAGGATTACTGTGTTGGTAACTGCATATATGTCTGGAATAGAGAAAAAAAAATTGTTGGTGATAGGAAAGTCCGCCAAACTCAGGTGTTTTAAAAACAAACATTTACCAGTAAAATATAAATTAAACACTAAAGCCTGGATGACATGAGAAATTTTTAAAAACGAACTGATCGAATGGGACAAAGAATTAAAATTCACAAACAGAAAAATATTACTTTTAAATGACAACTGTCCAGCGCACCCTGAAGTTGATCTACAGCAAATAAAATTGGTTTTTATGGCTCCAAACACAAGTGGAAAGCTCCAGCCTATGGATCAAGGTGTGATACATTCTTTAAAATGTCACAGAAAGATTTTACTTATGAAAATGTTTGAGACGATCGATAAAGGTAACATTTTTTCTGTAACTCTCTTAGACACTATAAACTCTATTCATATGGCTTGGCAAAAAGTCAGTAGAGAAACCATTGCTAACTGTTTTAAGCATGGCGGATTTTTAAGGAAGGAATGTAGATATGACTCAGATGATTATCTACTGTTCACTCAGTGGATTGAAAAACATCGAGAAGATCCTACTGATTGCCTAGAATTTGTTTACGATACTGACATTCAACAAAGTACAGTGGAAATCGGGATTAAAAAGATGTTTAATCACTTTAATTTTGAAGAATATGTATGTGCTGATAATGTATTAATGACGAGAGAAATATTAACTGATGATTAAATTGTGACATCAGTGAGTTTTGAAAAGATTGGAAGCGATAATGACGACGAAAATGATTTTAGATTTTGTTTACTGTTTGTAACGAACTTCGGATATAGCGAACCATTTTTTTGTGATTTTTTGGAGTTCGTTATACACGGACTTCACTGTATTATGTAATAACTGTTTTCCTTACACGTTACAAGTGTGTAAATTCATTTTTTATTTAGTGTACATTCTTCCATCAGCCTTAGTGTATATTAAGGTAGAGTAAGTCTTCCACAGGTTTGATGTGACAACACCGCGCCAATCGAATCATTCTTGTTTTGCATGTTGCTATATTATTCTTTTTGTTTCTAAGCAAACAAAATGTTAATAAAATAATAAAAGAGACAAAACAAGTCTAAAAATAGCAAATAGGAGACCCAACCCACTTCATATAAAATATTGCTTATTAGATGCATAGTGAAAATTGGAACAAATTAAAACATTAAGGGAGCTCCCAGCAAGAGTGACGAAATAATTTAATTAAAATGAGTTCAGTGAAATTAAAAATTGGTTTAAATAAATGAATTTTAAAGAACTTCTGCTCATTTAAAGCACAATTCCTAAAGACTTCCTAAACGAGCGTTGGTGGTGTGTTTTCGTTCCGTTTAGTTAAGCAGTGCTATTGGTAACTTAAACGAATAAATTCTAAATACTCGGATATTCCCTTTTATAACCTCCACAATGAAGGAAGGCGTTTGTCATCGATTCGAAAAATTTCTAGCTTTGAAAAATATTTTACTTTTAATAACGAGCTTTTTGTTTTGGACGATGTTTTCATCACAAGGCGAAGTACCGAAAACTGGACAAAATACATATAATAGGCTGGCGTCTCTTATAACTTAGGAAAAGCTTTTGCTTGAGTACAACCGGAAAATGTAGTACCACTTCTTTACGAAACAGCGCACCGTACAACATCATCAGAAGCTTAAAAAACCGGTCAAGTGCAAGTTGAACTTGGCGTAATTAGTGTTCCGTACGTTGATTGCTTTTGAAATAAAAAATTTTGTTACAGAAGTATAAAATGATCAGTGACTTCACAAAACTCACCCCAAATGAGTTTTCAACAAAGTTTGTTTTCCAATCTTTACTGAAATCTGATCTTGAATTTTTTTTTTTTTTTTTATGTACCAGATAAATTATTAAAGGTAATGCACTCGTGATAATTTTCGTTCAATATATAACCCGTGGAGAATATTCCAGAATTTTTTCGAAATTTTTTGATAAGTACTTTTCGAGATAAGGCGGGTGAACAGCGATTTTTCGCGATTTTTTAAAAATAATACAAAGAAAAGTGCGCGCAAGTATTACATTATATATAACCGCTCGAGATTCTTTAAAGTGGTCAGTTGCGTTGTTCTAAAGATCTTCTTCTTCTTTCTTATATGGTGTGTCATATAAGTAGGCATACTGCCTGTTTTATCCCCATTAGGCCTCTTCCGATGTGGACGTCCAGCATTCCTTCCACCTTTTCGGAGGTCTGCCTCTAGATCTTCTATCGCAGGGTTTATTGAGTTTGGCCCTTTTTATCAGTCTGTTGTCGTCCATCCAATCTACGTGTTTATTCCATTGTTTTCTTCCAGTTCTGGTTCATTTGGATATTTCTTGGATCTTACTTAGTTCTTGTAGATCTTTGCTGTGGATTCTGTCGTGGATAGTCTTTCCATGTATGTCCCTAATAACCTTCATTTCTGTTGTCCTCGTCAGTTGTGCTGGTTTACATGTGTCAGCTCTTGTTTCTATAGCATATGTGAGGATCGGTCTCACTGTTGTCTTGTGTATTCTTATTTTACTTTATTTTATTTATTTTTCCATACGACATCCATCCAACAACCTGCTATTAGTGATGCCCTCATAGACTATTGTTTTACTTCCCTGTTTAAGTCTCCGTAATTTGTTATCATTGTTTCCAGGTATAGAAAGGACAAAAGACCCGAAAACTTCCGTGGAATAACGCTCCCAAATACTAAAAAGTATTAACAAAAATCATACTGGGAGAAATAAGCAAGGATATTCAAATAAGAGAGGAACAACAGGGATTCCGCAAAAATCGATCGACCATAGATGGCATATTTATAATGAGACAGATAAGGGAAAAAGCTAAAGAATTTAACTAAAAAACTTGCGTATATGTGTTTCGTCGACATGACTCAGGTCTTCGATACAGTACAATTAACAGCTATTATAAAATTATTACAGGAAAAGCAGACAAACCAGAAGCTAATAAAAATCATACATGACATTAACACAGAATGTAGAACAAATATAAAAGTGGGACCTCTACTGAGCAAGGAAGTAAAAATAAACGCTGGAATAAAACAAGGCGATTCACCGAGTCCCTTTATTTTCAACCTCGTCATGGACAGAATAGTGGAGAATCTTCCAAAAACTAGAGGATACAAAATGGGCAACACACAATCTGTTCTAAACATGTGTTAACATAAATTAGAAAATCTTCTGTTGACCCTCGCTAATGAAAGCCATATTTGCGTCGCTAATAATACTGAAATCTTCTAGATATTTTAAAAGATACTGATCAGTTGTTTGGTAAGGTCTTCTTGTTTTTTTTGGGTATCGGTTGAACTGTAGGGCACTTCCAGCAAGAAGGAAATATTCCCTTTCCGTAGATTAGGTTGAAAAATCCACAGAAAACTAGTGTTAGTTCGCTCGCGTTTATGATAGGCAATGCGTTTTATGATACGCGTTCTGCAGACAGTATCATTGGCAGGACAAGTAATATATCAGTACCTTTACATCCTTTGCTATTTCCCTAGTCCTCAATGTCAGTAATATTTCCAGTATTGTTAAAAATAGTTATTGAAAACACATAGGCGAAAAAAAAAATAGAACAAACGGGTGGGAAGACATGGAGGCCGTCGCCACGTCGAATCCGACAAAAATATTTTTTAAATTCGTCAGATCGAAAACATTCAATATACCGTAGGAAGAATGTAACATAAACAAGCGCAAAAATTAGTGTCGTATGTTTTTTAACGGTGCTTTCGAGCATTTGCTAACCTAAATGTTAAATTACATCAGCACCGAACGAGAAAACTTCGTTAAAAACAAAGTTATTCGTCAATCGCCGCCGTTATTTGCAAGAAATAGAGGTCAGCGGCGAACAGAATGACACTACAAATATAGATAACTCATCTACAAGAAATTATGCTTCTTGAGTTTGAACGGCGCCCAATTTAAGTTACTTGCTGGCCATACATGCTTAATTAAAACTTTAATTTCTGTTTGTGTTAATAAATAAATAAGATATACAGTCAGTCCAAAAAGTCTCCATACACGACTTGCTTTCTATACTATTTTTCTGTTATGTTTAACTAATTAACTGGAACTGTGAGAAAACATGTTTAAATTAATATTTGAAACTCTACCAGCAAGGATTAGTATTAAAAACAACTACGGAACATTTTATTTAGAAGCTACATCATTAATATAAAAATGTAAACAAAGTTAATGTTAAAAAAGTCTCCATACACTTAACAATTACCAATAATTGTTTGACGGAGTTGAACGGAAAATAACAACTTCGTTTAAACTAAGTTTGCGGTACGTTTCGGATCATTGTTCTGTTGGAAAATGTATTTTTTTCGAGTGCTAATTTTTGAACTCTTTCTCTTAAATTGTCTCTCAAAATGTTCAAATAAACATGCTGATCCATGGTACCATTAATAAAATGTAAATTTCCAACCCCTCCAGCGGACAAGCATCCCCAAAGCAGAACATTGCCACCGTCTTGTCTTACCGTGGAACAAATCTTTTTAATATCGAATGCGATATTCTTCTTTCTCCAAACTTCAGTTTTGCCATCAGATCCAAAAAGACTAATTTTAGTTTCATCACTAAAGATTATGGATTCCCAAAATTCAGGAGGTTTAGTAACGTATTTCCTAACAAAAGCTAACCGCTTTTTGCGATTAGCTTCCGAAATTAACGACTTCTTCCTGGCTGGACACCCCTTATAGCCTGCCCTGTGTAAACAATTTCTCACTGTTTGTGAAAATACCCTTCTTCTTTTAATTTTGCTGCACTTTTCTTGGGATCTATAATTATTTGTCTTACAATATTGGCCTCTTCACGTGGAGTTACTTTCTTGGGACGGCCGGAGTGTGGTCGAATTTTATAGGAACCCGTTGATTTATACTGGTTTACAATTTACTGAATAGTAACATGCGACTTTTTAACAATCTTTCCTATATCTCTGAATGATTTTCTATCTTCCCACAAATCAATTTTGATCTCTTGAACCTTAAATGGAATTTTAGAATTTCTTTCGCTTATTTTTAATACTACTTTGAAAACCCACTGCAAAATTACTAGCAACAAGTGAAAGATTATAAAGTATGGCCAAAAATTATTCATTTGTTTTCAGTTCAGCGAGCAATAGATAGCTTGATAAAATGTGGCTGATTATAACGTGTTTTTTTTCAATGCAGTCCTTGAGTGTATGATAACTTTTTTGACATTAATTTTGTTTATATTTCTATAACAATGATACAACTCCTAAATAAAATGTTTCGTAGCTGTTTTTAATACCAATCCTCGTTGGTTAAGTTTCAAATATTAATTTAAACATGTTTTCTCATAGTGCCAATTAATTAGTTAAACATAACAGAAAAATAGTATAGAAAGCAGGAGGTGTATGGAGACTTTTTGGACTGACTGCATATAAGAGTAACAAGTTCAAATTCTTAAATAGTATTATACGAGGGCGTACTGAGAAGTTTTTGGCCTAGTATAGAAAGAAAAAGCAAGTGTCCTTTAAAAAGAGGTGTTTTATCACAGATCGATATTCGATTTGATTAAATTTACAATTTTTGTGGGTCATATCTTCTTCAAAAATTCACTGTAACTAGCACATTAAAATATCAACCACCAAACTATGTATACGTATTGGCCTAATATTAAGCCGGGTTTCCACCAAACGGACATAGCACGAAACACAAACAAAAACTGTTTTTCTCAAAAAAAAGAGCCATGTTTTGTAAAAAATAAACAGTTCCGAAAACATGTTTGTCGGGGAACAGTGTTTTTAGTAAACAAAATACTTTCTCATCTCGAGTCGGTAGATCAAAGGAAAACAAATTTGGTCGTGTTTTTTAGTCGGTTTGGTTGAAACACCTGAGTGTTGTAGTTTTGTTCTCTGCGACACTTTCAACTAGTTATCAACTTTTTATTAAATGTAAGCAATTTTTATGAAGAGTTTGTCAACATTTAAAAAGTAAGTACCATTTTTTATATTTATTTGGTTAAACTTTTTATTTAACCCAATGTCGCCAGTGCTTATAATTCTGCCGTGCCGTAATGAACTCTTCTTTTTAATAGAGAACTGACCCAATATCTTGGCTTTTTCTGTTTTGGCCATTAATTAAAAACAAACCACAGCTAATTATAAAAAAATCGTCGTCGGAGGACATCCTTTGGGGGCTAAACAAAATGGGAAAAAGAGAACAAACACTAGCAACAAAACTTTTGGAACAGTCTACAGAAACTTTTGAAAAAAACAAAACATATTTTGTTTTTTTTATTGAAAACAGAACTGTTTTTTAAAAACTGTCCGTTTGGTGGAAACCCGGCTTAAAACTACTAACGATTTTTAGTGTTTCGTGTGGAACATTTATAACATCTCGTCGGTGTTTGGTCGTCTGTCACACCCGATTTTCTCCGAAACTATTTGACATAAAAAGTTGAAATTTGGCACTAATATAAGAATTGATGGCCTCATCAGAGCTGGGTAGTTTTGAAAGTTAAATTTTGACTTAAGGGGTTAGTTCTGGGGGGTGAAATCAGAAGTAAAGAAAAAATATATATAATGTAATACTTGCGCACACTTTTTTTGTATTATTTTAAAAAAATTGCCAAAAATCGCTGTCCCCCCCTCTTATCTCGAAAAGTACTGATCTAAAAATTTTGAAAAAATTCTGGAATATTCTCCACAGGGTATAGATTGAACGAGAATTATCACGACTGCATTACCTTTAATAATTTATCTCGTGTATTAAAAAAAAAAAAAAAAAAAAAAAATTCAAGGTCATCAGTTTTTAGTAAAGATCGGAACAAAACTTTGTTGAAAACTCATTTGGGTTGGGTTTTGTGAAGTCATTGATCACCTCCGTGACAAAAATTTTTATTTTAAAAGCAATCAACTTACGGAACACTAATTGCACAAGTCCGACTTGCATTTGGTCGTTCTTTTTTGAAAATGGAAAGTGGTCTAGGCTATCTAATTATTAATACTCGTAGTATAAAGAACCAACAGCGAAATGCAACCATAGACTTACGGAGAACCTCGCACCTGAAATGTCATTTATATTTGTGTCAAGTTCTATTACTTTTAGTACACGGTTCTCGTCCATAATAACGATGTAAACAAGTCGGACAATGAGAAAGTTAACCAATCACAATTACTGAATTTTGCTGGCGTGTTTACGGGCACGCCGACCATGGTTTGTTCGTTAAGTTTACTTTGTAGACTGGACCTATTGCGTCTGATGCTTCTCAGTGTTGAAATTATGGACGGCATTCTCCGAACACCTTTGGTCGAGCAATATTTATTGTTTCCCTCAAGTTTTAGGAACATCCCGTAGGTCTGTTGCGGTGGGTACGAATTCATTATCGGCCTTTACCTTTCATCGAGGACAGAACTGATTTTAATTGTAATTTTTTACGCCTCATAGTCATTTTAAAATACCATCGATTAGTGTTAAAATAAAGCGTAACTCTTCAGTGAACTTAACCTGAAACATCAGTTGTAGACGGGACGGCATGCAAAAAGTTACATTCCGAGGCAATGTACTCTTTTGTAGTATACTGATTTTTTACATCTTCACATTCTGATCAACTATTATAACTAATTCTAAAGCTAAAAGATGCCACGATGACTGAATTAATTCGTACACACAATGGTTTTATTTAAAAGTTTTTTACATCATTCAACAGTAAAGGCTTGCTATTAAAATGCTAATGATTCAGTACTTCGTCCAGTCTCCATTATCGTCGATGATCGTCTGGCATCTTCGAAGCGCTCTTTCCCAATTGCCCGAATTTGCCGTGACAAATGCTTCACTGTGTACACCTTTTTACTAAGAAGCTTCTGCTTGATGTCTGAATACACGTTCTCGATTGGGCTTGCATCGGGCGACTCGGGTGGCCAATCTAGTGTGACGATACCGGATTCCTCTTTCCACTGGGACCGTTTCCTGTGAAGAATTCTTCTTCTTCCTATAAGACGAGGTCTTGGCTAGTCTGTTTTTAAGCCTCTTGTGACGTAGATGTCCAGTTTTTGTGCCATCTTTTTGGTGGTCGACCAAAACCAGAAACAAGGAGACCTCCCTTCTTGTTTCTGGTTTTTTTATCTTTTGCCTATCTTGGCCAGCTATTAGCTGGCGTCCTACTTACGTAGTCCCTCCAATATCGAGGTCTTAATCTGGCGAAACGGACGATATCTTGAAACTTGAGTTCTTCTCGTATAGTTAGTTGTCCTTCATACCTGGTCTCTCAGGGTTATTCCTTTGATAGTGCGCAGTGTGTTCATTTCTGTAGCTATAAGGAGTTTTTTGTTTTAGATGTTCCTGGTCTTATTTCTGCTGCATACGTTAGATCCGGTCTTACCACGGTTCTATATACACGCACCTTGCTTCTTGTAGACATGTAGGCCTTTTTCATATTAAGTCCGTCAAACAACCAGACATTCTCGATGCTTTATTTGCCTGATTGAGTACTTCTTGATATAGATTTCTTGAGCTCGACAGCTGTACTCCCAGGTGCTACAGTTTTAATGTAGACGCCTAATTTACATCTAATGGAGTCTTTAGCTATAACTATTGATTCTGTTTTTTCCACTGATATTCTCATGTTGTAAGTTTCTGCTGTGGTTTGGAAACGATGTATTAGTCGCTGTAAGCCATCTTCATTTTCTGCTGTTAATATTGTATCATCAGCAAAGCACAAGATTTTTAGAGTTTTTCTTCCCTTTTTGTATCCGCTATTGACCTCATTGACACTATTTATTATTTTATCCATAACTAAATTAAAAAATGTTAGACTCATGCTATCGCTTTATCGAATTCCAGATGGTATTGGTACTTCTTCAATTAGTCCTTGTTGTGTCTTTATACGTGTCCTATTGTTTTTATTGAGCTGTTCTATTGCATTAATGTAGCAGTTGTTGAAGTCATGATCTCGTAAAATTTGTAACACGTCTCCCAATCGTACCCTATCGAATGTTTTTTTTTTAGATCAACTACGCACAGAAATAGAGGTTTATTCAATCCTAATGATTTTTCAATCAATTGTCGGATTGTAAATATAGCATCCACTGTCGATCTATTTTCTTTAAATCCTTACTGTTCCTCACTTATTTTGATCTTTTTTGTTATTTTTGCAGTCATAATCTTGGTTAGTAATTTACTCGTAACGTAATGGTTCTATAATTGTCAGGGTCGTTTTTATTTCCTTTTTTGAATATTGGGATCGTAACACTGTTCCTCCAATCTACATTCTTGAATAATGCCCTCCTTATTTTTATCGACAAATCACAGTTCGATACTAATGCTTTCTTGTAAATCTTGGCCAATTTTTCACCGTTCAGAATATGAAATCTCTCAAAACTTTTTCCCGAAAACATGGATCTTCACGGGATGTTTCACGTTGCACTGTACCAATCGGTTCGTAGAAATTGACCAGGCTCGTGGCGTGATAACATAACCCAAAAGTGAAACATCATGGGAAAAAATTACGGTTGCTCATGTGTGTGGAAGCCACCTTTTGCTTGCCATACTAGGAGCTTGGAGTTTGTTCAGAGTAAATTTCTACGTCATATTAATTTTAAATTCTTTAACAATGATTCTTTTAGTTATTCAAAACTGACATCTGTATTAAACTTGAATACCCTGTCTAATCGGAGAGTTCAGCGCGATCTTTTAATGTTCTTTAAAATTTTAAATTCCATTGTAAATTGTCGAGAACTTTTATCTCAGATTAATTTGTATGCACCCTCTAGACATACTAGATCTACGTTGTCCTTCTTCAAACCTTATCATAAGACAACCTACGGAGCTAATACCCTCATGGCAAGATCTATGGGCATTGTAAATAACTGCCCATCACTGGACTTGTTCTCCAGCTCCTTGTCTCTTTTTAAGAGGCAGATCGGGGTTCTTTTCTGAATTTCTTAGTTTTAGCCTTTAGTTTTAAGTAGTTTTACGTGTCATTTATATATGTAAACTATTGTATTTTGTCTTTATGAGTTAATGGGCCTGTCCCGTAAATAAATAAATAACAATAAAATAAAAAATAAAGTTCATCTTAAGACTATAATCCAATAACTTACTTCGGAAAGTAAATTTTTATATAAAATTTACTGTCTTTCTTAGGTAACGAGTTACGTAACGTATATATATATATATATATATATATATATATATATATATATATATATATATATATATATATAAATATATATCTATAATATATATAAAATGCAACGTCTCTCTATATGTCTGTCTGTCTGTTCGTTAGTGACCTTATCACTGGAAAACCACTTATCCGATTTACGTACTTTTTTTTTTAAACCATACTTATGTTCTCTGGCCAGGTTATAGGCTATATTTTATTACGATAGGTAGCATAAGGAATGAGCAGTGACAATAATAGTGAGTGAATTCGGAAAAAAGTTTGTTGCTAGCGCGTTCCCTTGCAATATACAGCCTAAACCATTAAATATGGAACAATATTATGTAGCAGAGAATATCTTTAATCTATAATCTATAATATATATAAAATGCAATGTCTCTCTGTCTGTCTGTCTGTCCATTAGTGCGTTTATTACGCGAGAACCACTTATCCAATTTATATGTCTTTTTTAAATTCATACATACAGTCCCTGGCCAAATTATTAGACGCACTGTATTTTTTTTAGTAATTTTATGTTTCTTAAAAGTTTTTATGCAATAATGGTATATTTAAACTACAATATTATTGATTTTTATTTAAAAGAATTGTTGTAGACTACATATTTGTGTTTATTTTTAACATATGGCAACACTATGTTGACAAAGTGATACATGAACGTAAATAAGTACAAACTTGTATCAGTCGCGATCGGAATCGAGTCAGGTACGGACGTGTTTCTGTGGCTTTATGGACTGTGACTGTTTGTTTAACAGTTTTATACTACTCAGTTATTAGTTTATTTTGTATGCAGTGTTTTAAAAAAGTAATTGGACTATTTTCATTATGGGTACAAAAGGCGATCTTTCACCACGTAAAAAAGCTGAAGTGAAGGCCCTTGTGATTGCGAAAACATTTACAAACCGAGAAATATCACGAAGATTGGAGGTTTCTGAAGCTAGTGTACGACGCATAAAAAAGAAAATTGAGTCAGGGAAGGAATTAAGCCCGAAAAGAAAGAAAAGATGCGGTAGAAAACCAATTTTCACTCCACGGTCAGAGAGATGTTTGAAGAAAATTTGTGTAGAAAACAGATTTGATACCACAAAGGTAATAAAATCACAACTTCAGGATGCTAGCGTAAATGCTTCTGAGCGCACTGTTCGAAGAAAATTGAAAGAATTAGATTTTAAGGCCTGTCGCCCCGCCAGGAAGTCCAAGTTAACAGCTGCAATGAAAGCAAAGCGCCTGAAGTGGGCCAAACAATGGCAAGACAAAGATGTGGACTTCTGGAGATCGGTAAGGTACAGCAATTTAATCAATAATTGATACATTATTATCATTTTCAGTTAAATAAAGCAAATAAACATGGAAGTTTATATATTTTTCCTATTTTTGAAAGGTCTGCTTCAGTGACGAAAGCACATTCGAAATTTTGCAGAATAAAGCTCAGTATGTGCGTCGTCGTCATGGAGAAAAGTTTCATCCTGATTGTGTCGTCCCGACGGTTAAACATCCCACCAAAGTGATGATTTGGTCAGTCATCAGTGGCAAGGGCACTGGACGTCTGTACGTCGCCAAAGGAATAATGAGGCAAGATCAGTACAAAGAAGTATTACAAAATCGGTTGATTCCGCAGCTCAGAGAATGGTTTCCAAATGGGGAACCATTCACTTTCATGCAAGATGGAGCTCCCTGCCACACTGCTCGGTCTGTTAAAGCTTTTTTTTAAAAAAATATCCCTCTGTTGGATTGGCCCTGATATGAACCCCATTGAAAATGTGTGGGAGCTGATGAAAAGAGAAGTGGCTAAAGATGTGATTACCAACAAAACCCAGCTCCTAGAAAAGATTATTCATGTGTGGAATCATCATCCTCAAATGCAGGAGACAGTACAATCTTGCATTGATAGCATGCCGCGCAGAATTAAAGCTTTGATAGCGGCTAAAGGTGGCTCAACTAAATATTGACTTTTACTAACATTAATTTCACTTTTCTTTAAAACTTAATAAACTTATGCTTTTCTAAATTAATGCTGTTTTATTTATGTCAAATAAATAGGTAATTGATTGGATAATATAAAAATAAAAAACAAATCAATTTAAAATAATAAAACGGTACAATATCACTCGGTAATTAATATTTTACATGAAATCTTGCAGTGCGTCTAATAATTTGGCCAGGGACTGTATATTCTTTGGCCAGGTTATATAATAATAATAATAATCTATATCTATAATATATATATAATGCAGCGTCTCTGTCTGTCTGTCTGTCTATCCGTTAGTGCGCCTATCATTGGAGAACCACTTATCTGATTTACGTGCTTTTTTTTAAATCTTTTTTTAAATATGTTCTCTGGCCAGGTTATCTCTATATAATATATATAAAATGCAACGTCTCTCTGTCTGTCTGTCCGTTAGTGCGTTACGTACTTTTTTTTTAAAACATACATATGTTCTCTGGCCAGGTTATAGGATATATTTTATTGCGTTAGGTAACATAAAGAATAAGCAGTGACGATAATAGTGAATCAAGTCAGAAGAAAGGCTACCGTTAGCGTGTTCTCTTACAATATACTGCCTAAACCATTAAATATGGAACAATATCATGTTGCAAAGAATACAATATATATATAAAATGCAACGACTCTCTGACTGTCTGTCCGTTAGTGCGCTTATCACTTGAGAACCACTTATTCGATTTACGTGTTTTTATAAATTTATACATACGATATGTTTTATATAATTCGATATAAGCCTAGATAATGGGAGATAAGGTGAGATAATGGGAGATAAGTATAAATAATGGGAGATAAGGAGAAATAATGGGAGATGAGCAGAGATAACACTGCTCCAGTCTCGATGTATGTTTTTCCCACGCAAGTCGTTTCTCTCTGGTGTTTGCTTAGCAATGGTTTCTTGATCGAACTCCGCCACTTTAAATCATTAGCCCGGAGATGCGTGCGAATCCAAACTTTTCTACTTTAATTTTTGTCTGACACTTTTCCGCTGGAACCACGTTCTGGTAGATCATCAATATTTTCTAACTGAGAGTACCGTTTCACCCACTTGCTAACGAATGCTCTCGTCTTGCCCATATATTTAGCAGCTGCTGTAGGCGATATTCTCGGACCTTTTGGATGAATACTCCAAGCGCGGAGCGTATGTAGCAATCATGTTTGATAATGTACTATTTAACCATAAATAAGGTTAGAAATAAATCTCTTTTCGCAAAGCGTTGTTTACAGGGGTGCCAACAATAACCTCAAAAAAAAAAAAGGAATTTCTTTTACCAACTACAAGTTATAGGCTACACGTTCTCATTTGACCGACTGTACATTATAAATGTATCTAATGTAATTCAGTAATGCTAACTGTACTCCACGTGTGTGACCTCTACGAACTCAACGAACACACTTTCATATGTTGTTGGATCCATTAATAAAAAAAACAGTGTCAAGAATGAATGGCAGCGTATGGTTTCTTTTTCACATCGTATGTTGCGAGCAATAAATTATGCAAAAAATTATTTGGTCAAAATATAAAGTGGGTGTGAGCTTGCATTGTTGTACTCTTTCTCATGGTTTATTACTCTCATGGTTGGATATTAAGACGATCATCGGCTTGGAGTTTTTTAAATACTGTGCACATTTAGGTTTTGCATTAATTCATAATTTCTACGTTCCGACATTACGTGAAAAATCTGTTTATTACAAGACAACGACAGATAATAAATAACCGATCAAGTGCAAGTTGAACTTGCGCAATTAGTGTTCCGTAGGTTGATTGCTTTTAAAATAAAAAATTTTGTTATGGAGGTACAAAATGATCAGTGACTTCACAAAACACACCCCAAATGAGTTTTCAACAAAGTTTGTTTCCAATCCTTACTGAAAACGGATGATCTTGGAATTTTTGTTTTTTTTTATATACCAGATAAATTATTAGAGGTAATGCACTCGTGATAATTTTTGTTCAATCTACACCCCGTGGAGAATATTCCAGAATTTTTTCAAAAATTTTTGATCAGTAATTTTCGAGATAAGAGGGGGACAGACATTTTTCGCGATTTTTTAAAAATAATACTAAGAAAAGTGTGCGCAAGTATTACATTATACAGTAGAACCCCGGTTATCCGAGGTAACGTGGGGGGCACCCTCCTCGGACTACTGAACACTCAAATAATCCGGATTTGTTTTATTCATTCAAAAAATAAACACCAATACTTTAAACCGATGTATTAACGTTTTTAACATATAAATAGGTACATACATTATAAAACAGTGAAATCTATGCGCTTCTGTTTCATATTGCATCTTCTTTTTCTCGCTGCAATGTTTCTCCATCTATTAATCCGCTGGGGTTGCCTCTGGTTGTTGTTCGATATACCTCAAAGCTTTTTCCAAAGAAACAAAACCTTCTTGATGAGAGATCTTAGTGGGAGACTGTTCATCCACCGAGGCTTCGTCATCTTCATCGTCATCTGATTCTTCGGTTTCCTGAAACGCATTCGTTATTTCTTCAATACTCATTTCTTCTTCTAAATCATCTGCTGTAGTCCATTCAATAACATCTTCTCTTGTCATATTTTCGCAACCTTTTAATTTTTGCATTAATTCAAATAAACTCTTTTCTTTTTCTTCTATCTCGCTGTCAAAATTTGAACAGGACATTTCTCCATGGCTTCTCAATTTCAAAGCTAATTTATTTAATGGAGTATCGTCTTCACTGTCATTATAATCTTCAAAATCAATAACTTTTGACCAAGATTTTTGAATAGTGGTAGTACGCACAGAATCCCAAGCTTGACTTACCCAGCAAATAACATTTTTAGTGTAACCTTTCTCATCCCATTGATAATATCCTTCTTTTCTGTGTATTCTAACAGATGTTCAAGGTATAAACGCCTATAATTTTTTAAAATGTATTCGAGGATGCCTCGATCCATTGGTTGCGTTATGCTGCTTACATTTGGAGGAAAATATTTTACAATTTCGCCCACATGAAGTCCTTCTCCAGGGTGAGAGGGGGCATTATCCATTAACAAAATTGCTTTAATAGAAAGACGGTTTCTGTTCAAAAATTTAGTCACAGATGGCTCTTGGACGTGCAGACTTGCCAATCACCATCAGTGGGATTTTGTGCTTGCTAGATGCATTGGAACATACCATTATAGTTAATCTTTTCTTATATCGTTTGTGCCCAGGAACTAATTTTGCATGTCGAGATGCCAATGTTTTTGATGGAAACATTTTATAATTCAGAGCAGTTTCCTCACAGTTGTAAATTTGATCACATGTGTATCCACAATCTTCGATTTGCTTTTTAAAGTTCTGCTTAAACTTCTCAATTGATGACACATCAGCAGAAAGTTTTTCACCACATACAGTGAGTTGTCGTACACCGTACCGTTTTTTCCAGCGGTCAAGCCATCCAGAACTGGCGGTACACTGATATATCTCTAGGAATTGCCTACTAATCATTATTGCTTTCTGTTGTATAATTGGACCTGACAGAGGCACACCTTTTGATCTCTGTTGGTTAAACCACATGAATAAAGCTTCGTTCACCTTTTCATAGTCGCCGGTTTTCACTGATTTTCTTCCTGAGGACGAGGAGGCTTGATTTATACACCACTCTTCTATTTTTGTGCGGTTTCTTTTTCCAATCTCCAACTGTTACTTCACCTACTCCATAATCTCGTGCAACAACTTTAATTGTCTCTCTTGCTTCAATTCTTCTGATGGCTTTTAATTTTTCTACAATAGGAACGACGATTCTTTTACGCTTGTTTTGCTCCATTATAATACGACAAACAAAAATTCAAACAAAGCAGTTCGTATTAATTACACTTAACTACCAGAACTCCAACCAAATAAATTATGTAAGTATACTCGTACTTCTCCGTAGTAAACGCTATAACGCACTGCATTCACGCAAATTTACATGCTGAAAGAGTCCAAAAACATAAATAGGGGAACCCTTCACACGGGCCAGGGGGATTCCCCGAAGGACCCGACGATTTTAAATGGAAATATGTACATACATATTTTAGAAGCTCGGTTAATACGCAGCATAAACGCGTGTACCTCGAATAATCAGGTTCTTAGATTGGCTCGGTTAATCCGGAGCTCGGATAATCGCGACTCGCGTAATCGGGGTTCTACTGTATGTATATTTTTACTCGTGTTTTCACAAGCTTTCATTTGACACCACACTCGATGACCTAGTAAATTTTTTTTTTCCACTTCCGATTTCACCCCCCAAAACTAACCCCATAAGTCAAAAATGTAACTTTCAAAACTCTCTCTCTGATGATGCCATCAATTCCTATATTATTACCAAATTTCAGCTTTCTACGACAAATAGTTTCGGAGAAAATCGGGTGTGACAGACAGACACCGAAGTCATCTTATAAGTGTTCCGTACGGAACACTAAAAAAAAATAGACCAAGTGCAAGTTGGACTTGCGCAATTAGTATTTCGTACGGTGACTGCTTTAAAAATAAAACATTTCCTTACCCTAAAAAGAGTTTTCAACAAAGTTTGTTTTCGATCTTTGTTGAAAACTAATGACCATGATTTTTTTTTAAATACCAGATAAATTATTAAAGGTAATGCACTCGTGATAATTTTCGTTCAACCTACACTTTGTGGAGAATATTTCAGAATTTTTTCAAAATTTTTGATCAATACTTTTCGAGATAAGAAGGGGGGACAGCGATTTTTTAAAAATAATACAAAGAAAAGTGTACGCAAGTATTAGATTATATATATTTTAGAACTCGTGTTTTTACGAGCTTTCATTTGACACCCCCACTCGATGACCTAGTATTTTTTTTTACTTTCAATTTCAACCCCCAAAACTAACCACCTAATTTTATATCTTTCTATGTCAAATAGTTTCGGAGAAAATCGGGTGTGACAGACGGACGGGCAGACAGACGGACAGACAAATGGAGAGCGAAGTGTTCGGTTCCGTACGGAACACTAAAAAGAAAGATTTTTTCTGATCAAACTGGTTATCTTTACAATTTGATTATTTTGTTTTATTAACACGCCCTTTTCAAAAAATCCATATGACTTTTAGGAAGTACCAACCTTCAAACGATACGTGTCAAAATTTAATGACATTTCGACGATTAGTTTACAAGTTACAGTGGTTTTAGTGACGCTACTTTTGATATTTTCAAAACAATGGAAAAAATGTGTGTTGATTAAACACTGTTTTTTGGGAAAAAATACCGATTAAGTAAAGCAATGGCTTGAAAAGTGTTACGGGGACTTTGCTCCTGGAAAATCACCTATCATTTATTGGTATGCTGAATTTAAATGCGATCATACAGACATAAATGATGCTGAACGCTATTGACGCCCAAATGAGGTGGTTACACCCGAAAACATAAAAAATTCACAAAATTGTTTTAGATGACCGCAAAGTGAAATTGCGTGAGATAGCTGACACCCTAAAGATATGAGAAGAACATGTTGGTCATATTTTGCATGAACATTTGGGCATGAGAAAGCTCTGTTCGAAATGGGTACCGCGTTTGCTCACACACCAAAAACAACAACGTGTTGATGATTCTGAGCGCTGTTTGGACCTGTTTAAGCGCAATAAAAATGATTTTTTCGAGCGATATGTGACAACGGATGACACATGGATCCATCACTACACACCGGAATTAAATAGGCAGTCAGCTGAGTGGACAGCAGTCTGTGAAAGCCGCCTGAAGCGACCAAAGACCCAACAGCCGGCTGGGACGGTTATGGTCTCTGTACTTTGGGCTGCGCATGAAATAATTTTCATGACTATGCTGAAAAGGGAAAACTGTCAATAGCAAGTGTTATAAAAAAGGTATTGGAGCGTTTGAAGGCAGAAATCGCAAAGAAACGGCCCGAAATGAACAAGAAAAAGTGCTCATTCACCAAGACAATGCACCGTGTCACAACACAGTGGTTACGATGGCAAAATTGCATGAATTGAAGTTGGAATTGCTTCCTCATCCACCGTATTCTCCAGATTTGGCCCCCAGCGACTATTATCTATTCGCAGACCTCAAAAAAATGTTCGCAGGAAAGAGATTTCGCTCTAATAAAGAGGTTATCGCCGAAACTGAGGCCTATTTTGAGGGCAAAGACACATCCTTCTACAAGAAAGGTATAGAAATGTTAGCAAAGCGTTGCACTAATTGTACCGCTCTTGAAGGAGACTATATTGATGAATAAAGTCGAATTTTGCAAAAAAATTGTGTTTTAAACCCTTTGAGGACAAGTGGTTACCACTGATAACCACCTTTTAAAAATTATATTGTAGCTTTCCTACCAGTTTCTCCAGTAAACCACGATGTTAAATTGTTTGCCTAACGTATCAAGAAGTCTAATCTAGCATGCTTAGGGTTTGAAATGTCCACCAGCGTTTAGTTGACATTTGTAATTGCACGTCGTAGGTAGTTGTGAGTTTTGCAGTACCAATTAGGCCGTTATTTTTCTTATAGCTGGTTATTCTTTAAGAAAATGTCCGGTAAGTACTTAAGATATATCTATTTACTACATATGAATATATATCAAGTGCAATTTTTATTTTGCTAAGTTTATAAATAGATTTATTTGTGGTGGCTACAAATGCTAACCACTAGGACTATATATTTTTTTTAGTGAAAGTGTTTTTTTTTAAGTGACGTGTATTGCTATTACTATTATGCATAATTTTTCTAATTTTTGTTTGTTCATTTTTTACAGGTTCCAAAAAAAAAATGTTGGTCTTTTGGCGAACTTGAAGCAATGAATAGCACAGATGTTTTCGCGATTTTGGATGAAATTCCCAGTGACTGTGAGTCCATTGCATCAGATGTGGAGAGTACTATGGACGACGAAGCCCCCATAGATTATTTACTTTATGATGGAAGGGATGAACTTTTTGATATAGAAGATATTCCATTCATTTTCGAAGATAATGAGCAAGCGAAAGTCACTAAAGAATGGGACAGTGAGGATGAGTTACCGTTAGAAGTAATTCGTCAAGAAGAACTTAGAAAAAAATCAGTTGTTTGGAGAAATGATGTCACTCATGCAACACGCGTAAACCAATTTGTGTCTCAGGCAGGGCCTAATGTTCCTGACAACGTTGAAACTCCTACCGATATGTTTTTGTATTTGTTTCCGGATTGTTTCATATCTGAAATTGTTTTTCAGACAAATTTGTATGCCTTACAAAAAAATGGTGGCAGCAACTACTTTATTCCAACCACCAACAAAGAAATAAAATCATTTTTGGGTGTAAACATGCTAATGAGCTTGAAAAAAATGCCAAGTTATAGAGACTACTGGTCCTCGAGAGAAGAACTTAGGGATTATTTTATAAGTTCTGTTTTATCTCGTGACAGATTCACCTGGCTTCTAAGTAATCTTCACGTAAATGATAACTCAGTACAGCCAAAAAAAGGTGAGGCCAATTATGATAAATTGTACAAAATCAGGCCATTACTTTCTAAATTGACACAAACTCTTGGCTCTGCTTTGAATCCTGGTGAATTTCAATCAATCGATGAATCTATGATCAAATTCAAGGGGAGAAGTAGTCTTCGCCAGTATATGCCAATGAAGCCCACGAAACGAGGCTACAAGGTATGGATTCGGGCTGATTCTACTGGATTTGTATCTGAGTTCCAAATTTATACGGGGAAAGTTGATCAGTCAGTTGAGAAAAAATTGGGACATCGCGTAGTAAAAGATCTAACAAGGGCTTTAGTTGGCAAGCACCACAAAGTATTCTTCGACAATTTTTTCAACTCTGTAGAATTGCAAAGAGACTTGTTAGCTGATGGCATCTATGCATGTGGAACTGTGCGTAAAGGAAGGAAATATTATCCAGAGCTCAAAGTGGATAAACACATGAAAAGGGGCGACATAGATTGGAGAGTTTCTACAGATGGATTAGCAGCACTGAAGTGGATGGATCGAAGAACCGTTTTGTTTTTAGGAAACTATCATGACCCATCCATCATGGAAGTTGTCTCTAGAAAACAGAAAAATGGCAATACAGAAGAAATCCCATGTCCTGTTATGGTCCAACATTATAATAAACATATGGGATACGTAGATCGATTTGACATGCTGAAAAGTATCTATGAAATCGATCGAAAAGCCCACAAGTGGTAGCACCGCATTTTTTTTTACTTTGTAGATGTTTGTGTTGTGAACGCGTTCATTTTATTTCAAAATAGAAGTGACTCACGATGTATTACATTGAAACAATTTCGTGTATCGGTTGCTCGAGGATTAATTGGTGCCGTTAATTCGATTTCAAAAAAAAGAAGATCAGCAGAACAAGCACCTAACAAATACAAAAAAATCATTCCCACTGAGGTACGTCATGATCGTGCTGCACATATGCCTCTTAGATGTGGATCTCTCAGATGTGCTCATTGTAGCACAGCGAAGCATGTGCATCGAACGACCTGGAAATGTTCAACCTGTGATGTTGGTCTCTGCCTCAATAAGGAGAGAAATTGCTTCTTTAAATTTCACGAAAATTAGTTTTGAGTGCCTTAATTCCTAGTGGTTATTGCTAGAAACCACATCCTGCAGGATAATCCAGGATATTTTTTTACGTGAAATGAACTTTTACTTTGTTTTTGATGTTGGTTGAATACATTTTTTTCAAAAAAATTCTTCATATCTTTTATTGTTTTTTCTCCGGCCTCAAAGGGTTAAGCAGCTAGATCAAAAATTTTTCAGTATACGTGTTAAAATGATATTTTTACTTTATCGCGTGTCGTTCGCGTCGCCGACTTGAGTCGCTTGCGATGTACACGACGTAAGCAATTTTTTAACATTAAATGTCCGACAAACAAAATCGTGGTATTCATCTCCTCGTTAATATGCGTGAGTATTCATATATGTATATCTGATATGTGTGTGGCCCAAAGTTGTTTGTGAACTAAATAACAACGTTTCGCGAAGCTACGATATAATGATCACGTGTATACCGTACGATTCAAATATCTACGAACATATGCTTAAGGTTGATCTTCACGCAATTTTCAAACATTATATGTTCTACGAGGGCTGTCTGAAAGGTTCCCGGCCTAACAATGAAAGACATTTTTTTTTGAGGTGAAATATGTTTTACTTTTCAGTATAATCTCTTGAAACTTCAATATATTTATTTCAACGTTTTTTCAATAATTCAATCATTAAAGTGCGATTCCGGAAAGTCAGCAAAATATCCATCCACGGCTGCAATAGGTTCGTCATTTGATGTAAAACGTTTTCCAGCCAGGAGTTTTTTCAGGTTTGGAAACAGATAATAGTCGGAGGGAGCCAAATCTGGTGAATACGCTGGATGTTCAAGCAATTCGTACTTTAATTCGTTGGATTTTGCCATCGTCAAAACATTTGTGTGAACACGTGCATTATCTTGATGAAAAATGATTCTTTTCTTCTTTAAAGCAGGTCTTTTCTCACGAATTTTCGCATCCAACTGCTCCAAAAGGTTACAATAATATTCATAGTTAATTGTGTTACCTTTCTGAAGATAATCGAGCAACAAAATATCTTTGTAATCCCAAAAAACTGTTGCCATAACCTTTCCTGCTGATGGAACCGTCTTTGCCTTTTTTGGTGCGCTTTCACCGGCTACAAAAACTATTTGTGAACTGTCCATGAAAACTACTGTGAAGTCTGCGAATTTTGGAAAAATTTTGAAGGTACTGAGGAGTACGATGAGTGGAGCAATCAACACTCAGGTAAATATTCTGCCAATCATGAAGGGTCAGCTGGAAAAATGGGAGTGGATAGTATTGTAGAAATGTTCAAAAGATCCGAAATACTTTATAACGTACGATATGGTAATTATGTAGGCGATGGAGACAGTAAGACTTATAAAGAAATTGTTGACTCAAATCCATATGAAAATTTAGTTGTTAAAGAAAGGAATGTATAGGTCACGTGCAAAAGCAATGGGTACGCAATTACACAAAATAAAAAAAGATAATCCTGGTATAGGTGGCAGAGGGAAGTTGACAGCCAAGCTTAATATATAGACCGGATTATATGCAACATAAAAATCTTATATGCATGCAAATATGCATGAAAAATGCTTAAAATATGCATGAAAAAGGTCAAAATATGCAATATTAAATAATAATAAAAGTAGTAATTTTTTGTTTTTTATTTCAAAATCCGCAAGTTATGGACGATATTTAAATTTAATTAACAATTATTTATCATTTTTTAAACTTATTTAACATTTGTATTCTTGTACACGTAAACAATAAGGTACTGTTCCAAATGTTGGGCAGTAAGATTGTGTCTTCGATCACTTAAAATATTTTTATAAGTGGAAAAAGACCGTTCCACATTCACTGAAGTAACTGGGCAGTATTTGAATTTGGGTGCTATGTTAGCACTTATTGTTTCTGGCAAAAGTTCACCCGTCCCATTAATAGAACTATCAATTTGACACAAAGGTTCAAAGCCTGGGTTATTGCGCAAAATGTTTTCAAACTTTTCTTTAACTCTACGCGGGAATACATCTGGCAATGTGGAGTTTATTTGACGGATTTTATTCGTTAACTGAATTGATTCGGTCAACGCCAAACCTCGAGTTTTAAGCTTTTTAATACCCGCAGGTATGTGGGAAAAGTGAGTGCTAATCAAAGCTATGTTTTTTTTTAATATCAGAATCGTTAAATGCTTCCTTGGATTGACGAACTGCCATAGCCTCTGCACTATCGAAGTCAGTTACTACACCTTTGATGGCCTCGAACTGTTCATTGTAAAATAGTACAGCTTCAATCCATGTTCCCCATCGAGTTATCACCGGTTAGGAAGGTAAAGGCACATTTGGCAGTTTTTCTTTATAGGCGTTATTGCGAGCAGGTGCCTTAAAAAACACTTTCTTTGCTGATGAAATCAGTTTATTTACATTTCCAAACGATATTGGGTATTCCCTTGGCACTATAACCTAATCGATGTTTTAGACTATTGCAGGTAATGTCCCGGCGATAAGATCGGTTCCAGACGGTGACATTAACAATACCCTGAGCAATTCGATTGCCTAGTAATACCGAGAAATATTGTATTTATAGGGAAAATATGCATCATTACTAGATTTTGGGTAAAATATGCAATAATCGGTGAGAATGGTCTAAATATGCAAATGCATATGAAAATATGCAAATGTATATAATCCGGTCGCTACTGATGAGTTAACAGTGTACTATGGTCTTGCAATTAGAAAGAGTATAAATACATCAGTTGAAACAATGAAAAATGCGATATGGGCAACTTATTACCACAAAATATCATCCACTGATGAAAAGCCACAATATGACAAATGCCCGTCCGGCGAAAATACTTGGAGTTCGTATCAGAAAGCGAAGACCTCTGGAACTCTGGATTCTTATAAGCATAAAAATTCTATTCCTGTAGTTGTCCAAAAAGTAATTGAACTGGTATACAATAGACTAACTGAACGCTGTTTAGAAGAATACACAATAAAAGGCTAAACGCTGTCATTTGGTCTACGGCTCCAAAAGTGCATTACAGTGGCAGCAAAATTGTTGAGATTGCATCTCTTATTACAGCTAGTATATTTAATGATGGATATACTAGTGTATTACAAATGATGCAATTATTAAACCTTGTAGTTGGCCCAAGCGCGCCGCGATTTACCAAGAATTTGGATTCTAAACGAATATCTATAGCCAACATGAGAGCCCACCAGGAGACTAAAGAGGCCAGGCAATTGAAAAGGGCTGCTCAAAAGGAGTCGGAGGACATCGCGGCAACAATGGAAGACCTTATGTACAGTCCAGGAATCGCAGATTAAAGGTAATTTAAACAAATATTTGGTTTTAAGACGCTGACGCCGTACTGTTTTTTCTTTTGCGTTTTTTTTTCGAAACTACTTTTTTCAAACTGGTGTACAAGATATCTTAAGATCTACTTAACTGATTTTGTTAAAATTTACAACACATATTCTTTATAATATTATCTAAGACAGGGGTGCTCAAACGGTCGATCGCGATCGACAAGTCGATCGCGAGTGCTTTTTGAGTCGATCTCGAGAAAAAAATTCCGATATAGAACTATTCACAGATTTTGTTTTAGGTAACTAAAACAAAATGTAATGAATAAACTACTAAAATTTATTCGATCCACAATTAGGCCAGAATAACCCCCTCATCACTTTCTTTTATCGTAATAACCCCCTGCTAGCGGCAAAAGGCGGCTTTATCAAAGGAACGCGCGGTACTTGTAAAGAAAAACCGCGTTTTTGATTCCCGCCGATTTTTCTAGAAACTTTGGGCGGCGTGTTTGACGGGAACATTCGAGACTTCGTTCGCGCTGATATAAATGTTGCGCCTGCAGGAATAGGAGTCAGTCTGAGTTGTAACTTGAAGGCGATACATCGATACAAAGTTTATTAATAAATAGTCCAAAATGAGAGAGGCGAAGAAAAGTAAAACTTATCATTTTAATAACGATTGGGAGGAAGAATTTTTCTTTTGTATGGTAAAGGATAAGTGCATTTGTCTCATTTGCCGTGCGTCAGTTGCAATACCTAAGCGTGGGAACTTAGAGAGGCATCATAAAACGGTTCATAAAAACTATGAAAAGGATTTTCCGTCACAGAGTGAATTAAGAAAACGAAAAGTACGTGATTTGATAACTTGTTTGAAAAAAGAACAAACCATGTTCACAAGACCAGCCAAACAATCAAAAGCTGCAACGATTGCGTCATTTAAAATATCTCATATATTGGCGAAACACAAGAAACCATTTGATGATGGATTGGTTGTGAAGGAAGCATTTATTGAAGCGGGTGAGACTTTATTTGGAGATTTTAAAAATAAAACAGAGATTATGTCTGCTATTAGAGAACTTCAGTTATCTCGTCCGACTGTCACAAGGCGTGTTGAAATGATTCCATGATATCATGGAATGTACATACTTTTCTTTACAGTTCGACGAATCCACCGATATGACAGACACTGCCCAGCTGTGTATTTTTATTCGAATGGTATTCAATGACATGTCGGCTAAGGAAGAGTTTTTGACAATGATTCCTCTGAAAGGAAAGACCCGTGGCGAAGATATATATGACGTTTTCTTTAATTTTGTAACAAACTACAAGCTACCAATATATAAACTAGGGGGCATTACAACCGATGGAGCACCAGCAACGACTGGAAACGAAAACGGTTTTGTGGCATTGTGTCGAGCTGATGATGATTTCCCTTCATTTTTCTCCTTCCATTGCATTATACATCAACAAGTTTTGTGTTCAAAAGTTCTAAACGTGGAGGAAATTATGGGCATTGCAATAAAAATTGTGAATTCTATCCGTGCACGTAGCTTGCAACGACGGCTCTTTAAATTGCCCGAAATAACAGCTTTTCTGGACGAAAGAGGTGATGACACTCAGATGCTGAAAAACGGAAAATGGCTTACTGATTTGGCATTTTTGACAGACATCACAATGCATTTAAACACCATTAATTTGGAGCTTCAAGGTAAAGGAAAAACTATTATTGAGATGATTAGCGCAATAAACGCATTCAAAAGTAAATTGTAACTTATGATAGATCAACTGAAAAGAATGGATCTGAAAAATTTTCCGTCTTTGAAAGCAAGGATTCCTTTGTTGAATTATGATATTTATGAGGCAGAATTATCAAATATTTTGGGCCAATTCGAAATACGTTTTTATGATTTCAATAAATTGGCAAATATCGCATCATTTATGAGATCCTTTTTCGTGTAAAAACATTGAGGAATTAGCTACTGAAATCGCAAGTCAGTTTAACATGGACTCATGTTCTATTGAAAATGAGTTAGTGCAGATTATATCAGATATACATCTCAAAGCCACAGCATCTTTTATATCTGAAGATAAATATCCGAATCTAAGGCAAATCGCCCTTCAACTGACGGCAATGTTTGGGTCAACTTATTTGTGCAAGTCTGCATTTTCTGAAATGAAGATAATTAAGTCAAAATATCGCAATCGACTAACTGACGAACATTGTTATCATGCTTGCGATTAGCACTCGGTAATTACGTACCATCTTATGAAAAGTATGCCGAGGACATGCAGTACCACGCTTCAACATCCAAAGTCACTCTTTAGTTAAGTTTAGACACTAGAACTCGTTTGTTTTGTAAGAACCAATAAACTCGCAATTTTAAATAATTATGAGTTTTTTCATTGACATTTTAGAGCAGACCTACACTTACCTTGACTAAAAAAATGCATATTGTGCGGAAAACTAATATCTATGCCACGACACACCCTACCTAGACGACAATCCTGCATCACATTTACTTGCAGCCTCTTAGAGTCGATCCATCGTAGTCTAACAATATTGAGTTAGATCGCCAGCAGTTCAAGTTTGAGCACCCCTGATCTAAGATGTAGCATAGGATTTTTTTTGATTGGATACCACGTTCATAAGTTATAAATTTTTTGAACTCAATATTTCGATAAAAATCAGAGTTTTTTTCAACCAGCTGTCATTTCTACAATAAGCATCGTAGCTATTACCTTTCTAAATAAGAAAGAAATTATTTTTCATTTTTCGGACGATGCCTGACAGGGAAAATAAGTACACCATCAGCAAGGATTTTCAGAAGAGGGTCCTACTTGATGGCTCATATGTCCGTCATTTTTTAATTTTTTTTTTATTCAGTATTATTTCAAATTATTCATAAAACTACTATGTATATGTGTAAAAGAAGACTTATTTTATATTAATAACTGCGTCAAAAAAAAAATAAAAAAATTTTATACCTATTGTTCCGAGCGCCGAGGTGATGTAACCCCATAAGCTAAGAAAGCTTGAGAAGCTTTATGAACTCTTTTAATCGCTTGACGATTGTATATATGTTCGTAGCAGACCGAACCTCTCTGTGTATATGCAATAGTAAGTTGTTTATCATCAACATAGCGCGACGACGACAGAGGCGATGTTCTCGGAGTGAATCATATCCTGTATTTTGTATCTTGTACTTCGGTACACGCGTTTGAGGAATTCAGGCCAGAAAAACAACAAGATATTTATACATGGTTGCCCGAAGAAAACAAAATAGAAGTGTATTTTCAGGATTTTCGACTCATATTGACTTGCCTTTTCTAGATATTTTAATTATCAAAAATAATAATAGATTGGAATTTGATCTCTATAGGAAGGACACAGTAACAGATAGATATATTCCTAAAGATTCATTTCATTGCAAACAACACAAATTAGCCTCATTACATTTTTTAGTTCATCGTTTGGTCACTTTCCCTCTGAATAGAGTAAACTTTAATAAAGAGAGGAATCGTATTAGAAATATAACTAGAGTTAATGGTTATGACGATGACTTAGTAAATAAGCTAATAAATAGGCATAAGTTTAGGTTTAATATTCAGAATTCCACCTTTTTTACACGCGAAAAAAATAACACCAAGTATGTCTCCATACCATATAATCCGAAATATAGCAAGGGACTCAATAAGGTATTTAATAAGGTAGGCCTCACCTTAGTCTATAAGTCATCAGACGATCTGAGGAATATCTTAGGAAATCCCAAAGATAAGATTCCTAATTGTGAAAAAAGTGGAATTTGTGAAATTAGTTGTAATGATTGTGACAAAAAGTATGTTGGGCAAACTAAAAGGTCAATTAAAACACGATTTAAAGAACATTTAGCACCCTTAAAATACAGTAGAATAGATAAGTCTAGCATTGCCGAACATGCCCTTGAAGCTGATCATACTGTAACATTAGATAATCTAAGATTAATAAAAAATGTATCTGATAGGAGATTGTTGAACACATACGAAAGTATGGAAATTATAAAAAGTAAAAGTAGTTTAAATAAAGACAGAGGGCCTATTCCTTATAGTCCCCTCTACTGGTTACTTGACCCGAACTGATGGCCTTGCCTACGCCATTAGTTCCGCCTGAGTAATTCAAGGGTTAGGCTAAGCATAAATAGGGTAGATTTGTAGTTTAGCTTTAGTCAATTATCGCTCCTGATGAAGCTAACATGGTTAGAGAAACGCGCGTTGAGTGCAAAAATAAAGTGTTTGCTGTAGTGGTGATATATACTGAGTAGTATCATTGTGCCAAAGATTCCACAATCCCAACTTAGTTCATATTGAATAAAATTAATTGTGCATAGATGTCAGCAGACAATACAAATTGAAGAAATAAAAACAAATTAACAAGTACGTTAATTACAAATATCATCATCATTATCTATGCAGTCTATCGTCGGACATAAGCTTCCCCTACGTACGTCCATTTAATGTTGCCCAGATTTCAAGGTAGTCGAACGCTTTCTCGTAATCCACAAAGGCCACCCAAATCTTAAAATTATTCTCGTTTGCCTTTTCTATTGAGGTTCTTAATACTTGAAGGTGGTCCAGTGTACTAAATCCTATTCTAAATCCGGCTTGTTTTCTAGGTTGGTAAGTGTCTAATTTCTTTGTGAGTCTCTCAGTAATTATTTTCATAAATAACTTGTACATTACGAAGAGCAGGCTGATTGGTCTATAGCTGGTTAATTTAGACTTATCTCCTTTTTTCAAGAGCAAGACCACCACAGCATTATCCCAGTCTCGAGGTACATCGCACATGTCGTGACACTTATTATACAATATAACTAACATTCGTAACTTGGGCTCTCCGCCCTGTTGCAACATTTCGACAAGTACCTCGTCTTCACCTGCTGCTCTTCCTCCTGCCATTTTATTTAAAGAATCTTGTATTTCGTATTTGGTGATGTTGGGAATATCTTCGGATCCTTCATTCATTACTTGTATTCGAACCGACTTGCTTTTGTCTGGTGGTGGTTCAACTGTACTCTCATAAAGGTCCTTGTAGAATCTCTCTATGTTCATTCGTAGTTCATTCGTTTGAGTTATTATTTGGTTGCTCTCATCTACTAATTTTGTTATCTGTAGTTGTACTTCATTTAATGATTTTTGTAAAAGTTTTATACTCTTCTTGTTCTCCAGAATTTCTTCAATTTTCTCAGTGTTATACTTTCTTACATCTCTTCTAATATGTTTCCTTATATCGGTATTCAAAGTTTTTAAGTTATTTTCACATGCCACCGTGTCTTGTTTTATGGATTTGCGTTTTTGTATTAGTTGGACCGTTTTCTTGGAGAAGTTTTTTTCCGCTTTGATATTTTTCATAAGAGCTACTTCTTTCGCAGATTCTACTATACAGTGAACGATTTCTTTATTAATTTCGTTGGGGATGAAGTATCCTCTTTGATTTCATGTTCTTCGAGTTTATGTATATATTCATTTTCATCTTTTGATTCATCATTTTTCTTCGTTTCATCCTTGTGTTAAAATTTATTTTTGCCCGAACCATTCGGTGATCATTTCCGATTTTGACCCTACTGATAACCTGTGTATCTAATATTATGTTCCTCTTGTTAGATATAATCGATCTCGTTAGCTGTTATTCCGTTTAGGCTTTTCCATATCCACCTTCTTCCTTCTTTTTTATGAAAATATGTGTTCATTGTATATATATTTATATATATATATATATATATATATATATATATATATATATATATATATATGTACATATATATATATATATATATATATATATATATATATATATATATATATATATATATATATATATATATATATGTATATATACAGTCCCTGGCCAAATTATTAGACGCACTGCAAGATTTCATGTAAAATATTAATTACCGAGTGATATTGTACCGTTCTATTATTTTAAATTGATTTGTTTTTTATTTTTATGTTATCCAATCAATTACCTATTTATTTGACATAAATAAAACAGCATTAATTTAGAAAAGCATAAGTTTATTAAGTTTTAAAGAAAAGTGAAATTAATGTTAATAAAAGTCAATATTTAGTTGAGCCACCTTTAGCCGCTATCAAAGCTTTAATTCTGCGCGGCATGCTATCAATGCAAGATTGTACTGTCTCCTGCATTTGAGGATGATGATTCCACACATGAATAATCTTTTCTAGGAGCTGGGTTTTGTTGGTAATCACATCTTTAGCCACTTCTCTTTTCATCAGCTCCCACACATTTTCAATAGGGTTCATATCAGGGCTAGCTCTAGCCAATCCAACAGAGGGATATTTTTTTCTGCCAAAAAAGCTTTAACAGACCGAGCAGTGTGGCAGGGAGCTCCATCTTGCATGAAAGTGAATGGTTCCCCATTTGGAAACCATTCTCTGAGCTGCGGAATCAACCGATTTTGTAATACTTCTTTGTACTGATCTTGCCTCATTATTCTTTGACGACTTACAGACGTCCAGTGCCCTTGCCGCTGATGACTGACCAAATCATCACTTTGGTGGGATGTTTAAAACCGTCGGGACGACACAATCAGGATGAAACTTTTCAACATGACGACGACGCACATACTGAGCTTTATTCTGCAAAATTTCGAACGTGCTTTCATCACTGAAGCAGGCCTGTCAAAAATAGGAAAAATATATAAACTTCCATGTTTATTTGCTTTATTTAACTGAAAATGATAATAATGTATCAATTATTGATTAAATTGCTGTATCTTACCGATCTCCAGAAGTCCACATCTTTGTCTTGCCATTGTTTGGCCCACTTCAGGCGCTTTGCTTTCATTGCAGCTGTTAACTTGGGCTTCCTGGCGGGGCGACAGGCCTTAAAATCTAATTCTTTCAATTTTCTTCGAACAGTGCGCTTAGAAGCATTTACGCTAGCATCCTGGAGTTGTGATTTTATTACCTTTGTGGTAGCAAATCTGTTTTCTACACGCCTTTTCTACCCATAATGAAAATAGTCCAATTACCTTTTTAAAACACTGCATACAAAATAAACTAATAACTGAGTAGTATAAATCTGTTAAACAAACAATCACAGTCCATAAAGCCACAGAAACATGTCCGTACCTGACTCGATTCCGATCGCGACTGATACAGGTTTGTACTTATTTACGTTCATGTATCACTTTGCCAACACAGTATTGCCATATGTTAAAAATAAATACAAATATGTAGTCTACAACAATTCTTTTAAATAAAAATCAATAATATTGTAGTTTAAATATACCATTATTGCATAAAAACTCTTAAGAAACATAAAATTACTAAAAAAAATACAGTGCGTCTAATAATTTGGCCAGGGACTGTATATATATATATATATATATATATATATATATATATATATATATATATATATATATATATATATATATATATATATATATCTCAAGGATTTTCTACAGGTGACGCTATCTTCCTTCTCTCAGCCTTTGATTCCATCCGTTTTTATCTTCCCAGTCACCATTTGTTAGACTCCTGTCCTCCATAGCTTCGTCAACATCGTCTCTCCATGATCGTCTGGGTCTTCCTCGTTTTCTTCTCCCTATAGGGCTCCACTCCGTTATTTTCTTTATCCACCTATTATCCTCGCTCCGTCTTATATGTTCATACCATTTTAAACGTTTTTCTTCAATGGTGTTTATTGCGTTTTCTTTGATGTTCATTCTGCTTCTTATTTCTTCATTTGGTATTCTCTCCATACGTGTCACTGTACAGCATCTTCTCCAACATTCCATCTCTACCGCGTTAATTTTAGATTTATTTCTTTTGTTGATTGTCCATGTTTCTGACCCGTATGTCATTATGCACTGTATTATTGATTTGTATATGCGTGTTTTGTTTCTCTTTATAATGTGTTTGTCCCACAGGATCGAATTTAATTGTCTTATGCATGTCCGCGTTTGTCCCAATCTAGCTTTGATCTCTTCTTCTGATGTTACGTTTTTTGAAATGATGGTTCCTAAATATTTAAATCTATCAGTTCCTTTGATTGTTGTTTCATTATCGACTTCTAGACTTTCCACATTTCCCGCCTTTGTTGTTAGATATTCCGTTTTATCAAAGTTTATTGCTAATCCTGCTTTAGTGTATTCTTCTTTCAGTTTTCTTACCATATAACTGAGGTCTTCCTCATCTTGCGCTATGATTACTTGGTCGTCTGCGAAACTTAGAGTATATAAGTAATCTTCTCGTATTGTGACTCCCATTCCACTACATTTTTGCATCCATTTTTTTAACGTTTGTTCGAAATATATTTTGAATAGTGTTGGAGATATAGAGCATCCTTGTAGTAGGCCTTTTGATGTCTGGAGTCTCTTCCCTAATTTATGTTCACTGTGTTGTTTTCGTTGAGAGTTTTTACTGCGTATATTAGTTCTTTGACAATGCCTATTTCTTTCATTACGCTCCATATTCTTTGTCTTGGTTTTGAGTCATAGGCCTTTCTTATGTCTACGAAGGCTAGATGAACTTCTCTATTCTTTGCGAGTTTTTTTTCCATTGTTTGTTTTATAGTGTATATGTGGTCTATACATGATTTTCCGGCCGTAAAGTCTGCTTGGTCTTCTCCAATTTTACCTTTTATATTTTCCTCTATAATATTTTTTATAATTTTTCCATACGAACGCCCCATACTCGATATTATGCTTAAGCCTCTATAGTTTGTGCATTTCCTGAGGTCTCCATTTTTAAATATAGATACTAAATAGGCTTTCGACCATTACTCTGGTATTTTTTTTCCATTTATCGCGTTTCTCAGCATTCGATGTGTGTTCATGGTATGGAGGTTATTTTCGTTGACGTAGTTTATTAACAGTTGTCTTCAAGCATTCCTCATTCCTGATCCGTAAGAGTCTACGCTATGTTCATTTTCCTCCTGCTTTACGCCGACTTTAGCATTCAAGTCACCAATTATTAGTGTGTAATGTGCTGAATTAGATTTAAGGGCAGCATTTATTTCTTCATAAAATTCCTCAATTTCCTCCTCTTCGTGGTCGGTGGTTGGAGCATAGAATACTATTTTGTAACTATATCTTTTAGATTCATTTCAATCATTATCACTCGTTCCGATATGGCATTATACTGTGTTATATTGTTTGATATATTCTTATGAATGAGGAATCCCAGTCCGTTTATTTTATTTTCTTCAATTCCTTTATAGAGGAGAGTGTGGCCACTTTTAAGCTTTACATAAGCTTCTCCACAAATACACAAATATGGATATAACTAATACCCAACTTTATAATTGAAAAAACGACCGAATATAATATTAAGCTGCTTTCGATTCTCTAGAACTTTGGGCAATTATACAGTTCTTAGCTCATGCCAGAATAGACTCAAGATATACCAAACACTCTGTAAACGGTCTAATAACGTTGCGTAATAAGAGCTAGTCACTTGCTTTACTCTTTTCCAAATAGTCAATCATGATGATATCCTGTGAGTCTCAAAAAACAGCTACCATCGTTTTTCCGGCGATAAAACTATTTCTGCTTTTTTCGGTTTACTTTCATCTTTGCCAGTCCACTGTTTTGATTGTCGTTTTGTTTCCGGGGTGTAATCGTGGATCCACGTTTCATCTACAGTCACAAAACGCCGCCAGCAGTCCTTCGAATTAGTCAGGTCGCGCGGCACCCATCGTGCATTCATCTTTTTCATTTTTAGAACTTCATGCATATGAGATGCCTACCAACTCAGCAATCTCACGAAGCTTAATACGTGACAACTTAACTAAAAAATTATCACCATTTAATCGAACCTCGTCAACTGATTCGCCCATGTCCTAGCTGATTTTTTTTTAATCCTTCCATAACAACAAGTAAGTAAAAGTCAAGTTTCCAGAAAAAATTTAATGAAATCGTTAAATTTTCTGGTATTCTGTTTCGTCATTTATTTCGGGAATCGTAGACGCGACGGGCGAGATATAGTGGGACGATGGGAAAACGAAAACAACAAAATGAGTAAATTAGCCGACAGCCAGACAAAATAGTGTCGGATTTCATAGGGGAAAGTAGAAAAATAACGGCCATCTAAAACTGAACTTAGAAACAAAAATGAGTCGACATAGAGTATATCATTCATAAGATAAGTTTTTCTCCAAATCAATGATCCATTAGAAACTGCAATGAGAATAGTAAGAACAAGTAGCAAACACTGGACAAAATTTTATCTGCTAGTAAAATCGACAGTGGACACATACCGGTGTTGCCACTTTTCCTGTTAATCTTAATAGCAGCTTGTACAGTGCCATTCATAGTTTGCGCCATATGGGAAAAATTTTTATTGTAAGAATTTTTGAAAATTTAACTTCGAAATGTGTTAGTGCATGTTATATGTTTAGGATTACACCCAAATAAGGTCATGACGTCACAAACCTTGCCTGTCAAATTTGACATTTAAAATTTAAAACTGGGGAAAACGATTTTTTTTTTTTAAATATTGAAAAAAATTATGTATTTTAGTTTTACGTCTATATGCTAATTTTCAAAAAAATTTGACAAAATTCATTTTTTTCAATTATATCCCCCCAAAAAGATAATCGAAAGTTTTTTCTTATAAATTATATTATATACTTTTTAGTGGTTAATGTTTTACTAAATATTACGAAAAAAAAATAATTAGGCGGTAAAATTAAGCTGAAAATTTATTTTTTTCAAAAAGTTGTAATTTAACAATGCAATGTTGGTGCAATGCTGCTTAATATTTATGACACGGCAATTTTTTAAGGATTACTATTATAAAAAATTAATGTTATTTACTAAATAAAAAAACGTTCTTAAGTTTCTACGCTTCTTCCTTCCTTTTCAATGCACATAATAGTTCTGTTATAAATTTCATGACGAACATTCGCATATATAATTTATAAATGAACTATTTTGTGCACTGAAGAAGGAATTAAGAAACTTAAAAAAACCACAAATTTGCTCAAATTTATTACATAACATAAATATTTATTATATTAGCCTTTAGAAGTTGAGCTGTCATAAAAATTATGCAGCTTTGCACCAAGATTACATTGTTAAACTACGACTTTTTGACAATACCCGTTTTTCAGCTTAATTTTAAGGCCTAATTTTTTTTTTCTTAACATTTAGTGAAGCATCAATTAATAAATAAGTATATAAGATAATTTATGTGGGAAAACAGTTGATTGTCATGTTAGGGGAAAATGATTGATGAAAAAAGTCAATTTTATCAAATCTTTTCGAACATTGGCACATAAATGTAAAACTGCAATACAATCATTTTTTCTTTATAACTTTTTTCGATATCATCAATAAAAATGCAATTTTTTCACATTTTAAAATTTAAATATCAAATTTGACATGCAAGGCATGTGACGTCATGACTTAATTTGGGTGTACTCCTAAACATAAAACATGCAGTAACATATTTCAAAGTTAAATTTTCAATAACTCTCATAATAAAAATTTTTCCCATATGGTGCAAACTTGTATGTAATTATATATATATTATTATATATAACTTATTAGAGTACGAATTTAGAAAATATTCAGTTGTTTCTTATAAAAATTAATATTATTTACTTTCTTCTCTATTATCTAAAACTATGCGGGACAATTTTACGCCGTGTGATTAGACTTTTAATAATATTGGGAAAGCAGGTGAACTATAGAATATTTTAAATTTTAGAAATCTGACAACACTGCATTCAACCGAATCGTCACTCAACGTTTTCAGTCGTCCTTCCTTGAGTCCACTGTCATTCGCGGGGACTTGGTTTTGAAGCTTGATCGACTGTAATTTTTTAAGTAAATTTTTTTAAAAAATATTCCTCATACTGGCTTCGACCACGCTATGTATTAACCCTTCTTAACAGCACCATAACACTGTATTCGATTAACAAGGATTGGTTATATATAAATCACTTTACGACCTCCCGATATTGAAAAAGACATTTTTTTCAACTACCACCCTTGTTTCGAACGATCATTTTGATTAAAAAAAAATGTAAACGAATAGTAAAAGGAAAAGAGTTTTAACGGTGTCAACGATTTTAAAGTTCAATGATCTATTAATGTAGCTAGCTATCGAAATTTTTTCAAAATGCTATGTTTTCCCTGATCTAATAATGAGTATGTTTTTTCGCGTTACACCAACTTTTGGAATTTATTGCTGTTTTCGGAAGTTCTTTCGCACATCGAAATAAATTTTGTTCATCCACACGATTATCCTCTTTTATATAATAGAAAGAAAATGCCAATATTTTATAACGTTGTTAGTTCGATTGTTTTATTTTTATAATTTGGTTCGAAAAATCCCACCAAAACGACCAAATATTGCTGGCGACTCGATACTTTCAACTGAGGGCCAATTTACTCTACATACCTCTAGTTTCTAAATCCGCTCTCGCCGGATTTTTGTGTTTTGTTTTTGCGGTTTTTCGAGGCTGTAAATTCTCTGTTTTTCGCTCCGAAGAGGACAAAACAAGATAAGTTATTTGAGAAGAGGAAAATACTCTCTTCGATGAGATTTAGTCGCACTGGCACGTGACCAACTAAAACGATTATTGGAGTAGTAGATGAAGGGCCTCGCCCTAGCCAATACAGCAATAATCAATCTTCCACAGAATGGCGATAGCTAAATTGCTAACTAAGCAATTTTTTTATATGACGTCATTTTCATGGCTAGGTACATAACTTAAACAAACACCGCTATATACATATATATATATATATATATATATATATATATATATATATATATATATATATATATATAAAATTAGCTTCGAGCGGCAGCAGCAAGAGCATTTGAAAATGCCAAATGAGTTTCTGGCGAAACGTCGTGCAAATTCGTTGTTAGACGAACGGATTGAAACCCCGAATTTTAATGTATTATATATATGTGTCTATATCCAGACGATATTCTGATGTTTTTCGTGTATTTTAACCGTGAGTCCTAATTAAAAAGAAATAGCATCAACAGACCCATGTTTTTTACAATATGGAAGTGATGAGGGTTTTTGCGAGGTTAAAGAATGGTCCAAAATGGACCATAATTATCCAATTTTGTATCATGTAAGTATTTGGATTGATCTGTAAGAGGTTCTATATAGCCAAGTCCTGAACAAAGTGTAATGGAATCAGTAATTCCATATTTTCAACTATATGAGAAGAGTTCTGGCGATCTCTAGTATGGTCCAAGATAGTATGAAAGTGCCTGTCAATCAGCGATAGTATCATTTAACAATATTCTATCATTATTTTAGCTATGCCGACATAAAATTCACAAGTAAAGTAGCATAGAATTAAAAAAAAGGCGTTTTTACACTTTTTTACCGGATATATTTCGACACAATGACTCAACCATTTCAGTTTTGTAAAAAGTCCATGTGACATTCAAAATTAGATAAAAAAAAACCTAAAATTTGCGACCAACTCGAGCTCTGGACATGAGAGGGGGTGTCCGAATTTAAAAAGAATGCCTTATATATATATATATATATATATATATATATATATATATATATATATATATATGAATGTCGACATTCAACGCCAAGACACCGACCAGTGATCAATGCTTTGAAAAAGATGGATGAGACTCCATCGAAACGACGGCGAAACCGTCCATCAAGAGACTTTAAGCTAACAGGGATACCCGAAAAAAAACCACTACTACATTTCACACCCGTGAGAACATTGGTCAAAAATATATATATATATATATATATATATATATATATATATATATATATATATATATATATATATATATATATATTTATAATTTGGGTTGAATGAATAAAGAGAAAAACAATATAAACGACAAAAGCGACGTTAGGGGTCTGAGTCATATTTATTTCGGACTCTTCTCATAATAACTCAATAGCAGTTAATAAATAAAAACACATAAACAAACCAAAGAATGACTTTCGTTCCCTATACATGTCTAAAGTTAGTTTAAAAAATGTAACCGTCTTAGTAATACCTTTTAAATAATGTTAAGTGTGCCTTCGTTTCAACCCACACATGTAAGTTTTTATGTATATTTTTATGTGTATTTTTATTATTTCACCTTCTACATTGTATTATAAGTATAAGAATTTTATATATTCATAATAAAAAATTTGTGCATCCTATTGAAAACAATCCTGTAAAATCAAAATTTAAAATCATAAAAAAAGTAAAAAAGGGAGGAAAATGTATATTGATTGAAAATTTCAATTTTTAGATGAACTGAAGAAGCCTACAAATTAGGCGAAACGTTTTCAATAAACTTCTAACTAGAACGTGATGTAATTTCTCTATCCTTAAAACAAAAGAACCATAAAGCCCAAGAAATTGAAAAAAAAAAAGAAAAAAAAATATATTTTATTATATATATATATATATATATATATATATATATATATATATATATATATATATATACCAGGTGTATGCATAAGTTTTTGCCGGTTTCACTAAGAGATGGCACCAGCGAACAGTGCGCAGTGTATGAATTTGATAGATACGTCAGTTTGTTCGTCTGACATTAACCTAACCAACATACACAAGTTGAGTCCGCCAAACATTAGCGTCTGTATTGTATCATTCAGTGATCATGTCGACTTTTGTGCCTGAAAAAGAACATTTGCGGCACGCATTGCTTTTCTCATTTAATCAAAAGAAAAATGCTGCGGAAAGTCATCGTTTGCGGGTAGAAACATATGATGAACACGCTCCATCGATTAGAACATGTGAGACATGGTTTCGAGAATTTAAACGTGGTGATTTCAATGTGAAAGACAGTGCGCGCTCTGATAGACCACAAAAAGTACGAAGACGAGGAATTGCAGGCGTTACTGGATGATGACCTAACAAATGATTAATTTAAATCACGCATTGATCGAAAGACGACCGGAATGGGCCAGAAGACATGGCAAAGTGATTTTGTTACACGACAATGCGCCGTCTCGCACAGCAAAACCAGTGAAAGACACTTTGAAATCGCTTGGATGGGACATCCTTCCGCACCCGCCGTACTCTCCCGACCTGGCGCCATCTGACTATCACCTCTTCGCATCAATGGGGCACACGCTTGCAGAGCAGCTCTTCAGCAATTTCGAGGAAATTGGAAAATGGTTCGACGAATGGGTTGCCGCAAAAGACGAGCAGTTTTTCTGGCGTGGTATTCATAATTTACCTGAAAGATGGGCGAAATGTGTAGAAGCCAATGGCCAATATTTTGAATAAATAAAAAATAAATTTCCCTTGAAAATTACGTGTTTTCTTTACCACAAAAACCGGCAAAAACTTATGCATATACCTGATATATATATATATATATATATATATATATATATATATATATATATATATATATATATATATAGTGACAGGCAGAAAGTATGCGACATATGGAATTTTTCTTTATTACTAAAATTAGAAAAAAAATAAATTTATAAGTGGAATTCTGCATCACTTGAAACCTAAAAAATGATTTTGCAGTGTTGCCACCCCACACGTTGTCCTGGTAAGAAAAAATTTTTTTTTCATTTCCGATTTAATCCCCTAAAACTAGCTCCTTAAGTCAAAATTTAACTTTCAAAACATCAATTCCTATATTGGTACCAAATTTCAACTTCTTATGTCAAATAGTTTCGGAGAAAAAATCGGGTGTGACAGACAGACAGACGGACAGACACCGAAGTGATCTTATAAGTGTTCCGTACGGAATACTAAAAATAATGTTGTTGAAACATTCGTTAAATACCTCTAAGATAAGATATTGCTTCGATTTGACAATTCAGTTATTAATTCCGTATAAACAAATCCTACAAATGTTAAAAACAGCTATTATTTATTATTACGATTTATTTATAAAAAGATAACTTTTGAAGGCGGCGCCAATTTGTGTGTCAATGTCAATTTTTTACCGACTTCATTTACCTTATAATCGCAAAATGGCGCCGACTTAAAAAGTTACTTTTTTATAAAGAAATCATAATAATAAATAACAGCTGTTTTTAACATTTGTAGGATTTGTTTATACGGAATTAATAACTGAATTGTCGAAGCAATATCTTATCTTAGAGGTATGTTACGAGTGTTCCAAAAACATTATTTTTTACTTTATGGTGGCAAAATTTTGTATGCCGGTTTTTTGAATTCAGTTTTTTTTGTTAAAAAGTTTCATTTTTCGCTTTTTTAAAAGTAGTTTTTTTCAAGATAAAGATAGCGCATAATTTTGTTAACTATTAGTTTTAAGAACTAATTTTCCTATTTAAGTCTTTTATAACTTATAAATAAAAAAAGAAAAAAATGAATACTGGGAACGAAAATGTGCAGAGATTAACACGTATATTGCAGGAGCACAATCCACAGAAGTGTGGCAAACCATCAAAAATATGAAAACGAACAACAAAGAGAAGGACGTAAATTTAATACTCCTGGAAGAATGGAAAAATTATTACGAAATATTACTAACTGAAAACAGACAAGAATTCCTTAGTATAGAGGATAACGAATCAGAAGACACAGGGGGAAAGGACTGGGACGAAAAAACCAAGCAAATCTTAAAACGATGAAGAATGGAAGAACGGCCGGACCAGGTGATATCTCTGCAGAAATGATTAAAAATGGGGGTATAACCTTGTGGAGACCAATAACTAGCTTAATTAATAATTGTACATCACAAGGACGAACACCTACCGAATGGAAAAAAAGTTACATTTCATCAATCTATAAGAAAGGACATAGAAAAGACTCTAATAATTATAGAGGTATATGCGTTACAAGCACTATGAGCAGATTGTACGGTAAAATATTGCAGAATAGAATAAGAGAAACAATTAAAGGAAAGATATCCGAAAACCAAAGCGGATTTACTCCGGGCCGATTGTGTATAGACAACTTGTTTACTTTACAATAATTGATAGAAAAGAAGATCCAAAAAGATGACGAAATACATATGACCTTTATAAATCCTAAGAAGGCATACGATAGTGTACCGAGAAATAAACTTTGGCATGTCTTGAGAACAGTAGGGATAAAAGAAGGGATGATAACAATAAAAGAGTTGTGAAACAAGGACGCTATCCACATTAAAAAAGGTCTAAGACAAGGGTGTTGCCTTTCACCAATCTTATTTAATATATTTTGTAGACAGCGCTCTAAAGAAATGGAACCGCACTTGAAAGCATGGGCATCCCCATTAGTGATAAACACCTATTATCGTTAAACTTTGCAGACGACCAAGTAATAAAAACACAAGATGCGTTCGATATGGAATATGTATTGAAGAGATTGTACACAGACTACAAGGAATGGGGACTAGAAGTGAGCCTTGAAAAGACGGAGTATATGGTTGTGAACTCGGAAATAGAATTTGATGTCTTAATTAACAACGATACACATGTCAAACAAGTCAAGGAATTTAAATATCTAGGAGTACTGATTGACAATAAAAAAATGGAGCTCTTAACTCAATATGGTGGGATCAAAATATAACTACACAAAACAAAAAGAGGATTGGAAGAACAGTGGTAGAATCGTTTTAAGTTATGGTAGTGAACTGTGGGTAATGAAAGAAGAGGATAAAAGAAAAATAACGACGATAGAGATGGATTACCTGAGAAGAAGCTCCGGAGTGTCCAACACATAACAAATCAAGAAATACGCAACAGAACAGCAGCAACAGAAACAATTATACAAAGAATAGAAAATAGAGGATTAAAATGGTTTGGACACCTACTCAGAATGAACGATACAAGGTGGCCCAAAAGGCTCTTGACATGGAAACCATCGGGAAGAAATAAAAAAGGACGGCCACGTAGATCCTGGATTGAAGATATGAGACAAACCATGAGGTCACGAGGAATGGAAGAAGAGATGGCGGACGATAGAGAGGTTTGGAGAAGGCGAATGGGAACACAACACTTAGTTGTATAATTGTTATATATTACTTGTGTATATATACAGTTAAACCCAAATATATATATATATATATATATATATATATATATATATATATATATATATATATATATATATATATATATATATATATATATATATGTCTTTGATAACCAATTTTAATAAAATCTCGGATATGTACCTTCTCGAATAAAAAACACCGGCCAAGTGCATGTCGGACTTGCGCAATTCGTGTTCCTCCATACATTGATTGTTTTTGAAATAAAAAAATTTGTTACGAAGGCATAAAATAAACAGCGACTTCACAAAACACACCCTAAATGAGTTTTCACAAAGTTTTTTCCGATTTTTGTTGAAAACTGATGACCTTGAATTTTTTCTTATATACCAGATAAATTACTAAAGGTAAGGCACTAATGATAATTTTCATTCTACCTACACTTTATGGAGAATATTCCAGAATTTTTTCAAAATTTTTTGATCAGTACTTTTCGAAATAATGCTGGGGGACAGCGATTTTTTCGCAATTTTTTAAAAATAATACAAATAAAAGCGTGCTTAAGTATACATTATATACATTTTTGAACTCGTCTTTTTACAAGCTTTCATTTGACACCCCACTCGATGACCGGGTAAAAATATTTTTTTTCACTTCCGATTTCGCCCTCCAAAACTAACCCCTTAAGTTAAAATCTAACTTTCAAAACTACACGGCTCTGATGAGGCCATCAATTTCTTTATTAGTACCAAAATTCAACTTTCTATGTCAAACAGATTCGTAGAAAATCGGGTGTGACAGATAGACGGACAGACACCCTAAATGACTTTTTAACAAAGTTTGTTTCCGATCTTTGTTGAAAACTTGATTTTTTTTATATACTAGATCAAAGGTAACTTCAATCTTCAGTCGTTCAAGTTGATCACGCGGCCGCGGCGTGATGGCGCAGGTAGGCAAGCGCGGGCGCAACGGGCAATTCCCGCGGCCGGAATCCGGCCGCACTTTAGTGCCATGCTAGCGCGTTCACGTTGTAAGCGCGGGTCGTTGTGCGTTTCAACAAGCGGGCTCGAACCCGTTTAAATTAAGTATGGATGCAAATATAGAATTATTAGAAGTTTTCCGCTCTAATTCACATCTAATGTTATACAAAATATAGTCGAACGTATTCTTAGACATAATTTCTCAGTTTGTCGTAAAGACAATGAAATTCGCCCCTACACTTTTTGTTGAAATCATTAATATTGTCTCGTGCGATCATTACGTAATAGCTAACTAATGAAATAAAACAATACATTTTTTGGTAGGTGTCACTGCAAGGGTTAGTAAAAAAAACCCACCCCTAAAAAATATACTTCTTGTATTTCAATATTTGTAATCGAGCAAAAAATCTGAAAATAATAATAATATGAAGCTTATTACTAACTACTAACAGTATAAACTTTATTGAGATATCTCAAGTACTTTCGAAAAATTCGATTTTAACTTTGAGGGTTGTCACCCCTGTAACTGCCTTAATATTATGGGTAGAAGTCTAAAATCGGATGTGTGCATGTTTCATACAGAGAACAATAAATTAAAAGCAAAATGTAATACAGTAAATCAGACGCTGGGGCATTTTTCAATGGCTCATACGAAAAAAAAAAACCCTTTCAACTTTTTATGTGAATTAGTTTGGGAGAAAATCGGGTGTGACAGACGGACATACAGACACCGAAGTGATCCCATAAGTGTCCCGTACGGAACACTAAAAAGAATCATCCAAATCGGTACATATTTGCCAGAGTTATCGGTGTTTTATTACAGAAATTTAAATTTTTCAGAAACTACATAACCAATTTCAATAAAACTTACAGTCCCTGGCCAAATTATTAGACGCACTGTATTTTTTTTTAGTAATTTTATGTTTCTTAAGAGTTTTTATGCAATAATGGTATATTTAAACTACGATATTATTGATTTTTATTTAAAAGAATTGTTGTAGACTACATATTTGTATTTATTTTTAACATATGGTAACACTGTGTTGACAAAGTGACACATGAACGTAAATAAGTACAAACCTGTATCAGTCGCGATCGGAATCGAGTCAGGTAAGGACGTGTTTCTGTGGCTTTATGGACTGTGATTGTTTGTTTAACAGTTTTATACTACTCAGTTATTAGTTTATTTTGTATGCAGTGTTTTAAAAAAGTAATTGGACTATTTTCATTATGGGTAGAAAAGGCGATCTTTCACCACGTAAAAAAGCTGAAGTGAAGGCCCTTGTGATTGCGAAAACATTTACAAATCGAGAAATATCACGAAGATTGGAGGTTTCTGAAGCTAGTGTACGACGCATAAAAAAGAAAATTGAGTCAGGGAAGGAGTTAAGCCCGAAAAGAAAGAAAAGATGCGGTAGAAAACCAATTTTCACTCCACGGTCGATCGGTAAGATACAGCAATTTAATCAATAATTGATACATTATTATCATTTTCAGTTAAATAAAGCAAATAAACATGGAAGTTTATATATTTTTCCTATTTTTGACAGGTCTGCTTCAGTGACGAAAGCACATTCGAAATTTTGCAGAATAAAGCTCAGTATGTGCGTCGTCGTCATGGAGAAAAGTTTCATCCTGATTGTGTCGTCCCGACGGTTAAACATCCCACCAAAGTGATGATTTGGTCAGTCATCAGCGGCAAGGGCACTGGACGTCTGTACGTCGTCAAAGGAATAATGAGGCAAGATCAGTACAAAGAAGTATTACAAAATCGGTTGATTCCGCAGCTCAGAGAATGGTTTCCAAATGGGAAACCATTCACTTTCATGCAAGATGGAGCTCCCTGCCACACTGCTCGGTTTGTTAAAGCTTTTCTGGCAGAAAAAAATATCCCTCTGTTGGATTGGCCCTGATATGAACCCCATTGAAAATGTGTGGGAGCTGATGAAAAGAGAAGTGGCTAAAGATGTGATTACCAACAAAACCCAGCTCCTAGAAAAGATTATTCATGTGTGGAATCATCATCCTCAAATGCAGGAGACAGTACAATCTTGCACTGATAGCATGCCGCGCAGAATTAAAGCTTTGATAGCGGCTAAAGGTGGCTCAACTAAATATTGACTTTTACTAACATTAATTTCACTTTTCTTTCAAACTTAATAAACTTATGCTTTTCTAAATTAATGCTGTTTTATTTATGTCAAATAAATAGGTAATTGATTGGATAATATAAAAATAAAAAACAAATCAATTTAAAATAATAAAACGGTACAATATCACTCGGTAATTAATATTTTACATGAAATCTTGCAGTGCGTCTAATAATTTGGCCAGGGACTGTATATGGGACTATCTCAAATGTGTACTCTCTGGATTAAAAAATAATCATCCAAATCTGTACATACTTTAAAAAAAAAATACATACGCGTCGAACTGAGGACCTCCTGCTTTTTGAAGTCGGTTAATAAAAAACGAAAATTTTTAAAAATAGATGACACATAAACGCATATATATTTTTACGTAACCTATTTTTAGGAAGTCTGCCACAGGTAATCAATCATACTAAGTCATAAATATTCCCAAATATACAAATAAACAGGAAAAGTGACTAACAAATATCAATAAAATAAGAACGTTATTGAAAGTGTAATAGTACGCGACCTTGTATGTGGGTGGCAATAATAGGCTCCTAACGGATGTAAACAAGTTCTAATATGTTCTCAAATGGTTTTTCCTTTCCGTTGAACTATTGGATAATGGGGCACGCATATTTTTTAATAATATACGGCTAAAAAAATTGGTAAAATGATTTACCCACTACTTTCCTTGCAAACGTACTAAATTTGACTATCTCACACTAAAGAATACAGTCCACTTTATGGTGAAATATTAAAAAAAAATTAGAAATTTACCTTGTTTATGTGATCAAAACTATTTAAAAAATGAAAAAGCGCAATCTTCGCTTTTCAAATCACATCAAATAAACTATTAGTTATTGAAAAAATTCGTGCCCGATTAGAAACCAAATTAAATCCAACACATTTTCATGAAAAATAGTATTTATTAATCAATAATGTACTCTCCATCATTTTTTATAACTGTCTCCCATCGTTTTACAAGTTTTTCAATTCATTGTTCGTAGAAACTGCTCTTCAAAGAGAGTCGTAAGGTAGTTTTTGACTTCTTCCATAGAATCAAATTCCTTGTCATTCGAATTATTTTGCAGAAAACGAAACAGATGAAAATCTGAAGGGGGAAGGTCAGGAGAATAAGGCGGGTGCTGGAGGATTTCTCATTTTAACACCCTAAGTCTTTGCAGTGTCTGTTAAGCGACATGTGGTCTAGCGTTGTCATGGTGAAAGATGCCTTTTCGATCGATTTAATTTGGACGTTTTGCTTGGATTTTAACACTGAGTTGGGTGAGTTGCTCACATTACTTCTCTCTGTGCAGTTATTGTTTGGCCATGTGGAAGAAGCTCGTAAAAAAATTATTCCTCTGCAATCCCACCAGACACATAACAACACTTTTATGGGATACAGTTCAGCCTTTGCCATAGATTCTGCTCTTTCCCGCTTCTTTTTCTTATTACGTTATTACACAACCCATTTTTCATCTCCAGTTATGATTTGACCCAAGAAAGGTTTGGTTTGTTGACGAGAGAGAAGAGAACTGGCTGTGGAAACACGGTTCAGTTAGCTCGGTCAAAATGTGTGGAACCCATATAACGAGTTTCGAAGTGTATCTAAGTTGCTTTAAATGACGAAATACAGTCGAATTGTCAACATTTAGTCTCTCAGCAATCTCTTCAGTGATAATCCTTGGATTATTAATCACTAAGGACACCCAAATATGCAAAGCGCATATATTGCATATTTTGCATATTATATGCATTTTTCTAAATATAAATGCTTTAAAAATAGCATATATGAGCATATTTGAAGGAATATATAATAATGTAGGTCTTTGGCAGGCGTTTTCATTCATTTTCGGAATAAGGGTCAATGTTTAGGCCGCCGTCGCCGCGCCGGTGGTTTTCCCCAAATAAATTTTATTATTTTATGGTCAGTAAAAACCAGTCAGTAAACCCCAGACGGCCATCAGTGCATACTTGTATTATTAATTTATTAGATTTCATTTTTGGTTGTGCTTTTAAAGTGGTTACGTCGATTTGTGCTTTTTATCTTGTGAGTCGTATTTTACTACAGTGAAATGCCCAAAGCCAGCAGTGTGTCAGTGTGAATTAAACCATACAAAGAACTAAGAATAGATATGGGAAAAATCTACTGTTCTGCATGTGTTAAAATGGTAAGTATACATATACTTTACAAGGGATTAAACGTTTTCAATAGGATTGGCGCCCGGCGACTGTGAGTGCCACTCTAATATCTTATCGTGGGCCCAAGCGAGCTTCTTCGCGACGTAATTTTCGCCCAGCCAAGGTTTCTTCAACGTGCTTCGGAATTTGATATCGTGAGCACGAAGGTGTTCGAATGGTTTCATGGGCCACATTCAAACCTGAATCGTTTTTTTTTTTTTGTCTTTCGAAGTGTTTACATTTTTCGTCTGTCTCGTTGAATTGCTAGAATCTATCAAAAATGAATTATCGCGGACACGTTCTTACTTGACAGACTGTACAATAATTTTCCTGCTGGTGGTAAAAAATTATTTTTTATTTTTCAGACGATGCCTTTAGATAACTGTCAGTTATTAATATGGTTATAAAAGAAACATCAATATAGTCAAAAGTGCAAGCTTCCGCCATATATGAAAATCGCGCAATCACTCAATACATGCTCTCTGCCAAAGTACATTAAACAATAAAAATCAAATGTGAATGATACAAATCCAAAATTGTCAGGTATGCCAAAAAAAAAACCTGTCGCTATAAAAATAAAAATAAAACTTTTTGCGGTGTGTGGTTAGATTATTATTTTGTGATATTTAATATTATTTATTATGAAGTTGGAAATTAAAAAATGTTTTTCGTCATTTAAAAACCCAAAAAAATCGCGAAGGGGTTGTTTTTCCACGAATATGATACTTCCTGATAGCAGGGAAAGCAAATACAGTCTGTCTGAGTTTTCTCTTTACAAGGGACTAATTATTTTTAATAGGGTTGGTGTTCGGCGATTGGAGGGCCATTCTAGTATCTTATCGTGAGCCCAAGCCAGCCGTTTCGCGACGTGATTTTCGCCCAGCAAAGATTTCTTCAACGTGCTTCGGAATATCACATCTTTTCCTTTCAAAGTCACTTAAACTTATCAAACTGTCCTCGTATACAAGATTCTACGATCTTTTTCACCCCCTTTCACTATTAAAATTGACATTAATGCAAAAATAACATAATTTTCATATTTATACAGTCGAAGAACCCTGTTTTGTTTATGGTTCTCATGTTTCCTTTACGAGTTGCAGTCGACGGTTTTTTTGTAATACCGTCACTATTAACGCCGTTCACGATCTGCTGGAAAGAACTAGGAATCTAATATACAGCTTTGCCGATGACAATATCCCCAGATAGCAGGACGTCGTTCAACTGAAATAAAAACCTGGAAGAAATTCTTTCTTAAGGTGAAAGTAACAAGTAAGTTTTCATGAAAAGTTAACGACATAGTTTTGTCGGAATACTCCATCTTCACTCAAGTTGTTGGGTATTAAATTAGAAGCAAATATCTCCTGGCATTAACATGTCGCATGCGTAGTAAGGAGAGCTCAAAAGCTGAGAATATTGCCCCCATGCTCCCAAACATAGACTGCATTTGTTGGATTCTATTCAGAAGAGAGCTATCCGCCTGAATGGAGACCCAGAGCTCACCAGAAACCTTCATATCTTGGAACATCGAAGAACGATTGGCGACTGAGTCTATTTTATAAGTATTTTCATGGAAAATGTTCGATGGATGTAGCCAGCTTAATTCCTTTCAGAACAGTGCATGCTAAGAGCACACATCTGTATGAGGTTCAGCTTATCACTCTTTGGCAGTCGAAACCAACGTGAATAGCTTTTTCATCACACGCGTCGCTTTTTCCCTGCAACACGTATGTTACAACCATAAAAAAAGCTACGTAGATAACGTAAAAAATACACCCACGTAGTATTAGTGGCTTATCATCGCTACGAAGTTATTGATTGTTAAGTTGACATTTGCCGTACACTTCTGTGTCGTTTAAAAATAAAGATTTACGCGACTTAACTTTACTTCGTATCTGATTTCGTTATTACCCAACGTGCATATCTTTTACCTCGTTCTTACCCTACTATTCTCAATACTTTTACTTTATATTATTTGTTTATTTGTTATAAGTGACGCAACTTATTTGGGTCGACACATTTTTTTTTTCTTAAGTGGTTTCAAAGTAATTTCTCAAAGAAATAGAAAGTTCGCTAATAATCAATTTGAATGGTGGCGTGTCCAAACTAGACAAAGTTTTGCCAGATTGGCGATTGGCTCTAATTAAAGACGAATTTGAGGCTTCTATTTTGAAAATGACTCGAGATTGTATATGTATGTATTAAGTAGGACTTATTGCTTTGGAGAAAATGTTCATCAACAAAGCACGAAAAATATTTTTACAATTATTACTACTGTGACTACTAAGTAGAACAATTTGCAATACAATACAATATTTATTTCAATAAGTTTTTTACATTACATTACAATACATAAAGTTAATATAATTCAAGTGTTTACACGTCATGTCCTTATTGTCCACTACGGAATAAAAAACTTCACTAGACCATTCATTGGCCTGTATTCGAAGTCCTTCATTCCTTGACCTGTATGGTAGTAAACCTATGTTCCAGAAATGAAATATTCGTTCTAATACATCTTTTACAAGTGAAAAGAACACATTCGATTATAAGAAGTATTCTATTATATAAGAAGGAGCACATGAGCGGAAACCAAAAGACGGAGCAACCACGAAAACCTATGGACCAGGGTTGCAGCGTGGTGAAGCAAAAGAATTGAAAATTAGAATATAATATATATATATATATATATATATATATATATATATATATATATATATATAATATATATAAAATGCAACGTCTCTCTGTCTGTCTGTCTGTCTATCACTGGAGAACCACTTATCCGATTTACGTACTTTTTTTTTAAAAAACATACATATGTTCTCTGGCCAGGTTATAGGCTATATTTTATTACGATAGGTAGCATAAGGAATGAGCAGTGACAATAATAGTGAGTGAAGTCGGAAAAAAGTTTGCTGCTAGCGCGTTCCCTTGCAATATACAGCCTAAACCATTAAATATGGAACAATATTATGTAGCAGAGAATATCTTTAATCTATAATCTATAATATATATGAAATGCAATGTCTCTCTGTCTGTCTGTCTGTCCATTAGTGCGTTTATCACGAGAGAACCACTTATCCAATTTATGTGTCTTTTTTAAATTCATACATATATTCTTTGGCCAGGTTATATAAATAATAATAATAATCTATATCTATAATACATATAAAATGCAGCGTCTCTCTGTCTGTCTGTTTGTCAGTTAGTGCGCTTATCATTGGAGAACCACTTATCTGATTTACGTGCTTTTTTTTTTAAAACATTCATATGTTCTCTGGCCAGGTTATCTATATATAATATATATAAAATGCAACGTCTCTCTGTCTGTCTGTCTGTCCGTTAGTGCGTTACGTACTTTTTTTTTAAAACATACATATGTTCTCTGGCCAGGTTATAGGATATATTTTATTGCGTTAGGTAACATAAAGAATAAGCAGTGACGATAATAGTGAATCAAGTCGGAAGAAAGGCTACCGTTAGCGTGTTCTCTTACAATATACTGCCTAAACCATTAAATATGGAACAATATCATGTTGCAAAGAATACAATATATATATAAAATGCAACGTCTCTCTGTCTGTCTGTCCGTTAGTGCGCTTATCACTTGAGAACCACTTATTCGATTTACGTATTTTTATAAATTTATACATATGATATGTTCTATATAATTCGATATAAGCCTAGATAATGGGAGATAAGGTGAGATAATGGGAGATAAGTATAAATAATGGGAGATAAGCAGAGATAAGTCTAGGTAATGTAAGTTATGGTGAGATAATGGGAGATGAGCAGAGATAAGCCTAGATAATGGAAATTATGTAGAGATAATGGGAGATAAGGAGAAATAATGAGAGATAAGCAGAGATAAGTCTAAGTAATGGGAGTTATGGTGAGATAATGGGAGATAAGGAGAAATAATGGGAGATAAGGAAAAATATTGCGAGATAAGTCGAGATAAGCCTAGATAATGGGAGATAATTGGGGATAAGTATAAATAATGGGAGATAAGGAGAAATAATGGGAAATAAGCAGAGATAAGTCTAGGTAATGGGAGTTATGTTGAGATAATGGGAGAAACAATGGGAGATAAGGAACAAAATGGGAGATAAGGAGAAATATTGCGAGATAAGTCGAGATAAACCTAGATAATGGGAGATAAGGTGAGATAATGGGAGATAAGGAGAAATAATGGGAGATGAGCAGAGATAAGTTTAGATAATGGAAATTATGTAGAGATAATGGGAGATAAGGAGAAATAATACGAGATAAGGGGAAATAAGGGCAGATATTTTATTACGTTAGGTAACATAAGGAATGAGCAGTGGCGATAGTAGTGAATCAAGTCCACGCGAGCGGAGCCGCGGGCACGGCTAGTATATATATATATATATATATATATATATATATATATATATATATATATATATATATATATATATATAATAGAAAAGAAAATACAACATGACATATAAGAATAGAAAATATGTTGAGTTTTAGTAAATAATGTTAATTAATCTACGTAATATGCACATGCATTTAATTTTTTTTTTCCTTTTCTACGGTGTTGTGAATGATAAAATTTTTTATTTTGAAATTTAAAAACCGCCCATTGTAATCATTTTTTTCAATTTTTGCCCTAAGGTTTAAAGGTAGCATTCCTAAAAAACTTGGGAAGTAAAAAAAAAGTATGTTTTTTTGCAAGTGTGATTTGTTGAAAAAGTGTGACTGTAAATTATAATTTATTTTAGAGCGGGTGTTGTAATGATGGTCTAGTTCTCCAAAGGTGTATTTAATTTTTTTATAGAAAAAAAGGCTTGTATTTACTAATAGTCCTCTAAAATTTAAGACATCAAATTGAGAATAAAGGTCAACTGTAGGATATTGATTGTTTTTGTTTAAAATGATTTTGAGAATTTTGTTTTGGCATACGGTTAAAACCTGCACTGCATTATCATTAAGACCTCCCTAAACTACTACACAATACCTTAAAATTGACTCGACTAGTGAGTTGTATACTATTTTTATTGTTTTTTTCAGATAAGACATTCAGTAGTTGATAAAATTTATAATAGAGTTTTCTGAGTTTTTTTGAGGTTTCGATTGCATGTCATTTTTTTTTGGTTGATCGGCAGCTGTCAAAGAAAATGTTAAAAAATTTGTTGTTAATATATTTAGACTAATTTTATTATCACATATCCAGTTATATATAATATTAAGACTCTGCCCTACCTTCAAGTATGCGCCCTCCCAAGTATCGTCCGTAAATATCACTGCAGTATCATGGGCGTAGCAAATAATTGACCCATTCTTTATTATGGTTCCTAATTCATTTATATAAATCAAAAACAGAATAGGTCCCACGACTCAATTTGTGAATATTTTTATAATCTTCATTTGTTAAAGAGTCGGAATGTATGAAATTCTGGTTATAACTAGAGATGTCAAGGGTAGTACTTTTTAGGATCTGGCAAAACAGGGTACTCGGCTACGTAGGATCCCACAAATTACATTACAGAAGCAAACATCGTGAGATGTATTTTCTAATATTGATCAACCCAGAAATAAAAAATCAAAAAGGTCTCCCATGGAATAGGAAAGTTAGAAACAGAGTTCAGTTCTTATTTAAGCTTATCACCGAGAGATCGTAAAGAGTCCGTTTTTAGGGTCGCAGATTAATTGTAAGGATTTTGCTCGGTTAGGAGAACTTGCTCTCAAGTTTCTGTCAACACTAGCTTAATAGTAAAATGCTATTTTCTGAAGTTGAAAATCAGATGGGTACCCGATTTTGGCCGGGTAAACCGGGTACGTAGTTTAAGACAAAACTATTTATTTTGCGGGTAAAAAGTCATAATACAGAAGTCAGTTACTTGAGAAGAGAATACGTTTGAAAGTCAATGGTACTGACAAATGGCTCGTTTGGTTTGGAAACTTTTGGAAGAATATAAAGGTGAAGAATTTACAGTCTTCTGCGAGTGATGATATTTTAATTGCTGCTTTTATTGAACGGTATGAGCCGTCAGCTACGTTTCTTGAATTCTGCTGTGATTGCATCAGAGTCTGTACCTTTTGGTCAAGTTTGTTTGCATCTAAACTTCATATTTTAATAACAATCAATCACATAATTAATTATATTATGCAAAACGTTTGCCAAATTTCAATAAGGATCAGGTTTTTCCTTTCTTTTAAACGAAATTTCGCAACGTCAACTGGTATGTTTGTTATTGTATGACTCGCTGAATAGAATTACGGCTAACAGTAAAAATAAAGTAATTAACAGGTTTTCACAAGTGTTATGGTAATTCCAATTTTAATTTGAGTACTTGGTATTGTAGTTAAAAAAAAATACGTGTCCGGTAGGTATAATAAGAAAAATATATTCTGTTTATTTTTCACAATTTAAAAAGATAAAACCTTGATTATAAATCCTAAACTATTATTTTGATATACAAAACATTCCTTTTTACTCTTCCGTACCAAAATTGAAAAACGGAACACTTATGAAATCATTTCGGTGTGTATGTCTGTCTGTCACGCCCAATTTTCTCCGAAACTGTTGACAAAGCAAGCTGAAACTTGTCACAAATGTAGGAAATGATGGCCTAATCACAGCTGTGTAATTTTAAAAGTTAACTTTTGACTTAAGGAGACAGTTTTGGGAAATGGAATCGGAAACGACAAGTAACAAACAATTCTGCAAGGTCATCGAGCAGGGTATCAAATGAAACCTTGTTCAAATGCGAATTCAAAAATATGTATGATATAATACTCGTGCAAGCTCATCTTTATAATATTTTTAAAACTTTGCCAAAAATCACTGTTCCCTTACTCTATCCCGTAAGAGTGCTAATAAAAAAAAAATTCGAAAAAATTCTGGAATATTCTGCATAAGGTGTAGATCAGAGGTTCCCCACCTTTTCTGGAATTATACCAAATACTAAAATATTGTTGCATATTATCTATGTTAGCTGTCAGCATTTACTGTATGAAAAAACCCCCGTTCCGGCCCTTATTGAAAAAAAATTAGGATAGGTAGAACGATGCAATATGAGAAGGAGAATATTAATTACTGATAATTATTTTCAGGCAGACTGGCTTGTTTACATTAGGTAGATGACATTATACTTAAGTTACTCTGATTGACATGTCTAAAATTCCAAAACCATTAACTTTATTTATTTTGACAGATATCGCCATATCTTATAAACGTTTTTATGTAACCGTAATGAGATTTAGGTAACAGCGATATTTTGGTACGCACTATAAATTATAGTTTAGAGCTTTGTTAGATATCTGAATGCAATTGTTAATAAAAGTTATTGTTGTCGAAATTGCTCAAAAGTGTTTAATCTATACTTATTTTATCTGCCTATATATCTATTAAGAATCATAAAGTAGAAATTACCAGGTGTACAAGTATGAAATGCGCACGAGTGATAAATTGGAAAAGTGTGTGCATAGTGTTGTGTTGTTGTGTTCAATATGTCGAAATTTATACCGAACAAAGAGCATTCGCGGACAGCATTAATTTTTTGTTTTCATTTGAAGAAACTGCTGTTGAATCATACCGATTACTTCGAGAAGTTTATGGTGAACATGCTCCATCGCAAGATACGTGTGAACGATGGTTTCGGCGTTTCAAAAGTGGTGATTTCGATGTTGCAGGCAAGGAACGTGGAAAACCGCCAAAAAAATACGAAGATGTGGAATTGCAAGCATTGTTGGACGAAGATGATTCGCAAACACAAAAACAACTCGCCGAGCAACTGGGCGTTAGTCAACAAACTGTTTTCAATCGGCTATGAGAGATGGGAAAGATTCAGAAGACCGGTAGATGGGTACCACATGAGTTGAACGACAGGCAAATGGAAAAGCGCAACAACACGTGTGACATTTTCCTCGCTCGGTACAAAAGGAAGTCTGAAATCCGCATTTCATATTTGTACACCTGGTACTCTTCTTTGCACCGAATGGAATTTTTCTGATGTTATCTGTGTGTGTGTGTCTTATGATGAAGAACAGTTTTATTGCCTCTTTGACTGCCGGCAAGATTAATTCCTCGCCAATTATGTATGGTTTTCCTGCTTTTGCGATTAACAATGAAATTTTATATGAGGCCCGTAGTCCATCATCTTCTTGTTTAGAAGACGACGCAAGAAGGTTTGATATAGTTGGTTGTTTTAAATATTTCTTTTCCAGTCCTTGAAAATAGGATAAATCTTTGTCTTTTTTATCAGCATGCATTTTATTCAAATGCTCTTGTAGCCTAGAAAGCTTCATGGCTTCATTTGAATGATTGGTTTGTAGGAGAGTGTGTAAATCCATATTTCAAATACAGTAGAACCCTGATTAAGCGATTCGCGATTATCCAAGCTCCGGATTAACCGAGCCAATCTAAGAACCTGATTATCCGAGGTAGGCGCGTCTACGCTGCGTATTAACCGAGCTTCTAAAATATGTATGTACATATTTCCATTTAAAAATCGTCGGGGCCTTCGGAGAATCCCCCTGGCCCGTGTGAGGGGTTCCCCTATTTATGTTTTTGGACTCTTTCAGCATGTAAATTTGCGTGAATGCGGTGCGTTATAGCGTTTACTACGGATAGGTACGAGTACACTCACATAATTTATTTGGTTGGAGTTCTGGTAGTTAAGTGTAATTAAAACGAATTGCTGTGTTTGAATTTTTGTTTGTCGTATTCCTATTGAAGAAAAATTTAAAGCCATCAGAAGAATTGAAGCAGGAGAGACAATTAAAGAGATTATGGAGTAGGTGAGGTAACAGTTGGAGATTGGAAAAGAAACCGCACAAAAATAGAAGAGTGGTGTATAAATAAAAGACATCTCACCCAAAGCCCTACCAGTCTATTACAAAAGTTAGAAGAGCGCATGGATGGATGCGATCTTATTTACTAACTGGTTTGAAGAAGAGTTCGTGCCATCTGTGACTAAATTTTTGAACCGTCTTCCTATTAAAGCAATTTTGTTAATGGATAATGCCCCCTCTCACCCTGGAGAAGGACTTCATGTTTGTTGTCAAATTTTTTTCCTCCAAATGTAACCAGCATAAAGCAACCAATGGATCAAGGCATCCTCGAAAACATTAAAAAAAATTATAGGCGTTTATATCTTGAACATCTGTTTGAACACACAGAAAAGGAGGATATTATCAATGGGATGAGAAAGGTTACACTGAAAAATGTTATTTACTGGGTAAGTCAAGCTTGGGATTCTGTGCGTACTACCACTACTCAAAAATCTTGGTCAAAAGTTATTGATTTTGACGACTATAATGATAGTGAAGATGATACTCCATTAAATGAATTAGCTTTGAAATTGAGAAGCCATGGAGAAATGTCCTGTTCAAATTTTGACAGCGAGATAGAAGAAAAAGAAAAGTTTATTTGAATTAATGCAAAAATTAAAAGGTTGCGAAAATGTGACAAGAGAAGATTGAAGAAATAACGAATGCCTTTCAGGAAACCGAAAAATCAGATGACGATGACGAAGCGGCGGTGGATGAACAGTCTCCCCACTAAGATCTTTCATCAAGAAGGTTTTGCTTCTTTGGAAAAAGCTCTGAGGTATATCGAACAACAACCAGAGGCAACCCCAGCGGATTTGCTTCTTCTTAATAGATGGAGAAACATTGCAGCGAGAAAAAGAAGATGCAATATGAAACAGAAGCGCATAGATACCCATTTCACTGTTTTATAATGTATGTACCTATTTATATGTTCAAAACGTTAATACATCGGTTTAAAGTATTGGTGTTTATTTTTTTGAATGAATAAAAAACAAATCCGGATTATCCGAATTTTCAGTTATCCAAGGAGGGTGCCCCCCACGTTACCTCTGATAACCGGGGTTCTACTGTACTCAATACTGTATGCCTTTGCTTGTTTGCGATGCCAGTGCACTTGCTCTGCAAACAAGTCAATACAAGTTGCCATATTTTTGTCGAATCATGCTTGATGGCATGAATCGCGTCTTCGCTTACTAACTTGCATAGACTTGTCACCGACAATACTAAACCGAATTAGGTATACCTATACTTAATGCTAATTTAAATTTTTGAATGCTTATTTGCGTCATAATAATAAGATAACATTTTTAGATAGCTAGATAAAATATTTAATCATGAAAACAGTAGGTATTTTTAAAGTATTTTATTTTATTAATTTCCTAAATAGGTAGGTACGCCATGGCCGCCCCCCTTGCCTGTCTTAACACCACCCCATTCTGGATCTGCTACCGCCTCCAAGGAAGGCTTCAGCGTCCGAGTGCATTATCTTTGATAATTTATCTGGTATATAAAAATAAAAATCGGGAACAACTTTGTTGAAAACTCATTTAGGATGTGTTTTGTGAAGTCACTGATCCCTGGAACCTTGATTGCGCAACTCCGACTTTCCCTTGCTCTTTTATTTTATACTAATATCTCACCACGAAGCCAAAATATAACACTAGAGCGACGCTTACACAGCTGTTGTTCGTGCTCATGTCATCTAATCTTGCCGTCACAGGAAATATTGCTATCGTTACAGAAAGACAAACACGTTGCCCTGAAACGATGCCAGCTGGCTACCGTCGAATCATTAAAATGTGCTTCGTATAGCGTCTCAGAGATGATGCGCATACTGTCACCCATATAATACGACCTCCACTTGCGCGCCATCTTTAAGAAACTCGACAAGCCATATTTTAACGTACCGACAGCAGTCAGCTAATTTTGTTTTGCGGCGACGCACATTGGGGCGACGGCGTAAAAAATCGGATATTGGATGAAAAAATTAAAGATGTATTTTTCAAATATTGACGATTTTTTCCTTTAATATATATCATAAACCATACACAAATATGTTTATAACTAATTTATTCCTTCTGCTTTCCTAATTTCCATTTTCGTCAATGTTGGAATTTCTGTAATTCGAGAAATTACATTCTAAATTCTCTGTGGACAACATAACTACGAATATGAGTTAAACGCTTACTAGAACTTGTTTATTAGGTTTCAAACAACAAATTAATCTTAGTGTAAACGTCATTAGAGTGCTACAATATATTAATAAACATTTGACATATTCGACACAAAAAATTATTCTTACTTCAATATTCAAAGATGTATAAAGTTTTTGGAATGAGGTGGAATGAGATGGCGCTTTCACCATCTGATAGGGCAAAGTCTCTAGTTTCCGGAGATATCCTATTTTTATCCCCCTTCGCTCCCTTTGGTAAAAAAATGGACAATAAAGTTCCCCCGACTTGATCTAACGTTCTCCACTCAGTCTTTCTTTCGGGCAATATTCCAATGAAATGAAAAAATGACGATATACTCATTTCTTACGAAGTATACACTTCTAAAAAAAGGGCAATTAAACTCTTTGTTGCCTCTTTTCGGTAACGCGGCTTGACTATTTTGAAATTTCGATCTCAATGCGAGTGTTTGCTTACATCGCACGCCATAGTGAGACAAATACGATATTTTTAGGTCATTTGCTCATAACTTCGCTAAGAGCAGATAATTGATATTCGAAATATTATTCGCTTCATGAGTGTATTTTGATGGGTTAATGTTCCGTTACATGTGGCATGCGTAGGGCAATCGTAATACAGGACAATGATATTAATGCTGCGTAAGCGCAACCAGTGTTTCTAATTTTAGCTATACCTCGAAAATAAAAAAAAAATGTACCAAAACGAAACAAAAGGCATTTTAAAGCTAAATGTTGATACTTACGCGTAGTATTAACGAAATTTATGAGAAAAATATTTGTGCCTGTGTTATGTCATGAAAATCCTTGAAACCGTCGTTTTTTTGCAAATTTCCGTCATTTTTCTCAAAATTACGAAGCGGTAGCCAAATTTGGACAACGGATTCGTGTTCAGGAGGCAAAAATACATTGAAAATGACTATTCGCACTCATGTAATCGAAAAATTTTTCAATTTGTTGTCTAGTATTTTGAAATAATCATCTTTACGTTTTATCGCGCACGCGATAACAGTATATAGTCCTTGGCCAAATTATTAGACGCACCGTATTTTTTTTAGTAATTTTATGTTTCTTAAGAGTTTTTATGCAATAATGGTATATTTAAGCTACAATATTATTGATTTTTATTTAAAAGAATTGTTGTAGTAGACTACATATTTGTATTTATTTTTAACATATGGCAACACTATGTTGACAAAGCGATACATGAACGTAAATAAGTACAAACCTGTATCAGTCGCGATCGGAATCGAGTCAGGTACGGACGTGTTTCTGTGGCTTTATGGACTGTGTGTGATTGTTTGTTTAACAGTTTTATACTACTCAGTTATTAGTTTATTTTGTATGCAGTGTTTAAAAAAAGTAATTAGACTATTTTCATTATGGGTAGAAAAGGCGATTTTTCACCACGTAAAAAAGCTGAAGTGAAGGCCCTTGTGATTGCGAAAACATTTACAAACCGAGAAATATCACGAAGATTGGAGGTTTCTGAAGCTAGTGTACGACGCATAAAAAAGAAAATTGAGTCAGGGAAGGAATTAAGCCCGGAAAGAAAGAAAAGATGCGGTAGAAAACCAATTTTCACTCCACGGTCAGAGAGATGTTTGAAGAAAATTTGTGTAGAAAACAGATTTGCTACCACAAAGGTAATAAAATCACAACTCCAGGATGCTAGCGTAAATGCTTCTGAGCGCACTGTTCGAAGAAAATTGAAAGAATTAGATTTTAAGGCCTGTCGCCCCGCCAGGAAGCCCAAGTTAACAGCTGCAATGAAAGCAAAGCGCCTAAAGTGGGTCAAACAATGGCAAGACAAAGATGTGGACTTCTGGAGATCGGTAAGATACAGCAATTTAATCAATAATTGATACATTATTATCATTTTCAGTTAAATAAAGCAAATAAACATGGAAGTTTATATATTTTTCCTATTTTTGACAGGTCTGCTTCAGTGACGAAAGCACATTCGAAATTTTGCAGAATAAAGCTCAGTATGTGCGTCGTCGTCATGGAGAAAAGTTTCATCCTGATTGTGTCGTCCCGACGGTTAAACATCCCACCAAAGTGATAATTTGGTCAGTCATCAGCGGCAAGGGCACTGGACGTCTGTACGTCGTCAAAGGAATAATGAGGGCAAGATCAGTACAAGGTAGTATTACAAAATCGGTTGATTCCGCAGCTCAGAGAATGGTTTCCAAATGGGGAACCATTCACTTTCATGCAAGATGGAGCTCCCTGCCACACTGCTCGGTCTGTTAAAGCTTTTTTGGCAGAAAAAAAATATCCCTCTGTTGGATTAGCCGGGTATGAACCCCATTGAAAATGTGTGGGAGCTGATGAAAAGAGAAGTGGCTAAAGATGTGATTACCAAGAAAACCCAGCTCCTAGAAAAGATTATTCATGTGTGGAATCATCATCCTCAAATGCAGCGCTTTGATAGCGGCTAAAGGTGGCTCAACTAAATATTGACTTTTACTAACATTAATTTCACTTTTCTTTAAAACTTAATAAACTTATGCTTTTCTAAATTAATGCTGTTTTATTTATGTCAAATAAATAGGTAATTGATTGGATAATATAAAAATAAAAAACAAATCAATTTAAAATAATAAAACGGTACAATATCACTCGGTAATTAATATTTTACATGAAATCTTGCAGTGCGTCTAATAATTTGGCCAGGGACTGTATAGTATCATTTTTATTTCATATACTGAACATATATTAATCGTACATTATGTGTATTAAGTTTGAAGTCATTCTAATAACAAATGTGGAAGTTATAAGCAAATGACCGAAAAATAATGCATTCGCCCCATTGTGCGTCTTGTTTCACGCGTTTGTCAATGTTAACACCTCCTTACCAGCTCTCAACATAACCATATTGCATATTATTTTTAAGGTGTTTGCGGTCAGGGAATTTGACGATCATATAATTACGCTGCGAGAGAAAATTCAAATTTTCTATTTGAATAAATGATGCATTATTAGTAGTCGGGTTCATAGTACGGTTGTTTATTCGTCCAAATAGTTTACAATAAAATTCCTACGAAAATAAGGTGAAAGGCAAAGTTCAAGTGTATATGAATGATAATAGTTTTCAATAGAAGTAGCGACTAATCTATCTAATCTTAGAAAAACAACGTTGTTTACTTCCAAATTGATGAAAAATTATTAATTTTTTTTACCAAAACAATTAATACTATTCAAAAAGGATACGTGTTAGTGCAAACAAACAAAATATTGTCACCTCACTGAAAACTGTATACTAATCTGCTTTCAAGAGCCGGGTGCTTTCAGAAGGTCTTGAGGAACCACAGAAATGTTTGAAAAATCTCAGAAAGAGGCTGAAAAGTTTGTCTCAGTGCTTGGTAAATACAGAAATTCTCAAAGCATTAACAAGTAAGGTGTGAGCTTGCACACCCACGAGCGTTAGGCTGCAAAGCTAAAGCTGAAAACTTTTTTACCGAGACACAAAAAAGAATAAATAACCTATGTCATTCATACCATCGTCTCGCGTCGAATCAATGATCCATAAGAAACTTGAAGCAGTAAGGGAAGTAAAGACGCTGGACGGATTTCCAACCTTGTCTTATGGAAAAAATAACAGCATCCCGCGTCCATGCGGCGCCGCTAAACCGTCAATAATCGAACGGATTCTGCTAGTAAAACCGGTTGGGAATACGTACCGGTGTTGTCACTCTTATTTGTTAATTTTAACAGCAGGTTATAATACGTGGTTATATATAATTTATGAAAATACACATTTAGAAAATATTCAGCGTTAAAAAGACCTTCTCTCCGTAGAAAATATCGAAGTAAGATTTTTATTTGGCTCGGAGATTCATTATATTACAGCGGGATTTCACACAAAGCAACCAGATGGTGGTTGCCTAAGCGCTAATTTGTCGCAACTTGACAATATTGCCAAATTACAAAAAAATTTCAGAAAATGTTAATAAACCGTAACGAAAAGAACATAACATAATACAGCCGAATCCTATCCCCGGCCGGGTATTCGATTTTTCCGGATGTTACGTAGCCGGATACCCGGTTTTATCGCTTCCTAAATAGTACTACCTGTTACATCTTTAGTTTCCATTCATCTTGCCTTCGGTCCACTGTCAATATTGGATCGAGTTCAAATGTAAACAAGAGTTGGTTTTCTTTTACCTATGCCTAAAGTCAGTTTGTTTGGAGTTGATAGCACACAACATGGGTTATAAACATTAAAATCTCATAAACCATAAGCGTCCGAAATTTATCTACCAATTATTTACATTTTTAGATTTAATCACCTTTATTTTCTATCTCTATATACAACAGTGCGATCTTTTTCTAAAAAATATTTTATTACATGCCTTCTAAACTTTACCATAACCTATATACATCAACGCGTACGGTAGGTAAGTGCCTAAGTTCCTAAGTATGCAATTCTGTGTAAGTATAAAAATAAAGCAAAAATCTATAATATGCTTAGTTCAAATCAGAACAGCGATGGCTTCAACTTTCAGTTTTGCCCCGGTCAAAATTCGCGTAGTTTGTAAATCTGCATTTTTCTCTGCGAGAAAAAACGATACTCAACGTCCACGATACCCTAGTGCATCAACAGCCAACAAGCCAAGTCCGTGAAATTATGGATACCTGTGCCAACATGACGGGAATTGGATCAGAAACTATTTATAGATTTCCATAAGAAAGAAAACGCGATCCTTGCAACGAACTTCAGAATTACAAAGGAAAGGAGCCTTTAGAGGTTGATGAAGGTTTTAAAAAACGCAATAAGAAGAAAAGTACACCTTTTTTTATTAAGAAAGAAATACCCACACTACACAGAGTTTTGCAAGAAATCAGGGAAGACCAGGACAGACCAGGCAGATTTTAAAAAATGGAAATTATGGAAAATCCTTCATAACCTGAATTTTCGTTCGGAAAAACACAATAGAAAATCTGTTCTTATCGATAAAACAGATAATCTGTTGAAGAAGAGAATGTCTAGAATGACAAAAATATTAAGAGTACCAAACCAGCTAGGCTAATTATAGCACATATCGGTAGTAGTAGGAAAACGGATTTCTCGACGATGGATTTCGAATCAAAGTCAACTAAAGATTACCATGAGAAGATGACGGCCGATGTTTTTGAGAAGTACTTCCAACAAATGATTGAATGTATACCAGCAGAATCAATGACCCATACGACTCTCGATTATTAGAACGACTCCCGACAAATTCATGGAAGAAAGCGGATAGAAGACAAAAATCTCAAACATAAAGATGGTATGTTAAAAGTGGAACTTCTCAAAATTGCGAAACAAAATAAGGTACAGTTCAAGAAATATGCAGTCGATGAGATGGCAAAGGAACGGAATATCACAGTGCTTAGATTACCTGTATATCATTGCAAATTGAATCCTATAGAGCTAATTTGGTTACAAACGAAAGGTTTCGTTGCAAGGGAAAACACCACGTTCAAACTTCAAGACGTAAGGCAATTATTACTCGCCGGAATAGAGAGAATCAAAGATCATTGGAAAAATGCCATTCGACATGTTATAGAAGAAGAAAATATAATGTGGAAACTTGACGAATACATTGAAGAAACTGTGGAAATAGAATCCATCATGATCAATTTAAGAGAAGTCGAGTCTTTAGATTTTGAAGATGAGACCGATGTATTAACGTTTTTAACATATAAATAGGTACATACATTATAAAACAGTGAAATAGGTATCTATGCGCTTCTGTTTCATATTGCATCTTCTTTTTCTCGCTGCAATGTTTCTCCATCTATTAAGAAGAAGCAAATCCGCTGGGGTTGCCTCTGGTTGTTGTTCGATAGACCTCAAAGCTTTTCCAAAGAAGCAAAACCTTCTTGATGAGAGATCTTGGTGGGAGACTGTTCATCCACCGCCGCTTCGTCATCTGATTTTTCGGTTTCCTGAAAGGCATTCGTTATTTCTTCAATAGTCATTTCTTCTTCTAAATCATCTGCTGTAATCCATTCAACAACATCTTCTCTTGTCACGTTTTCGCAACCTTTTAATTTTTGCATTAATTCAAATAAACTTTTTTCTTTTTCTTCTATCTCGCTGTCAAAATTTGAACAGGACATTTCTCCATGGCTTCTCAATTTCAAAGCTAATTCCTTTAATAGAGTATCATCTTCACTGTCATTATAGTCCTCAAAATCAATAACTTTGGACCAAGATTTTTGAATAGTGGTAGTACGCACAGAATCACAAGCTTGACTTACCCAGTAAATAACATTTTTCAGTGTAACCTTTCTCATCCCATTGATAATATCCTTCTTTTCTGTGTAATCTAATAGATGATCAAGATATAAACGCCTATAATTTTTTTAAAAGTTTTCGAGGATGTTGCATTATGCTGGTTGAAGAAAAAATTGTACAACAATTCCGCCCACATGAAGTCCTTCTCCAGGGTGAGAGGGGGTATTATCCATTAACAAAATTCCTTTAATAGGAAGACGATTTCTGTTCAAAAATTTAGTCACAGATGGCACGAACTCTTCTTCAAACCAGTTAGTATATAAGGTCGCATCCATCCATGAACTTTTCTTTTGTAATAGGCTGGTAGGGCTTTGGGTGAGATGTCTTTTAAAGCTCTTGGACGTGCCGACTTGCCAATCACCATAAGTGGGATTTTGTGCTTGCCAGATCCATTGGAACATACCATTATAGTTAATCTTTCCTTACTTCGTTTGTGCCCAGGAGCTGATTTTTCCTGTCAAGATGCCAATGTTTTTGATGGAAGCATCTTATAATTCAGACCAGTTTCGTCACAGTTGTAAATTTGATCCATGTGTATCCACAATCTTCGATTTGCTTTTTAAAGTTCTGCTTAAACTTCTCAATTGATGACACATCAGCAGAAGCGTTTTTCACCACATACAGTCAGTTGTCGTATACCGTTCCGTTTTTTCCAGCGGTCGAGCCATCCAGAACTGGCGGTAAACTGATCTATCTCTGGGAATTGCCTACTAATCATTATTGCTTTCTGTTGTAAAATTGAATCTGACAGAGGAACACCTTTTTATCTCTGTTGGTTAAACCACATGAATAAAGCTTTGTTAACCTTTTCATAGTCGCCGGTTTTCATTGATTTTCTTCCTGAGAACGAGGAAGCTTGATTTATACACCACTCTTCTATTTTTGTGCGGTTTCTTTTCCAATCTCCAACTGTTACCTCACCTACTCTATAATCTCGTGCAACAACTTTAATTGTCTCTCCTGCTTCAATTGTACTGATGGCCTTTAATTTTTCTTCAGTAGGGACGACGATTCTTTTACGCTTGTTTTGCTCCATTATAACACGACAAACAAAAATTCAAACATAGCAGTTCGTATTAATTACACTTAACTACCAGAACTCCAACCAAATAAATTATGTGAGTATACTCATACTTCTCCGTAGTAAACGATATAACGCACTGCATTCACGCAAATTTACATACTGAAAGAGTCCAAAAACATGAATAGGGGAACCCCTCACACGGGCCAGGGGGATTCTCCGAAGGCCCCGACGATTTTAAATGGAAATATGTACGTACATATTTTAGAAGCTCGGTTAATACGCAGCATAGACGCGCGTACCCTCGGATAATCAGGTTCTTAGAATGGCTCGGTTAATCCGGAGCTCGGATAATCGTGAATCGGTTAATCGGGGTTCTACTGTACTTATATATTGTGAATGATGAATTTGTATATATACATAGATCTATAGATTAAAAAATGTTGGTAATAAATCTTAAATTTCTATAACTTCATTTTTAAGATAATTTTATTTATTAAACACTAAAAGCAGGTTACGCTCGGACGGTTATGCTACCGATGAACTCTCATTTACATTTTATGACCGTATTATATGGCAGAGGTTTGCTGTCTAAAATAGGGTGAACCCTTAAAAATAATTCAAAACAGGTAGCAAAATCCAGTAAAATGCATAAGAAATCTCTTTTTTTGGGCGCACCCCAACATGTATTTGCATCTACGATGGTAGATTCTGCTATCAACTCCAAACAAATACATTATAGCTCTGGGTTACAATTAACAGATTTAAAATCATCACAGGAGGGTTGTGTTTTATTTATAATTAGGCTTAAAAATCTTGATAAAATAATTTTCGATAATAAATCTCTGGACCGCCTCAGGCTCTCAACCTTCGACTATGACTTGTCACTTTTTTAAGTGTAAATTTGCCGTAATTATGAGCATGTTGTTGCGCATACGTAATTTCCATATCAACCTAAACGATGATATATCAATAAAAACGAGAAAAGTGCGTACGCTTTTGCAATATTTCACAACGTATTACGTTGCTTGCGTATGTGTGTGTGTGTGAATGGAAAAATAACGATAACAAACTAGTTGGTATTACGCACAATAATTTTCGCTATTTAAAGCAACATTGCCAGATTTTCAGTATTTTCTTTTAGCTATTTTTCAGCGATTTTAAAAGCTACTATTTAACATTAAAATACCACTATGTTTAACAACTAAGTACAGTATTCATTTTTTTTTAAACGCGTCCTATCGTTATCTACAAAAGTGCAGTGAAGTCTGCTTATAACGAACCCGTTTATAGCGAATTTCCGGTTAAAACGGACTATTTTATAATGCACGAATAACTTCCATAAGACCAATGCAAATTTTTATCGGTTATAACGAACTTACGGATAAAGTGAACCAAATTTGGATGTTTTTTGTCTGTTTATAACGAACTTGCAACTCCCTGTGCTCGATGTCGCGCGACTTGATCTAGAGAATTTACCGAAACTCGCTGGTAACCCTTATTCTACTTGTTTCTGCCACGTCGACAAACACAATATTATAAGGAAAATAGAAAATGGAGTTAAATAAAGTAATGTATGCAAACAGTTGAATTTAACTAAATCTATGGTTTCTACCATATGAAAGAAGAGGCAAGAAATCTTATCAATCTATGATAAAAGAAACTTTAGTTGTAAAAAAGTAAGAAAATCTACACATGACCAAGTCGATAAAGGACTTCTGCAGAACTCCTTAAAATGGTTTAGTCAAAAACGACATGAACATGTTCCTGTTACCGGCTATACTTTACAAGAGGAAGCTAGTGAGTTGGGAAGGAAAATAGAGAACACCGAGCTTAACTGTTCTAGAAGTTGGATTGAATGATTTAAAAAGCGACATAATATTAGTGGGGGTAAGATAGTAGGAGAAACTGCAGGAGTGGATATGACTGTTGTTGATCAGTGCTGGTGGAAAATTATCAAAAGTAAGGATTACTATGTTGGTAACTGCAAATCTGTCTGAAACAGAGAAAAGAAAATTGTTGGTGATAGGAAAGTCCGCTAATCCCAGGTGTTTTAAAAATAAACATTTACCAGTAAAGAACAAAACAAACAGTAAAGCCTGGATGACATCAGAAATTTTTAAAAACGAATTGATCGAATGGGACAAAGAATTAAAATTCACAAACAGAAAATTGATTTGATTGACAACTGTCCAGCGCACCCTAAAGTTGCAGCAAATAAAATTGGTTTTTATGCTTCCAAACACAAGTGCAAAGCTTCAGCCTATGGATCACGGTATGATACATTCGTTAAAATAAATAAAAAAGGACTATCTTGGACGCTATAAACTTTATCCATATGGCTTGCCAAAGAGTCAGTAGAGAAACCATTGCAAACTGTTTTAAGCATGGCGGATTTTTAAGGAAGGAATGTAGATATGACTCAGATGATGAGCTACCGTTGACTCAGTGGATTGAAAAACATCGAAAAGATCCTACTGTTTATCTAGAATTTGTTTATGATGCTGACATGCAACAAAGTGCAGTGGAAATCGAGATTAAAAAAATTTTTAATCACTTTAATTTTGAAGCATATTTATGTGCTGATAATGAGTTAATGACGAGAAAAATATTAACTGATGATTAAATTGTGACATCAGTGACTTCTAGAAAGATTTGAAGCGATAATGACGACGAAGACGAGCTTGGAGAAGGAGATAATAATTATGTTCAGAAAATGACTGAAACTCGCAATTTTTTGGAATCTGGTGAAGTTCCTGAAAATATATGGAGTAGTTTTTGTGACCTTGACAATTATATAAACATCATTTCATTTTTAAGTAAAACTGTACAAACGAAAATTACTGATTTTATTGTATAAACTACGTATTTTAATGTTTTCGTTTATACTCGTATATGTACCAACATCCATAATAATAACTTTAATGTGACTTGTTTTATTTTGCTTTGAACGTTTTCTTTTAAGTTAATAATTATTATTATTGATTTTTCTAAGCATCAGCGCCTAATCTAAATAAAAAAGTAGTCAAAAATGATATTAGATTTTGTTTACTTGTTTGTAACGAACTTCGGATATAGCGAACCATTTTTAGTGATTTTTTGGAGTTCGTTATAAACGGACTTCACTGTATTTTTATTTTAGGTTGATAGAACTGTTGTAACCGACCGTTGCTTTACCTGTTTGTAAGTCGATTAAAAATATACACGTGATAAAACTCCTAACTTTATATTAAGTAAATCTTATAATACTTATTAGCTTGGTATGAATATAATAATATCAACGCTCGTAATAATAACAACTAATACTTAATGTTATTGTTAATAATAATGCCTTTTATGTCTTTTATTAATTAACTAAGAATAATAATAATAATGTAATAATGCCCTCTCTAGCCTATTATTTTAAACATTTACTCTCCAAAATTTACCATAGGCGTACTCTTAAGTTTAGCTAACCAATATTTACCTATCATCCTAATGATTACAGAGTTTGGCGACTTCTCGGGCCCATCAAGAAGTTTATAAAGAAAATAATTAATTGTTCTACTCAGCTATTAGTAAGTGTTCATAGTATATCTTTTATTGAGAATTGGTTATTGTTAAACTATGGCTTTGTATTAAACTCATAGGCGTAGCTAAAGGGCAAAACAATATTGTAATATACTAATAAAATTAATTGGTTTACAAAAGACCTGTCATTAACATCTAATAAAAATTTTCACGACATTTGCTCATTGTGTGTAGTGTAACGTGTTTTGTAATTATGGGCATTTCTTGTTGGCGATTTTACGTGAGTCGATTAGTAAAAAAATCGTGAATATAGGTAGCGCCAACGCAGATCGCATTAATTATCCAACATTTATGTTAGTCAGTTACCCAGCACACGGCTGGTCAGGCACATTTGATCATTTTCATCGAAGAAACTACGCAAGAGAATCGACAATGACACTTGGTATTATCCTAGAAGTTAGAATAGAATGCGCCGGTAAGTAATCAAACGAAATAATATTACTACTCACAAAATCAATTGAACACGCCTCGTCCAGTATATAAAGCATATCAATTAATTCATTTCTAGGAAAATCCATAACTATTACCTTTATACGTCACTTACTACAACAAATTAAACTATTTTTACTTGCTTAATAGACATGTCAAAATTTGACAATGCCTACATTTTTGTTTTGTCTTGGCAACTATGATGTTATGGCGTAAGTGTATTAAAAACAAGGGTAAAAATTGAAAAATTCAAAATAAATCGAAAACTATTAGAAATAGGTATATGACATACTAAATAAAAGTTGAAGGGTTTTGTAAAATCTATCAGAAAAAATAATAATATACAGGGTATGCCATTTAAAAAAATTGAGATTTTTTAATTTAAAATAGTCGAAATGCATAAATTTATTTTAAACGCCCTGTAGAATCTAACTCAAATTTTTTTTACATATATCTTTTTTTTGTCATTTCTATAGAACGGTCGTACCAATTATGAGTATTCCACCTTCAGAAATAATGGCGGTAATGGCAATTTTTTACAAAACTGAAAACTAGTATTTTTTTTTAAAAAATTGAAATATTAGAAAAAATACTAGGTTTAGATATATAACATGATTAATAAAAAAGTTATAAAATTTTACGCAGAATTTAAAAATAAATTTGAAAATGGGATGTTCCATTTAAAAAAACATATTATATCGGCCACACTTTTCTGAAGTACCCTGTATACTCAAAAATAATTTTAAACTGTGCACCTTAACATTCCCTAAAACTATTGTATTTAACATTTTTTTGTCATTCCCGAAACAAATGAGATAATGAACTTTACTCTAACGTTGACTCACCCTGTACAGGTCGACTAAGCGAACCGATCGGCTTGAAACTTTCAGAAAATATGCACATTTTAAGCTCAAAAAATGCGTTTTCAAAACTTAAATTATTTATAAACAAAAGAGCACGGTTTTTTTGAGTTCCAAAGATCAGGACAGTACACCTGGTAATTCCCCAGAGAGGATAAAATCATAACATTGCTGTATTTAGAGCAGGGGTCGGCAACCTTTTAACTAAGGGGTGCCAGTTTTCATCCATACAACATTTTGCGTGCTGACATAGGTACTTACTACAACTAAAATTAACAAGAATTAACTTAAATTAACTTAAAATATTGCTTTTAGAAGGTTTAATTACAAAAAAATTTTAACATTTAACAAATAATTTTATTATACTAGTCCTAGGACCTAGTGTGGACCCTGTGCTTGAAGTTCTTCAGAAAGTTTTCTTATATCCGGTTCATGTCTGGTTATTTTCAGTGTCACACATGCTTCCGAGCTGTCTGTTGTCAGTACGGGTTTAAAATCACTCTCATATGGGAAAAAAGTTGTTCACAGATATAGGATGATCCGAAAGCTGTAAGCATGGCAAACGCTACTTTCTTAAGACAAATAAATTTCTCTGGTAAACTCATCCAACAACTGAGTATCTCGTTTGAATGGTTCTGGCAGTCACCTTCTAATACACTTCTTAATTCTACAAATTTCGTGTTCCATAACTCGGAGCTTTTAAATTCAATGTATTGAAGATCAAAATCATTAATGTCCATCCAGGAGAAATATGTCAAAGCAACTGCTGGAAAAATCCATTAAATCTGGTTTGATTAAAAAAGCGAACATAGGACCATGTTTATCAAAATCCTGACCCCTCTCGATAAACTCCTCTTTTAAATTAGTCATATATTTAAGAATTTCGTCTATTAGTGCACCATCGTCGACACTGGATACATAAGTTTTTAAATTTTGAAAATATTTATATTGTTTGTAGTAATATCGCTGATAAATAAATCTATTTTTAATTTGAATGATTTCCAGGATTCGTATAAATCCAGAACTGTTTTGCCTGAACCTTGTAACTTTAAGTTGAGTTCACTGAGATGGTTTGTAATATCAGTAAGAAACATTAACATACAGATCCAGTTCCTATCTTCTAGTTCAGGATAAGCATCCACTTGATTTTTTTCCTACAAGGACAATTTAATTTCGCCCAGACATTGCACAAATCTAGAGAGCACTTTACCACGGCTGAGCCAGCGCACATTATTGTGCAATGGTATATCTGAATATGTACTTTCTAATTCCTGCAGAAACGGCTTAAATTGTCTATGGATCAGTGAAGAACGACCGACAATGTAGTTAACTATTTTAACCACCCTATCCATCACGGATTTTAAACTTCCAGTGGAGATTTTAGCGCACAAACTCTCTTGGTGAATTATGCAATGAAAATTCAAAACTAATCGACCCATGCGTTCAGTCTCCCAATCATAGCAGGAGCGCCATCTGTCGTTACGCAAAAATTTTTATTTATATCAATGTTCCGCTTTTCAAAATGTTTAACAAATTCTGAAATTATATCCTCTCCTCTTGTAGTTCCCTGCAATAGGAGCAGACAAATCAGCTCTTCATACACACTGCCATCATCGAAGTATCGCGCAACGATTGCCAGACGGGCAATGTCATTAATATCGACACTTTCATCCACTAAATACAAAACTCCGTTTGATAGCGCCTCTCTGCTGTTTTTTGGACATTTTGTGTCATTTCGGTAATTCGTCTCTCGATGGTCCGCGCTGATGCCGGTATATCCCTAATCCTGGCCAATATTGTATCCTTATTGGGCAAGTCGTCGAATAAAATCTCGCCAGTACCCAAAAACGTTTGTTTCATAAATTCTCCGTCAGTGAACGGCGTACCCTTTTGAGCCAACGATTGTGCAATTTTGAAACTGCATTCAGTTACCTGATTTTTTTCCTTGGAAAACTTTGTTAAAAACAGGTGGCTGTTTCTCGTATTGTTTACTTGCTCTTTGTATTGCCTCCCTTTTATCAGCGTTATCTTTAAATGGCGATTCATGTTTTATCTGGAAATGTCGTTGAACACTAGATGTCCGGAAAACTACGCTTTCCCGACATAGGACACAAATGGCCCGATCGTTTTGCTGTACAAAACCGTAATCTGTTGTCCATGAAGTTTGAAATGATCGAACGTCTACCTTCTGTTTCTTCGCAGCCATAACGCAACGTAATTTTAATTTTTAAACTTTTCGACATTGACTGGAATGGATCTTACTTTTATACTAAATGATCCAAACGTGTAGCAGCTTGCTATATATAGAAAAATAATGTTTCCAGAAAATTCCAATAATTACGTTTATTAAATTTCTTAGAACAAATATTATTATCTACAACGCGCCCATTGCAATCAAAGGGCCGCCTAGAAGTTAAATCTAACAAAAACTAAAGTTCGGCAATATAAAAAGAGTTGTGGCGAGCGTCAGAACGATTGAAGTCAAGTCAAACAAAAACCGCCTTATAGCGGCTCTTCTGATCTGAATTGAGGACGTTTATTTGTGTTTTTTGCCTAGGCTTATATTTTGAGGTTTGCCGTCTTTAATACTTGCCGAAATTAAAGCCAAACCAATGCATTCAGTAAAATTATAAATTACAAAATATATATTTCGTAGTTTTTGGTAATAATACCTAGTGACCTATATAATATATCGTTTTTGTTTGTATCATTAAAGTAATACTGTCTTCGACTATTTACTTAATTTCGAAACATGTCACAGATTACAGAATTAATGTGTAAACTTTGAATAGGTACGCGTGCCATTCAAAATTGTTTGGCGTGCCAGAGATGGCACGAGTGCCATAGGTTGCCGACCCCTGATCTAGACTGGGCAATTTCAAATGCTTTTGTTACTGCACAAATTACGAAAATCATCCTGATGAACTGTTGCGATTGTAGATAGGAAAAAAAATTTCCTGTATCTCGAAAATCTTGCGACGTAATTGAAAATCAACTCATCAATCAATCAGATTATATTTATCGGAAATTATCAGAATTATAAAAAAGCAAACGTCACAAGAAATATAAAAATAGATTACAAAAAAAAACACTATCGTAGTAACTGGCAACGTTGCCCCAGACGGTTTGTTTATTGTGTCCAAAAGGTTGTTGACGTATCTCCTTCACGTTTGTTTAAACAAAAATAAGTCGAATCACCCATTTTAGCCTCCAATGTCAATAACCTTACTCTACTTCTAGTGCCTAATTTTAATTTCCGTCGGTTCACTCCGGCCTAGACTAGGTCGACTATGACAAAACATTTGCCGATCTGCGATTGTTTGTTGTTTTTTGGAATATTTTCTTTGATGGTGATCGTTTGAATCTCAATAATCGATAATTATCGTGGCTGTTTGCACGTGTTTCCGGGAAATCCTCGTTAACGGAAATGTAGTTTCCGTTTGTAGATTGTGCGTCTGTCCGATGACTAAAGAGCGGCATGTCTTTGATTTCATTTTGACTTAAAGGAACTTATCGATTTAATTAACATAAACAACATATTACTACGAGGGTGTCTTGTCATGAAAATAGTGTCATACGAGGGCTACTTTTTAAGTTTTTACAAAAAAAATGTCATGAACCATAAGCGTCCGAAATTGCTTTACCAAGTATTTACATCTTTCGTTTTAATCACCTTTATTTTCTATCTCTATACAACAGTGCGACCTTTTTCTAAAAAACATTTTATTACATGCCTTCTAAACTTTAAAATAAGCTAGATAGATCAACGCATTTCAAAGTTTATTTTAATGAGTAAATCATGACTAAGTTGGGAATGTGGAATCTTTGGCACAATGATACTACTCAGTACTTAGAATGAATGACTTTGAAGACGAAATTATTCGTGAATATTTAACATTATCTAAACTTTGTATGGAACAAAATTATTTCCAATATAACAATCAATTTTATGTTCAGAAAGAAGGAACAGCTATGGGTAATTGCTTATCACCTTTCATAGCCAATTTATTCATGAGTAAGTTTGAAATCGAAGCCAGTCAAGAATTCGAATATTTCCCAAGGGTATGGTATAGGTATGTGGATATTTTCGCGATTTTTAAGACAAAGAAAGCAAATATTGATGATTTTGTTTCTAAATTAAATAGCCGGTATGCTTCCATTAAATTCACTTAAGAAGTTGAGAACAAAGGACAATTGCCTTTTTAAGATATGTTAATTATTAAAAATAATAATAGAATAGAATTTGATAACTATAGGAAGGACACAGTAACAGACAGATATAACAACATAAATTAGCCTCATTACATTTTTTAGTTCATCGTTTAGTCACTTTCCCTCTGAATAGAGTAAACTTTAATAAAGAAAGGGATCGTATTAGAAATATAACTAGAGTTAATGGTTATGATGATGACTTAGTAAATAAGCTAATAAATAGACATAAGTTTAGGTTTAATATTCAGAATTCCACCTTTTTTACACGCGAAGAAAATAACACCAAGTATGTCTCCATACCATATGATCCGAAATATAGCAAGGGACTCAATAAGGTATTTAACAAGGTAGGCCTCACCTTAGTCTATAAGTCATCAGACAATCTGAGGAATATCTTAGGAAATCCCAAAGATGAGATTCCTAATTGTGAGAAAAGTGGAATTTATGAAATTAGTTGTAATGATTGTGACAAAAAGTATGTTGGGCAAACTAGAAGGTCAATTAAAACACGATTTAAAGAACATCTAGCACACTTAAAATACAGTAGAACAGAAAAGTCTAGTATTGCCGAACATGCCCTTGAAACTGATCATACTGTAACATTAGATAATCTAAGATTAATAAAAAATGTATCTGATAGGAGATTGTTGAACGCGTACGAAAGTATGGAAATCATAAAATGTAAAAGAAATAAAGACAGAGGGCCTATTCCTTATAGTCCCCTCTACTGGTTACTTGACCGGAACTGACGGCCTTGTCATTAGTTCCGCTTGAGTAATTCAAGGGTTAGGCTAAGTATAAATAGGGTAGATTTGTAGTTAAGCTTTAGTCAATCATCGCTCCTGATGAAGCTAACATGGTTAGCGAAACGCGCGTCGAGTGCAAAAATAAAGTGTTTGGTGTAGTGGTGATATATACTGAGTAGTAGTAAATCATGACACTAAAAATCTTATTTGTATGATAAAGGCCTAAACGAGTATAATTAATAATTCTTAACAACTAGAAATCTACATTGTTATAAAGCTTAATCATAATAGGTACCTAAGTATGTAATAAAAATACTCTGTGTAAGTATAAAAATAAAGCAAAAACCTATAATACGCTTAGTTCAAATCAGAACAGCGATAGCAACTTTCAGTTTTGTCCAGGTCAAACTTCCGGGAATCTGTAAATTTGCATTTTCCCTGCGAGATGATATCGTCCACGATGCCCTAGTGCATCAACAGCCAACAAGCCTATCCCGTGAAATTGTGGACACCTGTGCGGACATGACGGGAGTTGGATCAGCAACTATTTATAGATTTCTAGAAAACTCGGTCCTTGCAATAAACCACAGAATCATAAAGAAAAGGAGCCCTTTGAGGTCGATAAGACTTTAAAAACGCAATAAAAAGAAAAGTACACCTTTTTTTTTATTAAGAAAGAAATACCTACCCTACATAAAGTTTTGCAAGAAATCAGAGAAGACTAGGACTTACCAGATTTAAAAAAATTAAAATTATGGAAAATCCTTCATAACTTGAATTTTCGTAAGGAAAAACACAATAGAAAATCTGTTCTTATCGATAAAACAGAAATAATTTGTTGGAGAAGAGAATATCTACGGGCAATCAGAAAATTTCGAGCCGAAGATAAAAATATTTTATAAAGATGAGACTTGGGTTAATGAGGGACACATAGTGAACACACAGTCAACTGGATCACAACCCCTTTCAGGAAAAGGGCGCAGGCTAATTATACCACATATTGGTAGTGAAAACGGATTTCTCGACGGTGGCTTGCAGGAATTCGAATCAAAGTCAACTAAAAAAATTACCATGAAGAGATGACGGTCGATGTTTTTGAGGAGTAATTCCAAGAAATGATTGAATGTATACCAGCAGAATCAATTATAGTATTAGACAATACCTTATACCACCGCTCGGACGGCTATACTACCGATGAACCCTCATTTACATTTTATGACTCTATTGTATAGCAGAGGTTTTCTATCTAAAACAGGGTGAACCCTTAAAAATAATAATTCAAAACAGGTAGCAAAATCCAGTAATATGCATAAGAAATCTCTTTTTTTTTGGAAGTATCCCAACATGTATTTGCATCTGCAATGAGAGAATTCTGCTATCAACTCCAAACAAATACCCTATACAAAGTTTTATTGTTTCTCAAAATATTCGCCTTTGGGATTAAAGCCTTGTATCCACTAGGCAACAATTGAAGCGCAACATGTTGCACAACATGTTGCTCATCATGTTGAACGTCGACGCGGAACTTTTGTTTAGCAACGTTGTCTGTCCACCCGATGTTGAGCGTCATGTTGAAAGTCACATATTGCATGTCAATTGTTGCCTAGTGGATACATGACTTTATACACATTTGCATGCGTTCGAACCAATTCTCGAAACATTTTTTTTCCATTCTGAAGTTGGTACCTCAAAAATATGGTTTTGGAAGGATTGAACAGCTTCTTAAGGTGATGAAAATCACTGTCCACGCATTTTTTTTTGACATTCGGGAACAAAAAGAAGTCGTTAAACGATAAATCAGGTGAATACGGGCTATGAGACAATAATCCAATGTTTTCCTCGAATGAAACGAGTCGAGGCATTGTTGTTGAGTTAGGCCTTTACTAAAATCGTAAAAAATCATCCAACGAAAACTTTCACGTGAAATTTCCATTTGTTTACAAAACTGTTTATTTTTAACGCTCACTGTAAACAAACTACTCGGCCAACCTCTAAGCTGCCACTGTTTTAACAACAACGAATGTCAAATTTTACAACAATGGTAATGTCACATATCAATAGTGCCATCTACTAGTAGTTTGTAAAAATTTAAAAGGGGGTCCTCGTTACGTTTAGCGGTATTTACGATTTCTTATCGTATTAAAATTTCTCATTTTTATACCAACATCTGAAGGCAGACTACACAAACCGTAGTTATGTAGAATAATAAATTTTTAATAAATTCTGCGAGTTTCGCTTAATAGCTAGGTAAATCATTTAAAAAAATACCATCGCAGAGACAAAAACATACGAATACGAGCATAAATTTTAAGGGCAGGGCATCATCAACGAATTTAGGCAGTTTCAAGCGGATTTTTTGTAGCAAACTAGAAAAAAAAACTTAAATTATGCGATTTCGATGCGGTGATTTTGATCTTTCGGATCCTGAACATTTCGGACAACGCTAGGCCACACATGACGCGGGTTTTTATTTAGTCTGCACCATCAACGTCAGCAGTTACCGATGGAAATGAAAAAAAAATGATGCTTGGAGTATACACTACAGTCAGAAAGTATTTGCCCACCTAGTTATTTCAGTTCCAAGACAACAAAAACCCAGATAATATATATTTTTTTAATTTTAATGAATTATTATTTATTTTCACATTATTTACAGTCTAGAAAATCAGAAAAATATTCATGATTTTCCAGTATTTTTCTCATCTATGTGACCTCCTTTGTTTTTAATTACCGTCTTACAAAGTTTTGGCATTCTATCCAGTAGTTTCTTCAGAGTTTCTTTGGTTATTTTAACCCATTCTGCTTGTAAAAGTTCCCACAAGTGATTTTCTGATGTTGGATTGAGTTTTCGAACACACCTGTCCAAATGGTCCCTCAGGAATTCGATGGGGTTCAAGTCGGGTGATTGTGGAGGCCAAGTCATCACTTGCGTAAGAAGTGGTTTCCTCACTGCAACTTTCCTGTGTAGTCCACCTTCTGCTAACCTGATCTTCACGATTGTCACGCTGATGGGGATGGGCGGCTCCAGGTTTATTTAAGCCGTGATTTCTGGTGCGGTTAAGCGGCGATTACCTCTGCTGGACATTGTTTTAGCTCTCTCTTCAGCGGGAGTCGTTTTTCAGGGCCTTCCTAAAAGTTTCTGGTTGAGAATTCCATGTCCTGCAGAAATTTTTGTTACGATGTAGTCCACTGTAGTCCTTGGCATACGCATATCACTTGCGATTTGTCGACTCGAGTGACCATTTTGGTGTCTCGCAATTATCAGAGCACGATTTTCAACGGAAACTTCTTTCGTTTTTGGCATTTTCACAAAACAATTGAACCTGTGTCAATGACAAAGTACTGTTTGCGAATGGTTAATTTCCAAAAGGGCAATGTTATTTATAGCATAGTTTTTTATCATAAAATATGACTAGGAATTTTCATAATCCCTAGAAACTTGAAATGAGTTCTTACTTCAACTGGAATTCTCAGAAATCGCCTCAAAACGATTATCATGCAAAACTTGGAAATTTGTTCTAATTGGTTTTTAATTTGTGATTTCACCAAAAAGGCTTATCTAAACAATTTTATGATGGACACTTGTTAAGAACAAATATATTTACCTAATATAATAAAAGGGTTTAATTAGGTATTAAATTTTGGTAGTTACATTGAAATTTCTAGGTGGACAAATACTTTCTGACGGTAGTGTATCTTAAAAGTTATCGATAACAGGAACAGTATCTGATGGTTGCTGATGACGTCAAAGCAGAAGAAGTTGGAAGCAATATGATCGAGGGTGGGCAACAAGAAGAAACAACTGTGCAAAAAGTCTTGCCCAGATGTGAGCGAGTCAGGAATCATAAAGAAGACATTCCGATAAATATGTGCGAAGAGTTTGTGGATCTGATTGATAATTTTCCGGATTTGCATAATATTATATTTTTGTGAATACTAACTCAACTTGACACTCAGTTTTAAGAATTTTTAACAAAAGTTACTGTTAGAATATTGCAACATAATATTCAATTATTCCTGCACGCCACTGATCAATTTCCAGCAAAAACATAAACATGTTTTTCCGAATTGCAATTTTCCATGAAATGGAGTAATGCGTCACGTTAAATAAACAAATAACATATTATTTTCTAAAAATACCTCGCGCAATCATCGAAACATGAAATTGTTCATTAAGGGTGAGCCTACCAGGACTATTTCTTTTCATGTAAGTATATAAGTAAAGTGTAAGTAGCCAACAACAACTTAAGGGAACATTACACTTCCTCAAGTCAGGTCGGAAAAATCGGTTTTTTAGAAAGTATCATATTGGAAAGTATTATATTTCAATAATATTCTCTGAAAATTTCAGAGGAAAATTTTCAAATCGACCGCGCAGCGTGCCAACTTACCTTTTGGCCGTTTACAAAGGTTTTGCTCTACCTGCGTCGAACATCTGCGGCCACTTTTATAATAGAAGCAGGTAAAAGGAAAGCTTACTATAATGGTTATAATATATTTTCAGTTTGAGACAAAACTGTAGCTGCAAAGGAAACGGTACGCTGGCCTGCTCAGTTCGAAAATATCGCTCGCAGGGCTAACATCACTCAGTAAACGTCTCGGTTAATATTATGCAAACTGGATAAGAAATACGGGAAAGTTAGTTCGAAGTGAGTGTGCAGACCACGTAAAAGACAGTTTTATGGTAATCCATTTTGAGATAAAAGTAATTCTAATTTTGCCAGTACATCTGCAGAAAAAATTGTAAAAACTTCTGATTTGAGTCCAACCACTGATCTTTGTTATTGTAAGTACAAGGCGTATGAGGAGTCGGAAGGAATTTTGTATGCAGCAGGCATAGCTAATTGAACCTAAGTAGATTTTACATGTGAAGATTCGTGTGTCGCGTTTTTCTCAAGACAATGTTTTTGTAATCGGCATGTACGATAACTTAAAAACCATTTAACCGATCCGTCTAAAATTTTAATACGTTCTTCTACACAACAATAGCCCCAGTATACACTAGCATAAAAAAGATTGGTTAATTGTTTCCTGAGTTTTTAATATTATTTTTTCTGCGAAAAAAATGCTATTTTTTAGACCACCAACTTTGGAGGTGAATTTTTGCTCAAACAAAATAATTGTATTCTATACTGGGGCCATAGTCATACTTTTACTAAGGATATATTTTTTTTTCAGACGTTCCAGTGAGTCGCAATCGTGCATGCCAGCAGATCAAAATTTTCAAAATGGCTTCCATGAGGCTGCAAAAAATCCCCATAAGTCCCATAACAATTATTAAAATTTTCGACCAAGAAAGTGTAATGTTTCCTTAAGAGGGGGTCGTCCCAAGTAGACGTCTTCTCATGCACGGTAATTCGCCACCATATGGCGTAAAAATTACAAATTTCCCAATATATCGTAATACTATCTGCCCTTTCAACTATACGAAGCGTCATTCTTACCACTATAACTAGGAAACTAATGCAACAAATATCATAAAATCGCTGTCGAAAGTCTCATGAAGGTTGACACTTTCAACAACAAAAATATACACCGAAAATTTTGGACGGTTCTTTTTAGACATACGGTCTGTGCCTTCTGCTTTTATACACGAATTTTAAACTCCTTTTTTTTGAATCGTCAGTTAATTAAAATTGTTTTTCCTTTATTTTTCAGCGCTCCTGTCTGTCCCTGACATTAAAAACCCTCTTAAAAACGCCTTATTTTCATCAAAATAAGACGTCTTGAATGCCTCATATAATTTACGTCTACCCATGCAAGCCATTTTGGGGGCGACATTTTCGCTTTCTTGAAGTAAACAAGCTATCCGCATAATAGGGAGGTTCGATGGTCTAAAAAATATCGATACGCTGCATCGATGCATGCCGGAACGAGAGATCGATCTCTTGATATATCGGCATTAAAGAATCGATGCTGCAAATTAGTCGGGTAATATTACAACGAAAGGCTTGGCTTTTAGGAAAACGATTCAAAACTAAAAGAATAATATAATTTGTAACCCAGCTCCATAATTTTGAACTAAAATGAATTCATCTCGCTTATATTTGCCACTTCGAAACTTTTGGACCTAACCCTATCGATACATGACTGTTTCGATAGAAAAAATACCGAACATCCCTATCGCCGATCAAACGAATATCAACGCCAGAAATTGCCTCAAGAAATTTACTGGAAAAAAGGCCTTGATTGAGCTCGAATAGCTTCGAAACTTTTTTCCAGTATATTTTCTTTATGCGTAGTGTATAGCTGGACTCTTAATTTTAAATCACTTTTATAAATAAATTCCAACGTTGAAGGTCTAGCTCAAATAAAAACGAAAACAATTTCGCTTTAATAATAAACAGTAATCTAGTTCTGCTCCTAAATTCACATATTATGTTAGGGCGGCCACAGACACATAATAATTTATTTTTTTACTGAAAAAAAAACACCCTCCCAAATTGTTACGTTTCAGGCTACCCATCTTACGAAAATCCCTTAATAGGGATGTCAATATTGTAACTACCAGATACAAAGTACCCGTTACTACACATTGATGGCTGGTAACTGAGTCTGCGGCCAACCAAATTAAAACTACCAATGCCGTACCGGTAGCGGTAGATACCTACTCGTCTCCACAAAATATATCTCGTCTTCATCGGTGACGTTCGGTTTTGGTACATTCGGTATCAGTAGTAATGATCAATAATGTAACCGAAGTACCGAACGCCACCGACTAGTGTAGGTAGGTATATTGGCAATTACGTGATGAGATTACTAGCCCTTAATACACAATACAGTTGTACATATGTCAAGATCGATTCAGTACTGGAACAGTTCGTTTTCTTTGTTAATGTTCGGCAGTAAATGCGAAAAAATCACGGGATTTCGTAGCCGTTTGATTTTAATAATTGACGTGTGTCGAGACCGAGATAGGTAAGTTTAAAAGTATAGGGCAGGAGTCAGCAACCTATGGCACGCGTGCCATCCCTGGCACGCCAAGCAATTTTGAATGGCACGCGTACCTATTCAAAGTTTATACATTAATTCTGTAATCTGTGACATGTTTCGAAATTAAGTAAATAATCGAAGACAGTATTACTTTAACGATACAAACAAAAACGATATATTATATAGGTCACTAGGTATTATTACCAAAAACTACAAAATATATATTCTGTAATTTATAATTTTACTGAATGCATTGGTTTGACTTTAATTTCGGCAAGTATTAAAGACGGCAAGCCTCAAAATATAAGCCTAGGCAAAAACACAAATAAATGTCCTCAATTCAGATCAAAAGAGCCGCTATAAGGCGATTTTTGTTTGACTTGACTTTAATCGTTCCGACGCGCGTCACAACTCTTTTTATATTGCCGAACTTTAGTTTTTGTTAGATTTAACTTCTAGGCGGCCCTTTGATTGCAATGAGCGCGTTGTAGATAATAATTTTTGTTTTAAGAAATTTAATAAACGCAATTATTGGAATTTTCTGGAAACATTATTTTTCTATATATAGCTAGCGGCTACACGTTTGGATCATTTATTATAGAAGTAACATCCGTTCCAGTCAATAGTCGTCGAAAAGTTTAAAAATTAAAATTACGATGCGTTATGGCTGCGAAGAAATAGAAGGTAGACGTTCGATCATTTCAAACTTCATGGACAACAGATTACGGTTTTGTACGGCAAAAACGATCGGGCCATTTGTGTCCTATGTCGGGAAAGCGTAGGACATCTAGTGTTCAACGAATCGTCATTTAAAGATAACGCTGATAAAAGGGAGGCAATACAAAGAGCAAGTAAACAATACGAGAAACAGTCAACATTTTTTAGGAAAGTTTTCCAAGGAAAAAATCAGGTAACTGAATGCAGTTTTAAAATTGCACAATTGTTGGCACAGAAAGGTAGGCCGTTCACTGACGGAGAATTTATGAAGCAAACGTTTTTGAGTACTGGCGAGATTTTATTCGACGACTTGCCCAATAAGGATACAATATTGGCCAGGATTAGAGATATACCGGTATCAGCGCGGACCATCGAGAGACGAATTAACGAAATGACACAAAATGTCCAAAAACAGCAGAGAGACGCTATCAAACGGAGTTTTGTATGTAGTGTAGCATTGGATGAAAGTGTCGATATTAATGACATTGCCCGTCTGGCAATCGTTGTGCGATACTTCGATGATGGCAGTGTGTATGAAGAGCTGATTTGTCTGCTCCCATTGCAGGGAACTACAAGAGGAGAGGATATATTTTCAGAATTTGTTAAACATTTTGAAAAGCGGAACATTGATTTAAATAAAAAATTTTGCGTAACGACAGATGGCGCTCCTGCTATGATTGGGAGACATAAAGGATTTGTTTCCCTTCTTATTATAATTATAATATATAATTCACCAAGAGAGTTTGTGCGCTAAAATCTCCGCTGGAAGTTTAAAATCCGTGATGGATAGGGTGGTTAAAATAGTTAACTACATTGTCGGTCGTTCTTCACTGATCCATAGACAATTTAAGGCGTTTCTGCAGGAATTAGAAAGTGCATATTCAGATATACCATTGCACAATAATGTGCGCTGGCTCAGCCGTGGTAAAGTGCTCTCTAGATGTGTGCAATGTCTGGGCGAAATTAAATCGTTCTTGTTGGAAAAAAATCAAGTGGATGCTTATCCTGAACTAGAAGATAAGAACTGGATCTGTATGTTAATGTTTCTTACTGATATTACAAACCATCTCAGTGAACTCGACTTAAAGTTACAAGGTTCAGGCAAAACAGTTCTGGATTTATACGAATCCTGGAAATCATTCAAATTAAAAATAGATTTATTTATCAGCGATATTACATACTACAAACACATATAAATATTTTCCAAATTTAAAAACTTATATATCCTGTGTCGACGATGGTGCACTAATAGACGAAAGTCTTAAATATATGACTAATTTAAAAGAGGAGTTTATCGAGAGGGGTCAGGATTTTGATAAACATGGTCCTATGTTCGCTTTTTTAATCAAACCAGATTTAACGGATTTTTTCAGCAGTTACTTTGACATATCTCTTTTCTCATGGATGGACATTAATGATTTTGATCTTCAATATATTGAATTTAAAAGCTCCGAGTTATGGAACACGAAATTTGTAGAATTAAGAAGGGTATTAGAAGGTGACTGCCAGAACCATTCAAACGAGATACTCAGTTGTTGGATGAGTTTACCAGAGAAATTTATTTGTCTTAAGAAAGTAGCGTTTGCCATGCTTACAGCTTTCGGATCATCCTATATCTGTGAACAACTTTTTTCCCATATGAGAGTGATTTTAAACCCGTACCGAAGCAGGCTGACAACATACAACTCGGAAGCATGTGTGACACTGAAAATAACCAGACATGAACCGGATATAAGAAAACTCTCTAAAGAACTTCAAGCATAGGGTTCACACTAGGTCTTAGGACTAGTATAATAAAATTATTTGTTAAATGTTAAAATTTTTTTGTAATTAAACCTTCTAAAAGCAATATTTTAAGTTAATTTAAGTTAATTTTTGTTAATTTTAGTTGTAATAAGTACCTACGTCGGCACGCAAAATGTTGTATGGATGAAAACTGGCACCCCTTAGTTAAAAGGTTGCCGACCCCTGGTATAGGGGGTATCTGAGCGATAGTTAGTCACTCATATTTACAATTTAAGTATTACATGAATTCGTAAAAAATAAGATGCTCGCTTTCACTTGAGTCATTCCGATCTAACCTGTAAACAACGCGTCTGTGGTTCTCTTAAATTTACTCAACAACATTGCATTACAATGTATTAAACTCGTGAATTACTTACTAAATATTTATCTTATCTTTAAACATCGTCGAATTTTCAAACAAATAACATGTGCAGTCTGTTTATGCGAATTTAAAAGTAGCATGTGCAATAGGTGTGATTTTGAACATTTTTCAAAGTTGAACGAAACAGAATAATTTTGATTCGCGAAAAATATTTCCTCTCAAATTAGCTCAAGATCACAATGTTCTTTCTTTGTCAAAGATATTTAAATATACAGTGAAGTCCGTTTGTAACGAACTCCAAAAAATTACCAAAAATGTTTCGGTATATCCGAAGTTCGTTACAAACAGTAAACAAAATCTAATATCGTTTTTCACTACTTTTTTATTTAGATTAGGCCCTAATGCTTAGCAAAATGAATAATAACACAAGTCTGCAAAAAAAAAAATAAATTGAGAGCTGTTTTTGGTTTTTTTGCGTAATTCTTATGTTTTTGGGTGTACTGAATCCGAAAATGATTTTCGTTTTGTCATAGAACGTCACGTTTTCTGACAATGTAGATATCTATGTTAAACAAGTTATCATCTTAAAATAAAAGATAAAAGACTAAAAAAATTTTTTTTAATTTATAATTGCGTAACAAAACTTATTTTTTTATCTAAAATACATTCATTAGTAAGCACTAAACACATTTCTTTTTCCCAGTGAGACTCCTTTTGGTACATTTTCGCTTGTAGGAAGCATCTGGAAGGTCTCTCTGAAGCGTCCAACAGTAGTCTGCCATCACTGAGACGCTCCATCTTCCCTGGTATCTTTTTTCCATCTCCTTAATATCTTGGTGTAATCGTTCACCTTGCTCTTCACTCAGATCTCCTAAATTTTCTGGAAAGTAGTCGAGGTGGGAATGAAGAAAATGTACTTTTAAACTCATTAGGCAACCTAAAGCTTGAAATGCTTTTAACATTATTTTGACGATTTGTTTGTAGTTAGGGTCTTTGTTATTGCCTAAAAATTTCTCTATGACCTCTTTAAAGGCAATCCACCCTTCTCTTTGAGGATCCGTCATGGTTGTGATGAATTGTGGATCAGCCATAAGCCGTCTAATATCTGGTCCAACGAAAACACCTTCCTTCAACTTTGCCTCCGAGAGGCCTGGAAATTTTGATATTAAGTATTTGAAGCAATTTCCATCTCTTGGAAGTGACTTTACAAATTGTTTCATCAATCCCAGCTTTATGTGAAGCGGTGGCAGAAGAACTTTATGAGGAGGCACCAAAGTTTCATGCAGGACGTTCTTTTCGTCAACTTTAAGCTCCCTCGGAGGCCAACACTTTTTGGTCCAGTGATTTGCTCGGTCTCTACTATCATATAGACACAAAAAGCAAGGGAATTTGGTAAACCCAGATTGTTGTCCGAGCAACATGCCCAAGATTTTTAAATCACCGCACACTTGCCAACCGTGGTCTTTAGATTTTAATTTCCAAGTTCTTGTAAGTTTCCTTGAGGTGTACGGAATGACCGACAGGAATGGAAGCATAGAAACCGCCATTCTGAAGCAGAACTGCTTTAAGGCTTCTTTTTGAAGAATCTATGAAAATACGCCACTATGCTGGGTCGTATGAGATCTTAAATGTATCCATCAAACCTTCAATATTGGTACAATAAACCAACTCGTCCTCTTGGGCAAAGTAGGAAGTGAACTGCTTCTCACGATATCTAAACCAGGAGGAAGACACTCCCGGCAAAAGTAAGTTCCTGCTTTTGAGCCTTGATCCAAGCAACTCAGCAGCGTTTTTGGGAAGATTCAAGTCTCTTACCAAATCATTTAGTTCGCCCTGGGAAAACAATTTCGGACTGCTGTCATCTTCAAATTGAAAACTTGACTTGTCATCGGGTTCAGGTACAGCACCATCTTCGTCAGAACTTGGAATCTCTTCCAAGGTAGCAGGGGCCTTGGGCACTGGTATTTCGGTCCCATGAGGGATGGGACGAATAGCTGATTGCAGATTGGGGTATGAAATGGACTGCTTCCATTTTGAATTATACCCTCTCACATTACACGAACAAAAGTAACAATCATCACTATGGTTCTTTTGCTCGCGCCATACCATAGGAATCGCATATCGGAAAGCTTTTTTCTTGCCCTTAAACCAATTTCGAAGGTCTTCAACACATCGTTTGCAGACTTTATAAGGTGCCCAAACTTTATCCTGATCTCCAAGTTTTAAGCCAAAATACGTGAAATATACTTTTTTTACAAAGTCCGTAATATTAAGTTGTTGCTTTAATACCATATATTCGCCACAAATATAACAGAAACTGTCAGACGAATTCACACACTTCCGCACAGATGACATTGCACTATATTGAACCAAGATCTATAAAACAATGACGAGTTAACACGTAATTGTACCGCGCCACTTTCTACACTATCGGAGCGCGCACGTTCTGGTTACAACGTTTATGTTTGTTAATTTAGCTCACACAGGGCGTTCTTTATTTAGAAAGTAATGATAGTTACCCCTTTTTACAATAAAATATTGCGTTTTGCAAAATAACCTGACGTTCTGGAATTTTTTGAGTATTTTTTTAGTTTTCAGAACACCTAAATACATAGAAATCAGTTGAAAACATCCAGACAGCATTTTTGTTGCAGACCTGTGTAATAATTATTAAATTAAAAGGGAACGTTCAAAGGAAAATAAAATAAGCCACACTAAAGTAATTATAATGTATGTTGGTACCAGGGTTGCCAGGTCTTTTTAAAAAAAAAACGTTATAACTGTTTATTTACTATTGTTACAATACAAAGTACCATTGCACAAGAAAACATAATCATTAGCAAGTAGAGAACATGACAATATAAAACAGTTATATTTTTTCTCACTTACATTTTACTTTTTTACTTACATATTACTATACAAACAAACATTGCACAACAAAAAAAAACCAACCAGGATTCAGAAACTAAAAAAAAAGAAATCTTAAAAATTATATTTTTTGTCACTAATGCACGCTTCCAGCAATTTCTTATTTGCTTTAACTGCCCCGTACATTTCGCGACAAGTCAGACCGAAATTGCATCGTATGCATAATTCAGCCTTCACCATGTCCACACTTAATTTATTACGGCTGTCCGTCCACAAATGGTTCATGTGGCTAAATACTCTTTCCACATGAGCATTACTACATGGCACTGCCATTATCGTTTTTATTATCTTTTTTAAGTTAGGGCTTACATCTGCCTTTAGAAACGTCTTCCACGAAAATGTAGTATTTGATGAAGAAGCTTGGTTATTTATTGCTTCCAAGGTTTTTTGGAGAACGCGAATCTCTCCGTACAAAGCATCTTTATCAATGTCATCTTCAACACCTACAGCTTTTGATGCTTCTACAAAATTTTGAAATGTTGCTATTACCTTTTCTACATTGACGTTTTTAAATGCTTTGAATGGAGAGTAAGAAAGAGATGGAAAATGATATGCATGATCCGCAATCCGCGAGCGAAAACAGTGAGCGCGTGCCCGAAGCGGCAACACCGCATCAACTGATTGAATCTGACAGTTTAATCGTTTATTAAGGAGAAAGATTTATTAGGAAAAATTCCGAATCGCCCATACTTCGGTATTTTTGCCATACCGAATACCGAACACACTGCTAAAATACCGAACGGTTCGGTAAAATACCGAACATCTGGCAACCCTGGTTGGCACATATACGAGTATAAACGAAAACATTAAAATACGTAGTTTATACAATAAAATCAGTAATTTTCGTTTGTTCAATTTTACCTGAAAAAGAAATGGTGTCTATATAGTTGTCAAGGTCACAAAAACTACTCCATATATGATCAGGAACTTCACGAGATTCCAAAAAATTGCGAATTTCAGTCATTTTTTTAGTCATTTCTGAAATGGATGGAATATAAATATTATCTCCTTCTTCAAGCTCGTCTTCGTCGTCATTATCGCTTAAAATCTTTCCAGAAGTCACTGATGTCACAATTTGATCATCAGTTAATATTTCTCTCGTCATTAATTCATTACCAGCACATACATATTCTTCAAAATTAAAGTGATCTTTTTAATCGCGATTTCCACTGTTCTTTGTCGAGTGTCAGCATCGTAAAACAAATTCTAGACAATCAGTAGAATCTCCTCGATGTTTTTCAATCCACTGAGTCAACGGTAGCTCATCATCTAAGTCATATCTACATTCCTTCCTAAAAAATCTGCCATGCTAAATACAGTTTGCAATGGTTTCTCTACTGACTCTTTGTCAAGCCATATGGATAAAGTTAATAGCGTCCAAGAGAGATACAGAAAAAAATGGTACCTTTATCGATCGTCTCTAACATTTTCATAAGTAAAAACTCTCTATAATGACATTTTATTTGCTGTAGATCAACTTGAGGGTGCGCTAGACAGTTGTCAATCAAAAGTAGTATTTTTCTGTTTGTGAATTTTAATTCTTGTCCCATTCGATCAGTTCGTTTTTAAAAATTTCTGATGTCATCCAGGCTTTACTGCTTGATTTGTACTTTACTGGTAAATGTTTGTTTTTAAAATACCTGGGATTGGCGGATTTTCCTATCACCAACAATTTTCTTTTCTCTGTTCCAGACATATTTGTAGTTACCAACACAGTAATTCTTACAGCACAATTCTCTCCGATAAACTTTAATGTCTTATCAGGCATCATCTTGTAAAACAAACCCGTTTCATCCGCAGTTTGTTACTTTGATTAAATATGCATTAGAACCGCATAACAAAAACAAGTGAATTGAAAATAATACTGCTGGAATTAGCGACACGGTGGAAACAAGTAGAATAGGGGTTCCCAGCGAGTTTCAGTGAATTCCCTAGATCAAGTCGTACGACATCGAGCACAGGGAGTGGCGAGTTCGTTATAAACGGACACAAAACATCCAAATTTGGTTCGCTTTATCCGTTACGTTCGTTATAACCGATAAAAATTTGCATTTGTCTTATGGAAGTTTTTTCTTGCAGTTCAACACTATGTAATTTGGTTCGAAGTGGTTCCCTATGGCACCACAAATTTTACTGATAATTTCTCAGAAACAAAACTGCAGTCTGTCAAGTAAGAACGTGTCCGCGATAATTCATTTTTTGGTAGATGAGATTCTAGCGATTCAACAAAAAAAAAATCGGTAGAGGGAAGCTTTGGCTACGGCGCATTTTAGTAAAAGTATCAGTCGATTCTGAACTTTCGTCGTAATCACGTAAAATCCAAAATGAGTCACTTATTTGCCTATCGGTTTGAGGCAGTCTTTCTTTGTTCCCATCTAAAAGGGTTTAAAATTCCGCGACCGCTGAAAAACACGTAAGCTGGAAAGCTTTTGATCTGACACATAGATGTCGCCCTTTTGAAAAATATCCATATGATTTTTAGGAAGTATCAACCTTTAAAACGATACGTGTCCAAATTTCATGACATTTCGACGATTAGTTTACAAATTACAGTGGTTTTAGTGACGCTACTCTTGATATTTTCAAAAAAAAAATCGAATTTTGTGTTGATTTAATGGGAAAAAAAAATACCGTTCAAGCATAGCAATGGCTTAAGAAGTGTGACGGGGACTCTGCCTCTGGAAAATCGCTCATCATTTACTGGTATGCTGAATTTAAACGCGGTTGTAGAGACACAAATGACGCTGGACGTTCTGGACGCCCAAATGAGGTGGTTACACCCTAAATCATAAAAAAAATTCACAAACTTGTTTTGGATGACCGTAAAGTGAAATTGCGTGAGACAGCTGACACCCTAAAGATATCAAAAGAACGTGGTCATATTCTGCATGAACATTTGGGCATGAGAAAGCTCTGTTCGAAAAGGGTCCGCGTTTGCTCTCACTGGATCAAAAACAACAACATGTTGATGATTCTGAGCGCTGTTTGGACCTGTTTAAGCGCAATAAAAAGGATTTTTTCATGCGACAGACTGTACAATCATTACTTTTACAGCCGATCTCTTGAGATCCATCATTAAGGCAGATTTTTATCCACGCCAATGCGTTTCGTCCACAAAGTCCAAAACAGCTCTTAAAAAATTCAGATAGTGATTTATCCAATATTTCCTTGCAAATACGTAGTTCTAAATAAGTACTAAATTTGACTTTCTCAAGTAAAGGGAAACTAAAAATATGAATAATTATACAGTCCCTGGCCAAATTATTAGACACACTGTATTTTTTTTAGTAATTTTATGTTTCTTAAGAGTTTTTATGCAATAATGGTATATTTAAACTACAATATTATTGATTTTTATTTAAAAGAATTGTTGTAGACTACATATTTGTATTTATTTTTAACATATGGCAACACTGTGTTGACAAAGTGATACATGAACGTAAATAAGTACAAACCTGTATCAGTCGCGATCGGAATCGAGTCAAGTACGGGACGTGTTTCTGTGGCTTTATGGACTGTGATTGTCTGTTTAACAGTTTTATACTACTCAGTTATTAGTTTATTTTGTATGCAGTGTTTTAAAAAAGTAATTGGACTATTTTCATTATGGGTAGAAAAGGCGATCTTTCACCACGTAAAAAAGCTGAAGTGAAGGCCCTTGTGATTGCGAAAACATTTACAAACCGAGAAATATCACGAAGATTGGAGGTTTCTGAAGCTAGTGTACGATGCATAAAAAAGAAAATTGAGTCAGGGAAGGAATTAAGCCCGAAAAGGTCAGAGAGATGTTTGAAGAAAATTTGTGTAGAAAACAGATTTGCTACCACAAAGGTAATAAAATCACAACTCCAGGATGCTAGCGTAAATGCTTCTGAGCGCACTGTTCGAAGAAAATTGAAAGAATTAGATTTTAAGGCCTGTCGCTCCGCCAGGAAGCCCAAGTTAACAGCTGCAATGAAAGCAAAGCGCCTGAAGTGGGCCAAACAATGGCAAGACAAAGATGTGGACTTCTGGAGATCGGTAAGATACAGCAATTTAATCAATAATTGATACATTATTATCATTTTCAGTAAAATAAAGCAAATAAACATGGAAGTTTATATATTTTTCCTATTTTTGACAGGTCTGCTTCAGTGACGAAAACACATTCGAAATTTTGCAGAATAAAGCTCAGTATGTGCGTCGTCGTCATGGAGAAAAGTTTCATCCTGATTGTGTCGTCCCGACGGTTAAACATCCACCAAAGTGATGATTTGGTCAGTCATCAGCGGGAAGGGCACTGGACGTCTGTACGTCGTCAAAGGAATAATGAGGCAAGATCAGTACAAAGAAGTATTACAAAATCGGTTGACTCCGCAGCTCAGAGAATGGTTTCCAAATGGGGAACCATTCACTTTCATGCAAGATGGAGCTCCCTGCCACACTGCTCGGTCTGTTAAAGCTTTTTTGGCAGAAAAAAATATCCCTCTGTTGGATTGGCCGGGTAATAGCACTGATTGAACCCCATTAAAAATGTGTGGGAGCTGATGAAAAGAGAAGTGGCTAAAGATGTGATTACCAACAAAACCCAGCTCCTAGAAAAGATTATTCATGTGTGGAATCATCATCCTCAAATGCAGGAGACAGTACAATCTTGCATTGATAGCATGCCGGGCAGAATTAAAGCTTTGATAGCGGCTAAAGGTGGCTCAACTAAATATTGACTTTTACTGACATTAATTTCACTTTTCTTTAAAACTTAATAAACTTATGCTTTTCTAAATTAATGCTGTTTTATTTATGTCAAATAAATAGGTAATTGATTGGATAATATAAAAATAAAAAACAAATCAATTTAAAATAATAAAACGGTACAATATCACTCGGTAATTAATATTTTACATGAAATCTTGCAGTGCGTCTAATAATTTGGCCAGGGACTGTACATACAACATATCGACATCCATCTCTTTAGCTCTCTATCGCTTAAAACCTATAGGTTTGCTCATTATCGCAACCAAAAACATGGAAAAAATTCCCATAACGCTGTTGAAACTAGCGGTTGCAGGTTGACTGCGGAATCGTCTAGATGAATGGCGCCCTTTAAATTTTATAAAACTGCGTTGTTAACCCTAACGGCAAAACGCACCCTTACAAGATCGGTTCTTAATAAAGGAAATGAAACCCCAAATAAAATTTTATAGATTCTCGTAAAACGGTATGTTAAAGCGATTATAAGTCCCCTAAAATATGTAAATGGCTTATTTTATATTTGAAAGCATAATAAAATAAAAGGTAATAAAATATAGATCATAAAATTTATAAATTATAGTTTAGGGAGAAGTGAAAGACATGACCATTAATTAGTTTTGGTAGCTGATATTCAAAATAGGGAGTTTTTGCTGTGTACGTCAATATAATACTAATTGTGGCCTTGTCAGCTGGAAATTTCGTCTCGCAAGGAAAGCAAAAAAACGAAAATAAAAACCTAACTCACCTAATTACATCTCAAGAAAAACATGCAATTAACTCGGGGTAATTAAGATGTTTTTAAAATGACACACAAACGAATAATGAAATAAAAAAACAAAATTGTTATTTAATTAAATTTTCAAAGAAAAACAACTAAACAACACGCGTGTGATTTTCCTTTAATAGGTTGCATATTGTTTACCACTGCCTTCGACGATGTAAACAACACAATCAAAGGCAATATTAAAGTCATTATTATTGATAATTATCGGCACAATCAAGTAAATACCAGTTTAAATTACGAGGAAACCTCAAAAGTAGTATATCTTTAGTGATCTGACAGCAGACTCAAGGAAGGGCGATTTGAATGTACGAGGCTGGTTTGAAAAGTCCGTTAAAAAATAAAAACTACTTATGTGTTTGGGGTAAACCTTTTTTATTTTTTCGACATAGTCTCCTTTTAGGCTTATACACTTTTTCCTACGATGTTCTAGTTTGTTGATCCCTTCCGAATAATAGGATTTGTCCAAGTCTGCAAAATATCCATTAGTGTCTGCAATCACCTCCTCGTTTGAATAAAATCTTTGTCCCGCCAGCCATTTCTTCAAATTGGGGAACAAATAATAGTCCGAGGGAGCCAAGTCTGGAGAATAGGGGGGATGTGAAAACGAGTTGGAATCCTATTTCCATTAATTTTGCGACCACAACTGCTGATGTGTGTGCTGGTGCGTTGTCGTGATGGAAAAGGACTTTCTTGTGGGCCAATCGCGGGCGTTTTTCTTGCAGCTCGGTTTTCAAACGGTCCAATAACGATGAATAATATTCACCTGTAATAGTTTTACCCTTTTCCAGATAGTCGATGAGGATTATCCCTTGCGAATCCCAAAAGACAGTCGCCATAACCTTTCCGGCCGAAGGAACGGTCTTCGCCTTTTTTGGTGCAGATTCCCCCTTGGTAACCCATTGTTTAGATTGTTGTTTGGTCTCAGGCGTATAGTAATACATCCATGTTTCATCCACAGTGACGAAACGACGCTTAAAGTCCTCCGGATTCTTCTGGAACAGTTGCAAACCATCCTTGCAACACTTCACACGATTCCGTTTTTGGTCAAGCGTGAGCAATCGCGGCACTCATCTTGCGGATAGCTTTCTCATGTTCAAATGTTTATGCAAAATATTATGTACCCATTCAGTCGAGATGCCCACAGCACTAGCAATCTCACGCCCCTTAACTCTTCTGTCATTCATCACCATATCATGGATTTGATCAATGATTTCTGGAGTCGTAACCTCCACAGGCCGTCCAGAACGTTCAGCGTCACTTGTGCCCATAAACTGTTCTAATCGAAGGTGCAGAGTCACCATAATGTTTATCAAGTTTCTTTTTAGTCTCCTGAGGCGTTTTGCCTTTCATAAAGTAATGTTTAATCACCACACGAAATTCTTTTTCGTCCATTTCTTGAAAATCACTCGACTTCCTTGATTCACACGAATGCCAAACACAAAGAAATAGACCAATATGGCTGAAACTTGGTGTGCGTTCATTCAAGAGATGCTACTAACTAAACATGACCTCGATACGCGCCGGTGGTGCCATCTCTCGGACTTTGCACGGACTTTTCAAACCAGCCTCGTAGATGCTGTGAGAAATGTGTGATGTGTAAAGAAACTGTGTGGAATATAAAGGATATAAAACTTTTATAAAGATCATTAAATGAAGGACACCTAAAAAAAAAACAAAACTAGTAGATGAGAACAATCAAATAGTAACTCAAACGAATGAACTAAGAATCAATATAGAGAGATTCTACAAGGATCCTTATGACAGACAAAAGCGAGTCAATTTGACTACGAGACTGAAGACTCTGAAGATATTCCCAACATCACAAAATGCGAAATACATTTTTCTACAGGGTGCCGCAGAATGCTCCAGTTATGTGGTGGTTCTCCAGCCAAAGTAGGTGGCATAGCCACTAAACCTCTTTGTGAGCTGGATCTGCGACCCTTTACCCCTCTTATAATGTGACGATTATTCTTTATATAGGGGAGGGGGTGTGAGTTTTAAAAACTTGTGGGTTAGTTTCTAATGTATAGATCGATGCTACCTTAACCTAACTAAGTATAATTAAAAACTAAAAGCTAAATTCCCATTTATTTCGGGAGTGTTGTGTTACAATAGTGTTTAGCTTATTTTTTGGAGAGGAGTAGCTCAACTACACTACAACCTTATACCTATATGTTAAGTACGTAATATAGCTCGTCTTGGTAGTCGAGTTTTAGTCATGTCATTCTTTAACATCTGTTGTAGCAGAGAATGTGCGAGGAAAGCTCGTTTTTGTATAAAAATGTTTCAATTTTTAATTTATTCTAAAATTTTTTTTTGAAATTGAGAAGCCATGGAGAAATGTCCTGTTCAAATTTTGACAGCGAGATAGAAGAAAAAAGTTTATTTGAATTAATGCAAAAATTAAAAGTTTGCGAAAATGTGACAAGAGAAGATGTTGAATGGATTACAGCAGATGATTTAGAAAAAGAAATGAGTATTGAAGAAATAACGAATGTCTTTCAGGAAACCGAAAAATCAGATGACGATGACGATGACGAAGCGGCGGTGGATGAACAGTCTCCTACTAAGATCTCTCATCAAGAAGGTTTTGCTTCTTTGGAAAAAGCTTTGAGGTATATCGAACAACCAGAGGCAACCCCAGCGGATTTGCTTCTTCTTAATAGATGGAGAAACATTGCAGCGAGAAAAAGAAGATGCAATATATTAAGTTTTATAGTGTATGTATGGTACCTATTTATATGTTAAAAACGTTAATGCATCGGTTTAAAGTATTGGTGTTTATTTTTTGAATGAATAAAGAACAAATCCGGATTATCCGAGTTTTCAGTTATCCGAGGAGGGTGCCCCCCACGTTACCTAGGATAACCGGGGTTCTACTGTATATGAACAAGATAATTTTCTATTTTTTTTTATTAATATTCACCAGAAAATGGATTGTATTCTTTCGAGGTGAGATAGGCAAATTTAGTATCTATTTTAGCACTGCATGTTTGCAAGGAAAATACTGCGTAAATTATTTTACCACTCTTTTCTTCATATATATTTCCAGCCTCAGAAAATAGCTTTTTACCAAATACTGAAGAAGCTACTGTTGAACGAAACTTAAGAGCAAGTTCTAACGTAAGACAATTCTTGAAAACGAACTTCCTTTACAATCGATCAATGGTAAACTTAACTAGAATATGAACTCTATTTCTAGCTCTTCTATTCCATGGGAGACCTTTGTATTTTCATCTCTGGTCTGACCAAAATTTTGTTAACATGTTAAGGCCCATTTATTTTTTCTCGCTCGGATACAGCAACGATATCGTGCTGTCGAATGGCACTTTCTCTTGGCTGCCCTAAGTATAATTTTAAGAAGTTTTTCTAAAACAGAACAATGCAGTATTCAGTATTGTGGTTCTTGATAAAAATTTAGCATTAAATAAATAACTTTGTAGTGGTAAAAGTAAGTCCCTGTTTTCCATATTTCCACTTAAAAAAAATTAAGTATTCCCCCAGGGTTTTCACATGCATATTTCGCGAAATTTTATTATATTTGCGTACCCGCATTTGCAAATAATTTTGATAAACCCTATATTTCCTGTAAAAAGTGTTTTTCCATGAAACTTACGTTAATATAAATAGATAAAGTTATTTACTGAATATTTTGTGTCATTCCACTGATATAATTTTATTAATATAGGCTTGGTTGCTGTTTTACTGTAAATATTTAATTAGGGGATTCCCTTTTATAGGAAAAACATGATATAAGGCCGCCAAAGAGTAGAAACTACGAGGCTGGTTTGAAAAATCCGTGCAAAAATAAAAAAAACTACTTATGTGTTTGGGGTAAACCTTTTTTATTTTTCGACATAGTCTCCTTTTAGGCTTATACACTTCGTCCAACGATGTTCTAGTTTGTTGATCCCTTCCGAATAATAGGATTTGTCGAAGTCTGCAAAATATCCATTAGTGTCTGCAATCACCTCCTAGTTTGAATAAAATCTTTGTCCTGCCAGCCATTTTTTTTCAAATTGGGGAACAAATAGTAGTCCGAGGGAGCCAAGTCTGGAGAATAGGGGGGATGTGAAACGAGTTGGAATCCTATTTCCATTAATTTTGCGACCACAACTGCTGAGGTGTGTGCTGGTGCGTTGTCGTGATGGAAAAGGACTTTCTTGTGTGCCAATCGCGGGCGTTTTTCTTGCAGCTCGGTTTTCAAACGGTCCAATATCGATGAATAATATTCACCTGTAATAGTTTTACCCTTTTCCAGTAAGTCGTCGATGAGGATTATCCCTTGCGAATCCCAAAAGACAGTCGCCATAACCTTTCCGGCCGAAGGAACGGTCTTCGCCTTTTTTGGTGCAGATTCCCCCTTGGTAACCCATTGTTTAGAATGTGGTTTGGTCTCAGGAGTATAGTATCATGGATTTGATCAATGATTCTGGAGTCGTTACCTCCACAGGCCGTCCAGAACGTTCAGCGTCACTTGTGCCCATATGGCCAGTCCGAAAATTTTGAAACCACTTATAAACTGTTCTAATCGAAGGTGCAGAGTCACCATAATGTTTATCAAGCTTCTCTTTAGTCTCCTGAGGCGTTTTGCCTTTCATAAAGTAATGTTTAATCACCACACGAAATTCTTTTTCGTCCATTTCTTGAAAATCACTCGACTTCCTTGATTCACACGAATGCCAAACACAAAGAAATAGACCAATATGGCTGAAACTTGGTGTGCGTTCATTCAAGAGATGCTACTAACTAAACATGGCCTCGATACGCGCCGGTGGTGCCATCTCTCGGACTTTGCACGAACTTTTCAAACCAGCCTCGTATACTTTTCCTGTGTTTTTTTATCGAGTGTCCCGCATGTGACATCCACAGCAGCGTGAGGGGAGAGTCATTTGGTAGTTTTAAAACTTGAACATTCTGAATTAAAAGTTTTATTACTTGTATGTACGTACAGGGTGATACAAAAATTGGACATATTTAAAGGTAAACCCCTTTATCTAAAGGAGATAGACAAAAACTGATGTCGGCGTCTGAGGCTCAATTTTTATGATAAACTTAATGGTGAAAACCGCATATCGATATCTAGTACCGTTTCAAATATACAGGGTGTTTTTCAAAAATCTGCATTTTGGAAACATGTTTGTAATTCTTTTCCTTTCTGTAAAAACATTCTCAAAGCACTTTTTCACGTGGATTTCGAGTTTTAAATGCACATTTTGTGAAGTAGGCTTTGGGCGGATGCACCCCCCCCCCCCCCCCCCCCCCGAGCGGCCATATGGTTTAATTCAATTGTTCACTCGTAGTTGTCAAATTTTACTTCAGGATCAGTTATTGAATTGTCAAATAAATCGCAATGATTACGAAAATGGGATATGATAGTGTGTTTCATACAAACCGGAGAAAATTCGGAAGCGGCAAGTAATTTGTACCACGGACGGTATCCAGAGAGGCGTCAACCCTTCGAGGATATATTCGCTCGATTGCGACATAACCTAGTTAATAGTGGCCAGTTTGAAAAGAAACGACCCAAAAATTATGCATCAAACAGGGATACGGAGTTAGAAGAAATAGTAGTTTATATATATCGTCAATAATCCCAACACTTCAACCCGATAGTTAAAAGAATCCACTGGACTACCAAGAAATAACGTAAGTCGTACTTTGAAGAAGCACAAATTCAGGCCATATAGGACAAGAAAAGTTCGTCACCTCAGAAATGGAGATTTTTGACGGCGTATTGATTTTTGCCAATGGTTTCTGGAGAATTGTAACCAACCATGTTCCGAATTTTTCATTAAATTGCATTTGAAGAGACGAAGCTCATGTAAGCAATGTAGATATTTTTAACCGTTACAATTCTTATACGTGGGCACAAGAAAATCTTCATTTAGTTGTGGAGCAAAGAAATCAAGACAGATTTGGATTTAATGTGTGGGCAGGAATTTTTACAGGCAGGGTTATAGGTCCTTTTATTTACGAAGGAACACTCACCTCTCAGAGATATTTAGAAATTTTAAGGCAGCAATGATGAACTGCCGTTAATGGACCTTAGAAATATATTTTTTCAAAACGACCGGGCACCCACTCATAACACCGCAGTTCTCAGTAATTTTTTATCTGCCAATTTCGACAATAACTGGATAGCCAACCAAGGTCCGAACCGTTGGCCGGCAAGGTCACCGGATTTAACATCCATGGACTTCTATCTCTGGGGAAGATTGAAAGAGCTAATTTTTAAATTGCCGACAAACACCGAGCAAGAGTTAGGAGTCACAGTGATACAAAGTTTTGCAGCTCTCACTCCTCTTGAACTAATCAACTCGGTAAGAAGTGTCCAGAAAAGGTGCCGCCTATGTGTAAATGAAACTGGTCGACATTTCGAACATCTCTTATAGAAAATTGTTTTGTTTTTAGTTTGCTCTACTCGGAATAAATTGTTTTATTGTTGTTTTGTTTTGTTTTCTACATAGTTTAAGGTACTATAGCATTGAGTAAATTTCATTGTAGTTATGACACGTAGAGTTACTTCTGGGAATTTTTTTTTTACGATTTGACTGCTATCGGTAAACAATTGATATTGCCGCTCCGTCCAAAGCCTACTTCACAAAATGTGCATTCAAAACTCGCTTAAAAACTGAAAACCTTTATATTTTGAAGTAGATTTAAGTAAAATATAAAGTGTGCTATACTTTTAGAATGGTAATTTAAAGCTCTATTCGGATAACGAAACATATACAGAATATCCCATTTAAAAAATCTTGTAACTTACACTGTTGAAATCCATGTGAAAAAAGTGCTTTGAGAATATTTTTACAGAATTCAAAAATTTTCAATAGGAAAAGAATTACAAACATTTTTCCGAAATGCAGATTTTTGAAAAACACCCTGTATATCTGAAACGGTACTAGATATCTACATGTGGTTTTCACCATTGAGTTTATCATAAAAATTAAGCCTCAGACACCGACATCAGTTTTCGTCTATCTCATTTAGATAAAGGGGGTTTACCTTCAAAAGTGTTCAATTTGGACCACCCTGTACTTTCAAAATAATCAGGAATAGGTTGGTTTAAGTTGATTATGCACAGAGAGTAAGCAAAAATCCCGTAAAAAAATAAACGAATAAATGAAATCACCTTGACAGAAAACATGTTACTGAGATTTTTCGAGTCTTGGCAGCATGATTTTCAAACAAATACAAAAAATTTATAGTGTTATTGTTGTTGAGTGTATTAAAAAAAAAAAAGAATGTCCGAACAGCACAGAATCATTGTAAGAATAACTTATAAATATAATTATTGCGTCTGTGGGATAGTATTGGAGTTTTAATATGCTTACCTGAAAAATACTCCTATTTTAGAGGATTCTAAATTAAATTGTAAGAGTGGGTAATTTTGAATTTATTGATCAAGAAGATTAAGATAGTGTGGAAGTGTATTGTGATTAGAGATTTATCTTCCAACGCTACAGTATAACAGAAATTGGATGAATTTATAATTAAATGTAAAAGTTTATCGTATTGATCGCAATACTTCTCTATCCAGTAGCCAACAACTTTGATCACAATAAATCTGTAAATCTTATACGACACGCTGTTTACAGTTGAGTGGTTTTTTACTTACAGGCAAAGAGTTTTTGAATTAACTATTTTGATTTATGTACGACAATATACAAACAAATTGAAAGTTTTATTGAGAATGTTATAAATCATTCTTGAAGTTTAATAGGCTGAGGGGATTGGTTAAGGGCTTTTTAAATATTATGGTCCAATTTGTATCATTTTGAGTCCGTTATTATGTTATTACGTGATTTTATTCTACTATATATACATATATATATATATATATATATATATATATATATATATATATATATATATATATATATATACGAGGCTGGTTTGAAAAGTCCGTGCAAAAATAAAAACTACTTATGTGTTTGGGGTAAACCTTTTTTATTTTTCGACATAGTCTCTTTTTAGGCTTATACACTTCGTCCAACGATGTTCTAGTTTGTTGATCCCTTCCGAATAATAGGATTTGTCCAAGTCTGCAAAATATCCATTAGTGTCTGCAATCACCTTCTCGTTTGAATAAAATCTTTGTCCCACCAGCCATTTCTTCAAATTGGGGAACAAATAGTAATCCGAGGGAGCCAAGTTTGGAGAATAGGGGGGATGTGAAACGAGTTGGAATCCTATTTCCATTAATTTTGCGACCACAACTGCTGAGGTGTGTGCTGGTGCGTTGTCGTGATGGAAAAGGACTTTCTTATGGGCCAATCGCGGGCGTTTTTCTTGCAGCTCGGTTTTCAAACGGTCCAATAACGATGAATAATATTCACCTGTAATAGTTTTACCCTTTTCCAGATAGTCGATGAGGATTATCCCTTGCGAATCCCAAAAGACAGTCGCCATAACCTTTCCGGCCGAAGGAACGGTCTTCGCCTTTTTTGGTGCAGATTCCCCCTTGGTAACCCATTGTTTAGATTGTTGTTTGGTCTCAGGAGTATAGTAATGGATCCATGTTTCATCCACAGTGACGAAACGACGCTTAAAATCCTTCGGATTCTTCTAGAACAGCTGTAAACCATCCTTGCAACACTTCACACGATTCCGTTTTTGGTCAAGCGTGAGCAATCGCGGCACCCATCTTGCGGATAGCTTTCTCATGTCCAAATGTTTATGCAAAATATTATGTACCCGTTCAGTCGAGATGACCACAGCACTAGCAATCTCACGCACCTTAACTCTTCCGTCATCCATCACCGTATCATGGATTTGATCAATGATTTCTGGAGTCGTAACCTCCACAGGCCGTCCAGAACGTTCAGCGTCACTTGTGCCCATATGGCCAGTCCGAAAATTTTGAAACCACTTATAAACTGTTCTAATCGAAGGTGCAGAGTCACCATAATGTTTATCAAGCTTCTCTTTAGTCTCCTGAGGCGTTTTGCCTTTCATAAAGTAATGTTTAATCACCACACTAAATTCTTTTTCGTCCATTTCTTGAAAATCACTCGACTTCCTTGATTCACACGAATGCCAAACACAAAGAAATAGACCAATATGGCTGAAACTTGGTGTGCGTTCATTCAAGAGATGCTACTAACTAAACATGACCTCGATACGCGCCGGTGGTGCCATCTCTCGGACTTTGCACGGACTTTTCAAACCAGCCTCGTATATATATATATATATATATATATATATATATATATACATATATATATATATATATATATATATATATATATATATATATATATATATATATATATATATATATATATATATATATATAGGAGCAAAACTGCATTTTACTAAATCATTTACAAAATTAACCCGTCCATGAAAGACCGACATTGAAAAGAAATGATTCCTTGAAACTCCCACGAACAACTGCATCATTGTCCCTTAACAGCTGATTTTTTTAAGTAGAAAAGAGTAGGGCCCTCAACTTGAAAAAATATTTAATGTTGATGAAAGTGAATTTTCCACCGTTCATAAAAAAAACGCGAAAAGTTTTAGGGACAAAACAGAAGAAATAAATCAGCGCAATCACAAGCGGAGAAAGAGGCCTTGTGTTGTGCCAGTGTGGCTGGACAGTGTGTGCCACCAATGCTTATATTCAAAAGAATAAGACAAAATTCTGATTTGGGGAATGGTAAACCTTCTGGGAGTGTTATCTCCATTCCAGACAGTGGCTATATTAACTCAAACTGATTTGTAAAACGGATGAAACATATTTTAAACGTTTTAAAGCCATCCCCTGAAAATAAAGTGTTACTTCTGCTTGAGGGAAATACAATTCACTCGAAGAACCTGGAAGCATTGAACATAGCAAAGGCTAACGGGATAATAATACTACAACTGCCAGGCCTTATTACTCACCAGCCAGCCACTGGACGTCGTTTTTTTTTTAAACATATGAGCAGTTATTATATTCAAGCATTAGAAAAATGGTTAAGGATAAATCTAGGCCGTTAAGTAAGCCAATATCGAGTTGCAGGTTTATTTGCAGAAGCTTACCAAAGAGGTGCTCTCATTGGCACCATTGTGAATGGATTTAAAGCGGCTGAAGTTTTTCCCATGAACAAAAACGTCTTTCGTGAACATTCGTTTAAAGCAGCTGCAAATATTTGTAAACACTCTCTCTTTCTCAAACAAACTCAAGTATGAAAGCACATCTATCTTACAGGGTGCTTCTATTATTATCAATAATGAAAACAAATAAATTACTCAGCAACCTGATTTAAATAGGGAACCATCTACTTCGGGATTTAACTCTAAAGCTTTAAAAAAAAAATTAAATTTTTATATCCAATACTATAAAAAATACTGTACAAAAAACTTGAAAAAAATATGTTGGAAAAATCATCATCAACTAAACTGAAAAAATACAGCTAAAAAGGTAAAGACATCAATAAACAAAAGAGGGAATCAAAAAAAAGAAAAATGCCAATACCAAAAATAATACGATTTACCAGACTCTCTACAGACATTAATGGATAGTCGGCAGATGTCAAAAAAATCCTTTGAGACCCGCATCTGCCGGCGTAACAAAGGAATAATTTCTTTTCGACGTTCGGCAAAAATAAAAGATCTTTTGTAGCCTGTAGAAGAAAGCCAAACAAGGTGAATGACTGTAAAGGCCTCCCTCAATAAATTATTTATGCTGCTGGCTTCTCCAGAGTACTGGGTTTTTTCTATATGATGTTTTTTTTGCATAAAAACAACGCACATCATTGCGCGCAGGAATTCCTAAATACATTTTTTCAGATAAATCGATAAACTGAACCGTTTTGACGTGAGGTATTTGTAATAAAACGTCGAACATATGTTTACTATTATTATTTTGTTTTTAAAGCATACTACGATGCCCAAACGATTTTGTTGAATTCGATTTTGTTGTATACAACATGTACCCGCTAAACCAAGTCGTCGTAAAAGTCATATTGGAAAATATTTTTATTATGCGCCAAGGATAAACGTTGTCAGTTTTTATTATGTTTTTATCAAAAATATAAAACGTGCTGGTAATAAAACGTTGTAGAGGTAGTAAAATGTGAATCAAAATAACCAAGAAAAATTTTTACGTAAAATATTGTATGGAAAAAATAATCATTTTTATGCGGTTAAATGTACTGGAGTGAAAAGTGCTGAGACTGTCCTAGAGATGGCAGCACAAACAAAAGAACCATATGATTTTCAGTTATTGTCAATTCTCAGAAGATTCGTGTAAAATTTTCATGACATTTTGTCTATTAGTTTACGAGTTACAGCTGTTTGAGTGTCGGTACTTTCCATTTTTGCAAAACCATGGAACGAAAAGAATTTCGTGTGTTGATTAAACATTGCTTTTTGACGGGAAAAATACAACCAATGCCCAAGAATGGTCGTTATAAGGCACGACGCCATCCTTATAACGTTATTGTTTAAGGCTGTCGACGATCTTATAGTTTTGCTGGTGCTGTGTTGAAATATCTTAAAACATTGATACATATACAGTCTCACCTCGATAATCCGGATCTCAATTAAACCGGATTCTTTAATAATCTGGACAAACATTTCTATTGCATTGTGTACTTTATAATCCGGATTTGATAGTACTAGGTAATCCGGACCTGCGTTTTTAGACATCTACTTAATTTAAACTGGAAATCGATAGTGAGGGAATTCCCCTAACTTCTAGTCTAATACCTCTGGGATTCACACAAACTATAGGTGCCTTTGATTTGCATACAACGCATCGCGTATCGCGTCTAAAGTTTAAGGACTTTGTAGTTGTTTGTTTATTGTCACAAGTACAACATACCTACGTTCTATTTTACTTTATGTGGTTCATATAAGTATGTAAACGTTTTTTTTTACGTATATGTACCTTCTTAAAGAAAACATATTACAGTAACAATAAAACAAAAGTCCGATATATTAGAAAGACTAGTTCTTGGTGAAAGCGAAAAAATATTGGCAAATGAATACGGAGTAGGAACATCCAAAATTTCGGATATAAAAAAGAAGCAAGGGAAAATCGAAAGGTATGTATATATTTTAAAGATAATTTTGGACACTCACTATGGACGAGTAACTGCTTTTAGATTTATTTCCAAACGTGATTCCGGTCCTGGCGTCAGAAAATCTTACGAAAAGCCGAATATCCAGAAATGGACACTCGTTTGTATACATGGTTTTGTACGCAACGATCAAGGCACGTCCCAATTTCCTACGAAATTTTATCAGGCAAAGCAAAACAGTTTTACACTGAAACCTACGGGAATGATAATTTTAGAGCTAGCAGAGGCTGGATTTCTAACGTCAGAAAAAGACATGGTCTGCGTGCTTTAAAAGTTTGTGGCGAAAAACTATCCAATGGTGAAAGTGCCGTCGATCCTGTCCTAACTTGGACCTACTCAAATATACAATGCAGATGAATCAGCTCTGTATTGGAAAATGTTGCCTGAAAAAACGCTGGTTTGTTCTCAGAAAAAGACCGTACCAGGTCGAAAAATAAACAAAGAACGCGTTACTTGTCTAGCATGTTGCAATGCTGATGGATCATAAAAATTAAAGTTGTTAGTGATAGGAAACGCAAAAAATTCGAGGGCTTTTTAAAAATGTGAACATACCTGTTGAGTACAAATCATCTGCCAATGCATGGATGACTACAGCAATTTTCTTAGACTGGTTTCATCATTCTTTTATTCGTCAAGTCAAAAGTCATTTAAGAAGTCTCAACTTGCCTGAAAGAGCTGTGCTAATCGTTGATAACGCTTTGAGCCATGGAACTATAGAAGAGCTGACTAGTGAGGATGGATAGTTTACAACATTATTTCTTCCACCAAATTGTACTGCCCTTTTGCAGCCTATGGACCAGAATGCAATCAAACTGACAAAATTATTTTATCGGAAAAGTCTTTTAGCCCATATTTTATCAAATAATGAAGAGAACCTTGTTAGATTATTAAAAAGCATTAACATAAAAGATGCTGTATGTCTACTATGCAATTCATGGTCTCCCCTGAAGTCTTGAAAAAGTGCTGGCACAAAATTATGGCTTATGTGGCAGATACCAACCCAGACACTGAATATGATGCTGAAGATCTGATTCCTCTGAGTGAATTGCGGCACAATTTGGTTTCCACGAATGAAGAAATGAAAAGTAAAGCCTGAAATTTTTCTTTTAGTATTTTTTTGGTTAATTCGTAAATATTTAACAGATGTTTCAGATATGCTGAATGTTCTCACCGAGCAGAATCTCACGAACGAATGATGAAGATTTGTTACCACTGGAAGACATAGATGATACAGATGAACAACACGAGAGTGATAATGAAGGTTCAGAGTTTTTAACAGCGTGTTGAATCTCACTGTCTGTTACAGAAGCTAATGAAATGTCAACACTACCGGAAAGCTGACAAGAACTCTCCGGAACAAAATCGATTTCATTCTCGTTAGGCAAGAATACACTTTCAAAATAAGAAGCGAACACATTTACTATGTCTTGTGGCTTTTCATACCAAGCACCGCGCAAATGAATTGCTCCGGGAATCCTTGATTCTCGATTCTTCTGATTAATAAAGGACCAAAACTTTCCTGAATCACTGTTAATTGCTTCCTGGACACCAAGTACGTACCTATCAAAAGCTGACTTGCACTTAACCTTAATCAATCTTCTAATATTTGTAAATTCGATATTATACCATTGATCACCGGTTTTTTTATATTTTGATCTCATTAGGGATTTATATTTGATATCCGTAATTATTTCTGATGTGTACCAAACAGGAAATTTTCGCTTAAAATTAATACGCTACTGCTACTTAACAAGTAATAATACATAGTATTATCGGTCTTCAACTGCCGACTGTGATCTTGCCTACTTAAATAACTCGGGGGAATCAATTTGGAATTGCTCTTTTTTACACTTGTGTGACTATACAAAAGTAAGGCGTAGAGGCTTGTATAGGTTAACAAGATTTGTATATATATAAGCGTCTACAAATAGAATTTTTATAGACTTTATTGGTATTCCAAGAATGTATAAAAAACTCGTTATTTTCATACTAGATAATAATTACCAGTTACTGGAAAAGCAATTTAAATATGTCCTTATTTATTGAAATTGAAATAAACAATTTTTTTACCGTAACGAAACAGATAATTTTTTACGATTTCACTTTAAATATGTAAATTTTATGGGCTTGTAATAGATAAAAATATAAAGTTGGTGTAGGTTGGTTTTTCAGCTGATTTTTATTACGACATTATTATTAATGTTGCTTGGATTGATTGAAATGTAAAAATACTTTTTCTTGTAATATATTTTTTTTGCTGTTGACTTTACTCTTTCCTTACACACTGCAACACATAAAATGTAAACTAAATTCTGACTTCAGTTTCTGGAAGTGCCCACCCAAACTAGCAAAACTCTATTTGGGTTTTGATAGTTTAGTTCGAATTTTTTTTTTGCCATCATCAATTTTTTTTGCTCGAGCTTTGGTTTTGCACGGTTATATCTCGTAAATTATTGAAAATTTCTCAATGCAATCTTCAGGCGAAATGTTCTTCACACCAAAATACACAATTTTTGTGAACATTTCGAGGCCAGATTTTCACTCTTTCGGGGTGTTTTTTTACTGCAAAAAGCCCGAAAAAATGCCATTTTTTCACATTTTCGACCATAACTCACCAACCGTGCATATTTTAGCATAACTGTCTTCGACAAAAATGTTCTCTGCATCAACGCGAGTAATTTGCTGAACATTGCAATAACCTACAATCTATCCTTATAGTTCTTACCGTTGTAAGGAATTTCGCCACCAAATAGTAAATTTCACATTACGTATACACACACGAAAAATTTACATTTAAGTACTAAGTTTCAACTGTGCAACAATCCATACCAACACTGGTATGGAATTGGCGTGCACTATGCTAGTATTGGTACAGTGCCATATACTTAACATGCGCGCGTTGTTAGATATATGGTACTGTACTAATACTAGCACAGTACGCATCAATTTCATACTACACACAAGCGATTCCCCGTTCAAATGTGTGTGTATTTATTCCAGCGTGTGTGTATACCGTAGCAGTTTACAAACAAATTTTTTTTTTTCAATTTCTTTTCCAAAAAATAGATGCTCGTGGTTAGTAGACATTCAAGAGTGAACTAAAAACCAGTTTCTTGAACGTAAAACCTGAAAAAAGCTGAATTTTGATGTGAAAAAAAAACACCTCGGTAGCCAGAAATTTTCATTAAATGAAGAAGTTGAAGCTGCAGGTAATCAGTATTTTGAAGACCTTGAGAAATCTTTTTTCAAACAGGTGTGGAAGCTTTGGAAAGGAGGTAGAAGAAATACATAGAGCTAGGTGGAGATTACGTCGAAAAATGAAAATATTTTTGTACGTATTCTATTTTGTTTTCTCGACTAGGCCGCGAACTTTTCAATCTACCCTCGTATATATTGTTCTTAAACCATTTTTTAGATACGCGATATTTCTTAGGTTTAGGTTTTTAAGTTAATTTTTAGATATTTCTAAAGTCTTCAAAAATTGTAATAATTTGTAGCTTCTTCCATTCATATTGCATAAAGTATATATACTTATAAATATAATTCTTCTGAATTTCTCCTATGCTGATTGAATAAGTCATGCTGACGCTTCGCCGATCATCCTGCCAGCTTCTTCAAAGTTTGTTCCGAGGAAATCTGTGCCCATAATAAACTCTAAAGAAGACTCTTTATATCTTACAACGGCCAAAAGAACTACAAGGATTGATTGTAGGTTATTGCAATGTTCAGCAAAATTACTCGTGTTTATGCAGAGAACATTTTTGTCGAAGACAGTTATGCTAAAATATGCACGGTTTGTGAGTTATGGTCGAAAATGTGAAAAAATGGCATTATTTCCGGCTTTCTGCACTAAAAACACCCCGAAAGAGTGAAAATCTGGCCTCGACATGTTCATAAAAATTGTGTATTTTAGTATGAAGAACATTTCGTCTGGAGATTGCATTGAGAAATTCCCAATAATTTACGAGATAACATATAGCCGTGTAAAACCAAAGCTCGAGCAAAAAAATTGTTGATAGCAAAAAAAAAAATTCGAACTAAACTATCAAAACCCAAATAGGGTGGGCACTTCCAGAAGCTGAAGTCAGAATTTAGTTTACATTCGATGACCTCGAAAATGTTGCACAGTGATTATTGTCCTCTGTTTTTAGGGTTAAAAATCTTCCCGCACGATTCTTATCTTCTACTTTCTTTCTGCTCCCTAAAAAGGCCCTGTACTATCTGAATTTCTGTTGTTCTGGATAAGCAATGTCTTCCATAAGCGCTATTTTAACTTTTCGTAAATGACTATAGCGGATTTGCCAATTTTTACATAAAATTTGATGGCACAACCATGCGCAATATTTTGCCGGTCCACTTCTATAACGCGCCTTAACACAACTTTATTTACGAAGCCCTCATCTGCCATGTACTATATGGCGTGAGAAATCTCGAGACTGTTGAAGAAAAACAATTTTTGCCAAAAATCGGTTTTAATCTTCAACATACAGGGTCTGTCCCAAAAATAAGTTGAATACATCTAGGAAAAAAAAAATTATCACACTAAAATTCTTCAAAATAGCACCCTTGTGCATCGACACACCGTTGCCAGCGCCTCTGCCAGTCGCAAAACGCTTCCTGGAAGGCACGACGGGAACCTCGTTTAGGCACCTCGTCACCGCCTCTTTAATGTGGTCCAGCGTTCCAAAATGGTTGCCTTTTAAACTTCTGTTTATTCTTGGAAATAAAAAGAAGTTCGGCGGTGCCACATCGGGGCTGTAAGGCGGCTGGGGCACTGTGGTTTTCGGAATATTGCACTCTTCTGCTAACATTCTGACACTCAGGCGTCGATCGGAATTGAGCATGACTCGCACTTTTTACACATTTTCGTCACATTCTGTCGTTGACGGACGCCCACGGTGTTCCTCGACGTTGCCCTGTGGAACATGGCATCGTGAATTCGTGACGCGATCCTCGAACAGGGGTCCAGTCTAGCAGCGACCCATACACTGTAACGGCCCGCAGGCCAATGATGCGAGTCGTGTTGCTTTCCCAAGACCTCACAACACCTTTCCCATCACAAATCGCCCCACTCCAACCGTCAGCGTCGGCGAAAAAAAATCATTCTACTTATTTTTGGGACAGACGCTGTAATTTCCTTCCTTCAGCGGTCTTTCAACATTCTTTCATTCTTCATTTTTAGCGACAAACCGCTGTTTGACAAGGGAGTTTTCAAATTGTGTCGAGCTCTCTAAAGCCGCGTACACACTAGGGAAACGCACGTGAGCGAACGCATGCGTTCGGTCAATGTGTACGTCCAAACGAAGGCGACCGAACGCTTCCGAACGCATTCGTTTGCCTTCACTCGGGAGGCGGTACATCAAAGAAGAATGCGGACCGCACGTGCTCGGCTTGGTTGTAGTGTGTACGTCGAGAAGAACGTCGTTGTTGTTTGGCTTTTTGCAGTCAAGATGGAGTGGTGTAATTCTGATGCTTTAAAATTAATACAGTTATATAATAATGTACGACGCACTAACAATGATTCAGTTATCTTCTGACGCCATTTTTATGCTGGTAGGTGTTTGAATACTTGTCTGTTTTTTATCCCTAGTCTACTGCATATACCCGCGAACATAAACGACTGACTATGAAGGCATTCGTTCATAGTAATGTAGATACCAAGCAATTTTTTTAACGAACGCTGCACACTTAGTCTGTACGCGGCTTTAAATAAGCCTCAGTTTCCCTTTAGACTTCTTCATTCACAAAACCGTTCTTTGGCTCTCGCTGTAGTTTCTCCCCTCAAAATACGAAATTCTATTTGTTTCATCGTTTTGCAAAAATAAAAAGTAACGTCACTAAAACAGCTATGATTAGCAAACTTGTAACATTAATTTTTTTCTAGATTTGATCATGTTACGACACTGTTTTTCTCCCTATAATTTATATTTTTTATTACATTTTTATATTTATTGCAGTGATTTCAATTTTTGAACAGTGTAGCTTCAAACAGTGTTTTAAATTTTTGACCAGTTTAATTTAAACCGGCAGTGTATAACGTGTGTTGCCGACTTGACTTATTTAGTTCGCATTGAATGCGCCGAGATTTGTATGCCGGGAAGTAGACCCAAGGAGAAGGGACGAAGATATTTAAGCAGCCAGTTCGAATTTTGAAAGGCTTTTTCCACCATGAAGCAATAACGGCTTTGTTCCGCCAGTAGGAGTGGCTTTCTTCTCCAGCACGCCATAGTGTTTTTTTTTTCTCAGTGATGCAGTAGTGCAGTAACGGTTTCTAGCTCTCAAGTTTAAGGCCTTTTCTTTCTTGAAATATCCTGCTCATCCTCAGGCATTTCAGGACAAAAAGTGTTTAGCAACCCAAATGAAACTAGGATGGTAGTGGCTGAGACAATATTTTTATGAGAATCTCACCAGGAGAGGCCAAGTAACTTTTGGAAAACCCACAAGAAGAAACCAATCAGTAAGTCATAAGCACACCAGTCTAAATATCTCACTTCCTGTCTACAAGTGTTGTTTCCAACGACCACTCAACACGTGTAACTCGCGGAGTTAATTTCGCAAACTTTTAATATCGTGTTTTATCAAGCCTTTTATTAAAAACTTAGTAATCCTGATTTAAAGACTTTATGTAATAGTGTACACTCTTCTAGCTTAAGGGGTTTTTTTTTTTAGTAGAAGTAATTTTTTAAGAGTGTAATAAAGTTAGGAATTTTTATTTTGTTAATATACCCTTCGTTATTTAAATGTGTAGTGTCTCACTAAACTCCTGCTCTTTCTTTCAGGACGCAACGGTTGTACCCAATTCAATTTTATTTCAACAACTAATTAACTCTTCAGTATTTTTCATTTTTAGTGTTCCGTATGTAACACTTATAAGATGACTTCGGTGTCTGTCTGTCTGTCACACCCGATTTTCTCCGAAACTATTTGTCATAGAAAGTTGAAATTTGATAATAATATAGGAATTGATGGCTTCATCAGAGCCGTGTAGTTTTAAAAGTTAAATTTTGACCTAAGGAATTAGTTTTGGGGGGGTGAAATCGGAAGTGAAAAAAAATATTTTTTACTAGGTCATCGAGTGTGGAGTCAAATGAAAGCTTGTGAAAACACGAGTAAAAAAAATATATATAATGTAATACTTGCGCACACTTTTCTCTGTATTATTTTTAAAAAAATCGCGAAAAAATCGCTGTCCCCCCGCCTTATCTCGAAAAGTAGTGATCAAAAAATTTTGCAAAAATTCTGGAATATTCTCCACGGGGTGTAGATTGAACGAAAATTATCGCGAGTGCATTACCTTTAATAATTTATCTGGTATTAAAAAAAATAAGAATTTCAAGCTCATCAGTTTTCAGTAAAGATTGGAAACAAACTTTGCTGAAAACTCTTTTGGGGTGTGTTTTGTGAAGTCACTGATCATTTTATACTGCCGTAACAAAATTTTTTAGTTTAAAAGCAATCAACGTACGGAACACTAATTGTGCAAGTTCAACTTGCACTTGACCGGTTGTTAGAACTGAAATTAGATTCCTTTTATTCTAAAATGAATGGTGTCTAAAAACAGTACAACCAAATTTTAAACAACTATAGAGACTATTTTCAAAAGACGTACAAAAATTATCTCTTATCCATGTTCTCTACCAGTAAAAAAAAACGAGCTAACTGATATCTTCTATCCTCTATTAGTATTAATAGATAGATTAATAAGGGGCAAATAACGGCTTCTGTTTAATAAATTAAGTATTTATTAAAAATAAAGAAAGTTGGGGTTATACAAAATAGCGCTCCAACGTGAGGCTATATAAAAACGGCCCTGCTAGACGCTATGAACTAATAGCCAAAGTGGCATGAAAATTTTACACGAATCTTCTGAAAGTTGACCTTAATTGAAAACCATATGGTTTTTTGTTTGTGCTGCCATCTCTAGGCAAGTCTCGGGAATTTTTGCCTCATGTAAGTAATAACTGTAGAAAATTCAAACAGTGTTGCCGGTTCGTATGCAACGTTGCCATTCTCAATACTTTTTTGCACACTATGTATGAACAATTGCGAGATGTAATTCTTTTTTCACAGTACGTCAGCATAAAAAATTGTCCAGTACATACGTGCATACTTATAAAGTTCAACAAACGCTCGTCGATTATTTCCGTCGGTGTCCAAAGACAATCGATCAGTTCTTCAAACATGATTGATATGTATTTTTTAAACGTTATAATGTGTGATACTATATTAGGCAACAATGTAAAAGAACAATGGAACAACAACAGCGTTATAAAGTTGATCCGGTCACAACTTCCGACGTTGACGCGTACTTTCTATCGCCCGTTTCGACACATGAATGTAAACATTTAAAATTTCACCAGGGAATTTCAACCAAGAATTAACGGCGAAGGAGTTTTCGACATGTCTACGCTTGCGAATTGACGACGAGCATGTAGCGACGCGTAGACTAAATTTGACAAAATTACTTCCTTAAAAACTACCCTGTATAAATAAAGAGTACGGACTTTAGTCCTTTGGGTATAATCAAGGCTTAAGCACATTCAAAACCCCAATTATTTTAATCGGTAATCTTTAAAACCAAAAAAAATAAGACAAAAAGGCTTCGTATATATTCACAGATTCTACTAGATCTTGTGTGTCCTGAAAACTCTTATAAGCTTTGCTGTAAAACGAAAACTGAATCAGTACTAGGCTGATCAATTCTAGCAGCGCGAGACTGTATTCGTATGTCGCACATATCGCGGTCTGTGAATGAATGACTTGAAAGTGCAACTTCAGATTGGAGTTTGTTATATTACCTTAAATCCTTTTTGGTGTCGAAATCTCACTCGTCAAAAGTTAAAATCCGCCGGCACGTTGTACGATGCGAGCCCAGTTCCCACGATCAGAGTGAGGAATTTCAAACAGCGGTGATTCACCCGAAGAATCACTGAGGTATGCAGACCGTTCGTTGGTTGGCTTGTGTGCTTTTCTTCTCTTTTTTTTTCTTTTTATTTCTCTTCTTCTTCGTCGTCGTTTTTGAAACGCGCATCAGATAGTTGCCGATCGAGTTGAAAGGACCACCTTACGTGCATTGTTGTGTCTGGAAGTTAATGGCGCTGTTTTCGCGGAGAGTTAAGAAATTGCATATAAAATTAAAGTAAATATATTTACTGAAACTACATCTATACTTATATATTTCAGAAAACGGTAAAGTCATTAATTTATTAACTGTCAGACTCCTGGACTCCCAGAACAAGATATATACCAAGCAGCACTCCCTAACTGCCCATGCCACTCCATTAACTCTTTATATGTTAATTAAGCTTAAAATATTTTCAACACCTTAATCTCAAACTAGGAGAAACTCTCACAATGATGTTAAAATGCAAAAATTAAGCTGAAGAAGTTGTCGTACAGCGAAACATGTCATGGTGTTAAAAATAAAAAATTTAGTGGAAATTCAAGTAGTGTTTTACTTCTTGAAAATCTTCTAGTTATGGATTTCCACCAAGTATTCTTCTTCTTCTATTAATTTCTTCTTCGCAGCCCCCCTTGTTAGAAATTCTGGCGCCTAAGTATATAATATCTGCCTTCAGTGATATATTGTTGATTTTGTTGGGAGGAGGCAAAATTTTAGCTCGCTCTACTACAAGAAGAGAACATTTCTTTCCATTTTGTAAAAGGCCGACATTTGCGCTAACCTTTTCGATTCGATGCAGCAGTGCAAACATTTTTTTCCTCGGAACTAGTTATTATTGTAGTATCATCAGCGTACTTTATGTTCGAGGACTTTTTACCTCCTACTGATACCAACTAAAAGAATTTCGAAAAAATGCTGAAATATTCACCATAAGGTGTAGTGTAGTGTTCTCGGTGTGGGTTTGTTCTTGAGGAAATGAACACCGTATCTACTTATTATTGATTTATTTATTAATAAAAAATGTTATAAATTAATATTAAACTATACTGAAAAAAAGGTTGGAGTTACGAATAAAGAATAATGAATACTGAATGTTGAATGACTGTGAATGTTCTGCGAAATCCCCTTTTATATAATAGGAATTTCTACTTTCAAATACGTCATATTTGATTACTTAAACATTAAGGGCGATTTGCCTTTATTCTCGATCGACGACTTAATTATTTTATCATTTAAAATTATTTAACAATAAATTCTTTACTTTCTATAGCTAATCGTTTAAAAAAAATTACAGTGACTAACAACTAATAATAATTGGAAAAGAAAATATCTACATACACAGTGTTGCTGGTATACAACAGTAGATTGTATGAAAATTATCACCTTTGATAAGTTATCCACTATATAAAAGCAAAGATCAAAAAAAAAATATATTTTGAGAGCAATCACGGTACGGAATACTAATTGCGCAAGTCCGATTTGTACTTGGTCGATTTTTTTGTGTCTAGGGTGCTAACAGATTGAGAAACACAGTTGGGAAACTATTTTTTTTGAACTAGGGATCCTGCAATATAATAAATGCAAAAATCTCCGAGAGTTCTTTTTTCCCGAATACAATAGCAAAAATACTAAAAAGTTATTTTTTTATTCTGCACTGTTTAGTAGTTACGAAGTGCTTCTTTTAAAATGTAACTGATTAAATATGTCTTAAAATAACCACTGTTTATAAATTAAATACATATCTTTCAAATAATAAAAATCGAAAATAAAAATTCCTTTCAAGACAAATAAAACCTTATCAATTTTTTATTATGAAATTTATATTATTTTGATAAAAAAAAATGTTTGGAATTCTATTGATCGCTGAAACCTGCGCAGTGGAATAAAAAAACAACACTTTAGATGAACGAATAGGAAATAAACACAATAAGCTATCGAAATAGTTCCCTTTGCAAGGGGTAAGTTTTCAGACACAGAAAAGTCATTCATACCTAACGTGACTCTACGTCCGGTTTTCAACGGGACAGTCCCGTTTTTAGGCAATGTATCCCGTTGTCCCCAACGAAGTTGCCGGGACGCAGAATTGTGCCGTTTTGGTAAAAATCAACTCTCGAGACTCGAAAAGATACTAGGCACTACGCAGCTTGCGATACGGCGAGGGCGGAAAGATTGGTGCTGTTATGAACGTAAAGAACGTACCTACTATTGTTTATTTTGTTTTGCGTCCACTTGCATAATTATCTACGCCCAGACTACCTAATTGCTTTGTTAACTGTAATATATAGGTACTCAATCCCGATCTATGTAAGACTATGCACGAATTACACAGGGGAACAGCTGTTTTGGTGTCGAGGTTTTTTGAGCTGATTCTATATCAATTTGATGTCCTGAATTCAAATAACGTATTCATTTGTACCTAGGAGCTCAAATTTTTAAGATATACAATTTTAGAGAAATATAAGTTACATTATTGTAACTCAAATCCGTAAGTGTAGTAAACAAAAGTAGATACGAAATTTTTATTTTAGTTATACAAAATACAATATTATGTCGTACTTACAAACAAAAAAAAAACATTGAAGAAATGAAATAGTCACTCAACACTTGGAAAGCTTCTTTTCCGCGACATTCTTGAATGTTTTTTTAAACAGTCCCTTTTTAAACTCCAGCAGTAATCTGCCATCATGTGCATGTCCCATCTTCCTTGGTAGCGGTCCTCCATAACTTTAATATCTTGGTGAAATCTTTCACCTTGTTCCTCACTCATGTCTCCTAAATTTTCTGGAAAACAGTCTAAGTGGCTGTGTAAATAGTGTATTTTAATACTCATATTGCACCCTAAGGATTTGAAACTATTAAGCATATGCATATATATGCAAAACAAGACCCATTCTTATCAAGAGCCTTTACAAATTGCTTCATTAAGCCCAACTTTATATGTAACGGAGGAAGTATGATTTTTTTCTCTTTCAACCAAAGCGTCGTTAATGACATTCTTTTCCCCAACGTCCATGTTTTCTCTCTGAGGCCAATCTTTTCTAACCCAGTGGTGTGTTTTGTCCCTACTATCCCAGAGGCACAAGACACACGGATATTTCGTGTAACCACTTTGCTGCCCAAGAAGAAAGTTTACCATTTTTAAGTCTACACAAATCATCCATTGATGTTCGTAATACTTTATCTTCTGCAAGACCAAAGCTATGGTATTATATTCTTCTTTCAGTTTCGTTGAGTGAGCTAGTGGTATTGAACCATATTTATTCCCATTATGTAGAAGGACACATTTTAAACTTCGCTTTGAACTGTCAATAAATAGGCGCCAATCATCTGGAATATATTCAGAAAGTCCCATTTCTTTCATGAGTCCCCTAATTTCGTGACAAAATACAAGATTGTCTTCTTGAGAAAAGAATGGTAGCAGATCTTTTTCTCTTGTACGGTAAAAGGTAATTTTGGTTCCTTGTTCCAGTAAATTTTTGTCGTTCAACCTAGAAGCCAGTACTTCAGAAGCTTTTTTCGATAAATTGAGATCCCTGGTGAGATCATTTAATTCATTTTGATTGAAGCGTTGAGGAACTGATGACGTCCCCTCATAGTCACTGTTAGTTTCATTAGCATCAGAACTTTTATTAGCATCAGAAGAGCGATTAGAGGGAAAATATTCGTCATCAGAGATATGTGGTAGCTGATGAAATGTTGGAATCGGTATTTCATCTGAGTGCGGGATAGGGCGTATTGCCGAGTCTAAATTGGGATAAGTCCACTTACTGCGGTTATTTCGATTGATTCCATTAGTATTTACTAAACAGAAATAACAATCATTGAAGTGGTTTTTTGGTTCTCTCCAAACCATTGGTACGCCGAATTTTAGACATTTTCTTTTCCCGGTAGTCCACTGCCGTAAATGCTCTGTACAAGTTTTACATACGAGATGCGGGGCACATGTTTTGTCCTGATCACCAAGCTTAACTCCAAAGTATCCGAGATACGCTCGCTTTACAAAGTCCGTAATAGTTTGTCTGTTTTGTTGAAACATGTATTCTCCGCATATATAGCAAAACACATCAGGTTGATTTACACAACTTCTTCTTGAACTGGAACCTGAACTCATTTTAATTCTGTTCAATAACACAAAAACACTCTTTTCTTAACATAAAATAACACGCCGAATTCGATCTACTCTCATCAGTAAGAACGCACAAACTGACGAGACTTACCCGAGTTAGATGATTAAAAGGGTCAGTTCAGGTACCTGATAGGCAATGGTTCCACTATTTATAGATTTACCTGGAATTTACTCAATTACAGACTGACAATAAAACCATTGTACCTACATTAATGAATATATAATAATTTTAGAACTCTCATAAATGAATATACTGAATAAAAACCACATTGGTAGATAAGTTGATGTATCTAAAAAAGTAGAGCTGATAGAGAAAAACGGATTGCATGTATAGATTTAGCGTCCCAAATATAGTTAAAATCAGCTCTAAAATCCCAGGCACCAAAAAAAAAAATTTTTTTGTTGCCCTGTGTAATTATCTACGCCCAGACTACCTAATTGCTTTGTTAACTGTAATATATAGGTACTCAATCCCGATCTATGTAAGACTATGCACGAATTATCGAAGCTTTGAAGCCTAAAACCAGTTGTCCCGTTTTCACGCAAAAAAAAATGGTCACATTACACTAATCAGATCAGGTTTTATTGTAATATTTTTTTGGCAAAAAAATGTATCAAATATTAATATTTTATAGTGATAGTATAGAAAAAAAAAATACTTTTATGACTTTCTTGGATATTTAGCTTCTGGCATATCCCTCTTCAGTGTCCAACAGTAATCTGCAAACATGTTTGGACTCCATTTGCCTTGGTATCTCTTCTCCATGGCTGAAATATCCTGATGGAAAAAGTCCAAATGAGAATCCAAAAAATGAATTTTGAGTGACATGTTACATCCTAGTGCCTTATAGGTCGTCAAAAGTTCACTGATCAAGTCTTTATAGTTTTCAACTTTATTGTTTCCAAGAAAAATCTTTAGTCACATTTTTGAAACTTATCCAGGCGGGTTTTTCCAGTGAATTTAATTTTTGTTTAAAGATAGGGTCTTTAATTAATTCTCTAATTTGTGGTCCAACCAATATTCCCTCTTTAAATTTGGCATCACTAGTTTTAGACCAGAACTTTTTTTTCAAATATAAATATCCTTCGCCAGCTTTGTCCATCGCTTTGATAACAGCGGGTGGGATTTGATGTTTTCCAAATAGTTTTTAACATACTTTGCAACATGGGACCGAGCATTGTCATGTTGAAAAATGACTTTATCGTGTCTTTAGGCGTATTCTGGTCGTTTTTCCTTCAATGCTTGGTTCAACTTTATCAATTGTTGTCGGTATCGATCGCCAGAAATCATTTCACCAGGTTTCAGCAGTTCGTAATACACAGCTTCTCTACTATGTCACCAAATACACAGCAAAGATTTCTTCCCCTGTATAATGCGCACTGGTTGTGATGCTGAAGGCTGGCCTGGGTCTACCCAAGTTTTTTGGGTAGGAGCATGTTCACCATAAGCTTCAACCAACAATCGATAACTTTCAGCAGCCGGTTTCTTCAAATGAAAAGTTATTAAACTTCCCCGTAAAACGTCTTTTTCTGTTACGAAACACGGCATATTCATGAAGAACTATATTTTTCGCACACTGACAATTAATAACGAACTGGTTTTTGATGGCGTATGTATACCTTCCAAAACCCCATAGATGTCACTAGTCTATACCAACAAGCGTATTACTAACGCCATCTCTTAGCAAAATCGACATTATTAACCGAAACACCTATTAATAAAAGAATTATCGGGGTTCTAAGATATATGCAACGGAAATCTGACAGACCAGGTTGTTTTATAAGTTATCTACTTAGCTATAAAAATAACGTCATTTAAAAAAATCGCCTGGTTGTCTAATTACTGTCGCTGTTCTAAGCTCCTACGATTTTTTTTCTTTCGACAAATAAGTGAAAATAAATTGGTGCATCGGGCAGTTAAATTTCTCGCTAAAAAGAGAAATGGACCAAAGGTTTATCTATCTGGCTGCTTTAAAGAATGATGAGAATTATTTTTCGCGAATTGATGAAAGTTAGGTTCTATTGCGGTCCTCCCACGAAACAGGAGTCGATGCAATGAGTTCATAAGGGTTCGTTACCTCTAAAATAGGCGAGAACTCAGTCGTTTTCTGGAAAATTGATCCTTCCCTTGCACCTCCTTCTCCTGAAGCGATATCGCTATAAAAATATATATCTCAATTCGTTCGAGAGTTATTGTGCCGACGGACTTACAGACAGACCGGTTTTTTGTTTTTTGCCAGCCGATCGAAAGAAAGTGGGAGGCCGTATGGAGTCCTGGGAGACACTGGCGTTAATAATGACGAGGTTGGAAAGAATTAATCAACTTCCAACTGCAAGAGCAATAAATTGAACCAATTTCTAATTGGGTGGGAAAAACAGCTCAGTTCAGCCGTCTATCGTCTGATTCTTAAGGGAACATTACACTTTCTCGGGTCGGAAAAATCGACTTTTTAGAAAGTATCCTACTGGAAAGTATTATATTTCAATAATATTCTCTGAAAATTTCAGAAGAAAATTTCGAAGTCATAGACGATTATAGCGCCAAGTGTAAGGAAGGCCACATCGACCGCGCAGCCAGCCAACTTACCTTTCGGCCGTTTACAAAGGTTTTGCTTTACCTGCGTCGAACATCAGCAGCTACTTTTATAATTTTAAGAAAGATAGAAGCAGGTAAAAGGAGAGCTTACTATAATCAGTATAATACATTTTCAGTTTGAGGCAAAACTGTAGCTCCAAAGCAAACGGTACGCTGGCCTGCTCAGTTCGAAAATATCGCCCGCAGGGCTAACATCACTAAGTAAACGTCCCAGCTAATATTATGCAAAATAGATAAAAAATACGGGAAATTTAAATCGAAGCGAGTGTGCCAGCCATGTAAAAGACAGTTTTATGGTAAACGATTTTTAAATGAAAGTAATTCTAATTTTGCCAATACATCTACAGAAAAAATTGTAAAAATTTCTGATCTTTAGCTATATTCAGAGTTGTTATAAATAAAGCTGCCAATGAAGAGAAAGATAAAAACAAAGCAGCTAGAACACTTGAAAACGAGGCGTATAAGGAGTCGGAAGGAATTTTGTATGCAGCAGGCATAGCTGATTGAACATAAATAGATTTTATATGTGAAAATTCGTTTATCAAAACTTTAAACGTATTTTTCTCAAGACAACGCTTTTGTAATCGGCGTGCACGATAACTTCAAAACCATTTAATCGATCGGTCTGAAATTTTAATATGTTCTTCTACACAACAATAGCCCCAGTATAAACTAGAATTAATAAAATTGGTTAATTTTTTCCTCAATTTTTAAAGTTTTTTTTTTACGAAAAAAAAAATGCTATTTTTGAGACCACCAACTTTGGAAGTCCACCAGTTTGTGAATTTTTGCTAAGGATGGATATATTTTTTTTCAGATGTTTCAGTGAGCCGCAATTGTGCACGTTAGCAAATCAAAGTTTACAAAATGACTTCCATGAAGCTGCAAAAAATCCATATAAACAACTTTTTTCTTATATTTGAGGACTTAAAATATATGTCAGAAAAATTACGGACTCAAAAAATGTTTTTTTTATTAATTTATCAGCCCCATAAAAATTTTTAAAATTTTCGACCGAGAAAGTGTAATGTTCCCTTAATAATTTGTGCAATCCTTCCCTCACTTCTTGGATAGCATGAGTCGCCATTGCGCCATAAATTGGTTAAATAAACAAATATATCTATACCTCGATCCTTAATCCAGTACTGAAAAAACTTTTCCACCTGACTGTACAAAATTATCTCGGAAATTATCTGAACGGTCCTTCATAATTATAGTCTCTATCTCGGAAGTGAATTTTCAACCCAGACTGCGTGTGGTCCTTTTCTTCAAGACAGTCTGTTGACCCTAATTCTACTTCGCAAGAAACGTCTGATTTATTTACGATTGTTTTGCAGATGTTCTTAACGTCAATTTATTTAAACATTTATATTTTATTAATATTAATACTTAGTTGTGTAATGTACAAATTAATTCTTGGCTCTTATTACCCTTTTAACTCCTTTCCCCACCGCTTATACGCGGCATAATTATTTATGGAAAATAAATAATAATGCTTCAAATTTGTTCATTATCGCAGCCAAAAATCTGGAAAAATTACAAAATAATATAAATTCAAACTTTAAAGTAACTTGCTTCGTTTTCTACCGATTTTTACAATCTATGTGGGCCGCCTTTTAAAGGACCTCTTACATGGTCATATCAGTTCTCAGTTTCAGCTTCAGTCGCGTGGATGATTTTTTACGATTTTAGCAAAGGCCTAACTCAACAATGCCTTTAATCACTTCGTTCAACATCGTGACAGGAGACGATTTTCAACACGACAACAAGCTGCTGAATCCTTCCAAAACTATGGTTTTGAGGTACCAAGTTCAGAGTGGAAAAAATGTTTCGAAAATTGGTTCAAACGCATGCAAAAGTGTATAAGTTAACGGCGAATATTTTGAGAAAACATAAAATGATTTGCGCTAAAAAATTTTTTGTAAAAACTCCCTCGTATCAGGCAATTGTTAGATTCCAGATCGGAAAAATGATGGTTGTTTCGATGCGATGAAATTCGGCGAAGCTTTTTTCGATCTGCCTATTGAAGCTTAGCTTAACAATTAATCAGGTGGCGTTATAGAGATTAAAAGAGGTGGGATTGTGAAGGTTTATTTTGCTACGGGAAACTGGACATTATCCTGCGACAGTATCACTTTCTCCTACTGCCAGAAAACCACCTTCATGTAATTATAGAGGTGTATTTGTGAGCGATCATACAAGGATTTCAAGGAAATTTAGATGAACAACTTATCTGAAATCGATATTGTTGAAATTCTAATAAACAACCACTTAAAACAATGACGCCACATTTCCGCAAAACCTAATTCAATAAATGATAATAATAATTTAACAAACTATTTAGTCATAATTATTAGAAATATTAGGCTAAATCGTTTAGTTTTTAATAGCAGTAAGCGTCACGATGTTTTTAAATGTTTATGTAGAAAGTTAACGATATTTTAAAGTTGTTTTTGTTAAAACTTGAGTCAATAACCCAAAACCTCAATATTCAATAGATTAGTTTAATAGAAAAACATTATTTTTATACGACATTCCACATCCCATTGAGATGATAATTTGATTATTGTTTAATTTATAATCATTCCGTTGCTAAATGTAATTTTTTTTTTTATAAGATCTCGATTAGAATCCGCATCCGGAGGAGATAATACACAAAACAACTTTATCTTTATGGACCTGCCGCAGGATTTGTGGTAAAGCTTGGGGCATGTCATCTAGACAGATATCATGACTGTACGTAATTGTTGATGAGGTGAATCTCGTGTTATTTGCATCACATCAATTGCGTCCATGAGGTACTATTTGGATTTTTTCACCCCATATTTATACGGAGCGAAAAGCAACATAAACACTAGTATGCCGCAAAGGGGTTTGATACGAAGCAACAACGACTTTGAAGAAAAGGTGCTTCGGAACTCCTTGGGAATCCTCCCCAGCTTTGATGGAAAATAAGACCAGAGCGGTCATCAGTCCGGGGTTTTCCCTTCCCTTTCCAAACTCCATGCTTTGTGATTATTCTCATGAATAGTTTGTAAAGGGTGATTCATTTAGAGGTACTTTTTATGATGGGGATTTAATTGCAGATTGCGCATGCGTCGTATCAACTAAAGTGGCATTCCTGTTCAGTAGTGTTTGACAATTCATAATGGAAAGACTTAGCCCGGCACAGCGTCTACAAATTGTTCAACTTTATTACGAAAATGGGCTTTCTACGAGGAATGTGTATCGGGCGCTTAGAGCAACTTATGGTCCACATAATCGGCCTACCGAACGCACAATTCGCTCTACCATCAATTAGTTTGAGACCCAATTTTCATTATTGGATAATGCTCGACCGAATAGACCACATCCAGCACGTGGTGAAGAAAATATAGGGGCGGGTAGCGGAGAGTGTACGCGATGACCGTGAAGTGTCGATTCGTCGCCGTTCTCAACAGCTTGGCCTGTCATATTCAACAATTTGGGGTATTTTACGTAAGGATCTTTCTTTAAAAGCATACAAAATTCAACTAGTGCAACAACTGAAGCCGACCGACCTTCCGAATCGTTTCCGTTTTAGTCGTTGAGCTCTTGACAAACTTGCAGAAGATCCACTGTTTTCGAGAAAAATTTTGTTTACCGATGAGGCCCATTTTTGGCTTAATGGGTTCGTGAAAAACAAAATGACCGTATTTGGGGTGATGAACAACCTGAAGAGGTTCAAGAGCTACCATTAAATCCAGAAAAAAACAACTGTTTGGTGTGGTTTATGGGCCGGTGGAATAATCGGTACATATTTCTTCAAAACAGAGGCCGGCCGGAATGTTACTGTGAATGGTGACCGTTATCGCACCATGATAACAGACTATTTGATGCCAGAAATTGAAGCCCGTGGTCTCAACGAAATTTGGTTCCAACAAGATGGCGCCACTTGCCATACAGCCCGTGAAACCATGGCTTTACTGCGAGAGCAATTCGGCGAACAGATCATTTCACGCTTTGGACCAGTGAATTGGCCGGCTAGATCGTGACATCACACCTCTTGACTTTTTCCTTTGGGGCTATGTAAAGTCCAAAGTCTACATGGATAAGCCAGCTACAATTGAGTCATTGGAGGCCAATATTACTCGAGTCATTGGCCAAATACCACTCGAAATACTCACACGCGTCATTGAAAATTGGAACTTCAGAATGGACGTTGTTAACCGTAGTCGCGGACAACATTTGAAAGAAATTATCTTTAAGAAATAATTGTAAAGAATGGTTCTTTTATATGATAATAAAGATTATAAAATAAAATTGTTTTTATTCATTTTTTTTATTTAAAAAAAAGTACCTCTAAATGAATCACCCTTTATATTTGCGATAGAAGACTTATTGGCCTAAAATTCTCCAAACTGCTAGGATTTCCTTTTCTGTATATCAATTTAACTATAGCAGTTTTCCAATATTTTGGTATCACAGCATTGGTATAACAACTAAAGACGAATCGAAAAGACTCGCATTTTTAGAAGTTACCAAAAGTGTTCTTTGTATTTGCTGAACCATCCCAAGACGTGTTTCGTCGAATCACGGCTCATCAGCTGGGCTAGGTTCAGCAAATACGAGAACACATTTTTAGTCCTTATCCAGGTACTAACGGAAAACCATGACAAATAGATGCTTATACTACACTCTGTCGGCGACTTACTAAGTCTATTCAAGAAGAGCGGCACAGCACGGCTGGCACTTATTGCAGAAACGCACCTTTCTCGAGCTTACCGCTCGAAGGCATAGATGACAGCATTGGTATAACAACTAAGGACGAATCGAAACGACTCGCATTTTTAGAAGTTACCAAAAGTGTTCTTCGTATTTGCTGAACCATTCCAAGACGCGTTTCGCCGTATCACGGCTCATCAGCTGGGCGACGAAGAACACTTTTGGTAACTTCTAAAAATGCGAGTCTTTTCGATTCGTCTTTAGTTGTTATACCATTGCTGCCATTTATGCCTTCGTAAACTCGAGAAAGGTGCGTTTCTGCAATAAGTGCCAGCCGTGTTGTGCCGCTCTGCTTGAATAGACTTAGTAAGTCGTCGACAGAGTGCAGTATAAGCATCTATTTGTCATGGTTTTCCGTTAGTACCTGGATAAGGACTAAAAATGTGTTCTCGTATTTGCTCAACCTAGCCCAGCTGATGAGCCATGACACGGCGCGTGGGGATGGTTCAGCAAATATGAAGAATACTTTTGGTAACTTCTAAAAATGCGAGTCTTTTCGATTCGTCTTTAGTTGTTATACCAATGCTGCCATCTATGCCTTCGAGCGGTAAGCTCGAGAAAGGTGCGTTTCTGCAATAAGTGCCAGCCGTGCTGTGCCGCTCTGCTTGAATAGACTTAGTTAGTCGCCGACAGAGTGCAGTATAAGCATCTATTTGTCATGATTTTCCGTTAGTTTTGATATCACATCCTCTATTCGACATTTATTAAAGAGTTTTTTCAGCTTTTTGATTAATGGCGGTCCTCTCTCTTTTAGCATTTCCGGCAGACTGTCGTCTTCTTCTGCTGCTTTTTCATTTTTAATTTGGTTAATGGTTTCTTTAACTTCGATGTCTAGTAGATCTTCGGAACCGATATTAAGTATCATTCGATTCGGTTGTCTTGATCTTCTCAGAGTTTCCCTATCGGCTTTCGACCCGTATAGATGTTTCTATATATATATATATATATATATACATATATATATATATATATATATATATATATATATATATATATATATATATATATATATAGAATAAAGAAAGAAAGCAAAAAATTGCCGTATCTACCAAAATTATTAAAAATACAATCTTAGTTGGGGAACTCGGCAAGAAGGGGGCGTGATAAGAGATCACACAATTTTCATTAAGCCAATATTTGGGTCCTGGATTGGGACCTTCTTCAGGGCAGAACTGAAAAGAAGAATCTCTTCCTCCAATCAGATTCCAACAAGAAATTAATAAATTAATAATTATTTCATTAGACAATCTTCCTCTTCGTTGCTCCCATTATTGTCTCTCTCTCTCTCTCGCTCACCCTTTACCTATAATTAGGTTATGATTTATCCTTCCTCTACTACATACCGGATTTTTGGTCGCTCAATTGGCTATCTCCTTCTCACTTAAGATCCAATATTTGCACTTCCTTTTCTATCGGTTCCTTCCAGGTGTCGACCCCGCATTCTGGTTAATTGAGTTTTCTTGACTAAACCCCTTATCTCTGTCGGGCAGCTGCCTCCTGTCGTCCTTATCTTTCCTAAATGGCGGTGGCCATGTGTGGTGGTCACAGGTGAAATATTTTTTTTTTTAAGTGTCTAGCACACGTGCTGCAGGAAAGTCCCTAAAGCGCTCCAGGAGCGGCACGAGTGCGGAAAAAGCGATTCACGTTGTTCTTGAATCGCTGTAAATTGTACTCGGTGGGAAACACAGCGCTGGGCAAATTATTCCAAAGGGATGACGTTTCTCCATATAAAAGATTGCTTGAAAAGCGTTGTACGCGGAGTAACAAGCTGAACCTCATACGGATGCGAAGCACCAGCGCGACGTGTATTTCTAACATGCACCGCTTTGGGAGGAATTAAGCGGGCCACATCCTTCGAACACTTTCCATGAAAATACTTGTAGAACAGACTCAAGTCGCCAACCGTTCTTCGATGTTCCAGCGAATCAAGGCCGCCGGTCAATTCCGGGTCCCCAATCAGACGGACCGCTCTTCTCTGAACAGAATCCAACAAATGCAGTGTATGTTTGGGAGCGGAGCCCCAAACGTGGGAGCAGTATTCCACAGTTGGTCGAATTTGGGCTTTGTAAAGAATTAACAGTTGCTGTAGGGTGTAAAGCTTTCTGGTTCTAAATAATATTCCCAACCCTTGCATATTAACAATGTTCTCAACATCCAAGGTTCCCAATTACATCCATGTTTTAAATTTGGTTTTTTTGGAATTTTGTCTACAGTGTTTTAGTGTGTATTTTATATATTTTATGGATTAACCAACTTTTATATGTAACAACTTTTGTATGTATAAGCTACCTACGGTCATTCAGGCTAACGAAATCTTTGCACTTCTCATGTGAGTTTTTTAACTTATTATGACTAATATCTTATTCTTGTTCTACACTAATTTTATTTATTATAACAACCTAACGATAACATCATTAATTTAAAGTTGTCCCAGACACGATCAGTGAATACGCTTTGTTCTTCTTTTCAGTTCTGCCCTGAAGAAGGTCCCAATCCAGGACCGAAATATTGGCTTAATGAAAATTGTGTGATCTCTTATCACGCCCCCTTCTTGTCGAGTTCCCTAACTAAGATTGTATTTTATATATATATATATATATATATATATATATATATATATATATATATATATATATATATATATATATATAGGTATATATATATTCGCAAATATTTTTCCGAGGTGGTGGGAAAGAAACCTATAAAACCTAAGATTAAACATGGCAACACTGCATCGTGACTAGCAATGAAGTTAGGAATGGTTGGAATGTTGAGAAACGAAAGCGGCCTTTTGTACTAACGGTCACCTTGGTTATTTGCAAATATCGCAAGCGTATAAAAAAATTAGGCTTGGAATTTGGAATGCACGGCTAAAACGAGCAAACATTGTAAAGACCGAGCATTTAAGGTGAGAATGGCAATGTTCATTTTCAATTAAAAATTAATCTATTGCCAAAAATTTAAAAACAAATTATCTACAATAAATCACTATTAATTAGCTCAGCTACCTAATATAATTACGATCAGTATTCATGCGAGTTCCTTAGAATTTTTATTTGTGTCAATTTCCAGCTGCACTCCTGTTTAAAAATCTCTGTATTACCCAAACCAAAAAAGAGTCGTGTTTCAAAATGCTCGTGCGGTTGTTTAATTTGAAACTTTATTAGCACATCTTGCAATGAACCTACATACCATTGAAATGCGGAGTCCTACATGTGTTCACACCCTCCGTAGTTGCAAAATTTTACCTCACACTACGATAGAAATATGTCTTTCGTTTATACTTTTCTCAAGATTTTTAAGCTTTTATTCTCAGACTATTACGCAAAACGGAAAAAAAAAACATTTAAAAACACCAACTTCACTCAAATGAGAAAATAATAAATGTTATCAAAAATGACAGTTTTGGTTTTTTGACATTACTTTGTTCTTTCTATGCTAGAATAGAAACTTATCAATAAACCCTCGTACATAGAAGGTGAAATACAATGTCACAAACAAATTATTTATTGAACACAAAATTAGTCTATGAATTAATTAGTAGATAAGATTTCGTATATTTTCGAACATAACCTAAAAAAAATTGAAGGGCATATTTTGTCGAATGTTACGAATAAATAAACAACTAGGTAAACAAAACAAACTCATTTCTCTCTAACTATTTAGGTCAACAAAACAACCATGTCTAATTGTACAATGTGTTGTAATATCTGGTAATAATGTTACAAGATTATTTACAGTAAAAGAAAGGAAATAATACCAAAAAAAGGAAAAGAAATCTTAAATACGGTGTTGGTAATGTTAAGTTTTTTAAATTGGTGATATAAGTGTTGGTAAAACAGGAAAAAAACATAAATATGGTCCGCCCCTTTCGTTTCTCAGCACTCGGATTAATCTTGAAAACTACTGGCTAAATTTTAAAGTGGGTTTTTTACCGATTGGTAACCCTTGAGAAACATAGAAGATTTACATGTTACTATATTTATATTATAATTATTATTAGGTATAAACACTTATATATTTAAGACAAAGACTAACTTGGACAGAAAAGTTTCGTTAGCAAGGTTACAATCTACATGTAAATTGGACATCCCAAACAAAATAAAATCCAGAGTGTTCGACAAAAATGTACTGCCGGTACAAATGGCACTAAAACGTGAGCTTAAAATAAAAGTATAATAAACTCCAGGTAACCCAATGAGCAATGGAGGAGAGGAGAATGCTTAATATTAGACTCCAAGCTCGTATTCCTAACATTAAGATTCGAAGAAGCTCAAAAGTAACAGGTGTAATACAACGAATATATATATATATATATATATATATATATATATATATATATATATATATATATATATATATATATACATATATATATATATATATATATATATATATATATATATATATATATATATATATATATATATTTATATATATATATATATATATATATACTCCTGGACAAAATTAACGCAACAATATATTAAATCATACAAATCTCTGTAATGAATTAATTTTAATAATTTTTTATGAACATTGGTTACACTGGAAAAAACTTATTCGGATACTTTAAAAGTGAATTAGCTACCAAATTTCTCTATAAGATTCGAATTAAAATTATTCTTAAGACCTAATAATAAAATCGTTGAAATTATGTAATAATGAAAAAAATAAACTGGGACACTAGTAGCAAAATTAATCGTGTAACTGGGACACTAGTAGCGTGTATGTCTCCTCTACTGACAGCGTTTATGCGCCTAGGCACGCTTCTAATTAAATTTTGGATAAAATCTTGAGGAATTTGCTCCCATTCTGTGATAACTGCATTTTCAAGTTCCCTCAGGTTTCTAGGTGCAGGTATATGACGTTTCACATTTTTTTAAGGTGATCCCATACATGTTCTATCGGATTCAGATCCGGGCTTTTTGGTGGCCATTGCATAATCGGTATATCAACTTGATTAAGATAATCGAGTACCTCCCTAGCCACGTGAGGTCGAGCGTTGTCTTGCATAAACAGGAAATTGGGCCCCACAAAATGACCGAAAGGCATCACATGTTTTTATTACAATATTCTCAAGATAGTAGTAAGCATTCATGGATCTCGTACGGACAGGAACTAACTCTGTTCGAGCATCAAAGCAGATGCCACCCCAGAACATAACAGAGCCACCGCCGATTGGAATCCTTGTAGAGATATTGCAAGGAGCAAACCTCTCTCCTGGTCTTCGCCATACTCGCTCACGACCATCTGGATGTTTTAGACTAACCCTAGTTTCATCTGTGAAGAAAACTTGTTTCCAATCATCCACAGACCAGTTTTCGTGATTTCGAGCAAAACGTAACCTGGCAACTCTGTTCTCTCTAGTAAGCAAGGGCGCAGTGGCTGGTCTCCTACTGTTTAATCCACTTCATTTAACCGTCTTCTAACTGTTTTAGAAGAAATTGTGACATTGCGAACAGCTTCGAGTTCGTTTCTTATTATAGACCTAGTGACAGTCCTGTTTCTTGAAGCATATTGTCTTATAAAACGTTCATCTAGGTCGCTAGTGCATCGTTTTCGCCCTTGCCCTAGCCTTCTAGAATAAGTTCCTACTTCATTCCAGCATCTTAGCATACGACTTATTGTGGAACGATGTTTGCTTAACAAATTGGCAACATAACTCTGACAATATCCTCGTCCAATAAAACTGAGGCTCGCACTACCTCGTGTTCAGTTAAATTCCTTGTTCGATTCATTTTTCTAATTCTTCGGGGTCAAAAATAAAACAGTCTACCATAAAAACGTATTACTTTGAAAAAGGGAACAATTTATAAGCTTATTTTTAAAGAAAATCTATCGCATTATTACAGACAATTGTTTATCTTCTAAAAAATTCTTTAAAAACTGTAAATCTAAACGAATTGTTTTGATTTCTGTCACGAACAACGAAACAAAATCTGCAAAGCCTACTATTCAAATACTCGATAAACTTTAAAACTGACATAAGAAAAAGATAAATTAATTTTCAGATTGTTGCGTTAATTTTGTTCAGGAGTTTATATATATTAAGGTGGTATTGGGCGGGGCATATCGCCAGGATGAATGATAACAGATGGACAGGCCATATAGTTGAATGGAGGCCTAGAGAACATAAAAGATGCAGCGGTAGACCACAGACAAGATGGACGGACAATATAAAAAGATTAGCGGGACACGAATGGATACAAAAAGCAAACAACAGAGCTCATTGGAGACAATTTGGGGAGGCTTACATTCGACTATGGAAGGAATAAGCTAATGATGATGATGATGATGACGCAAATAGGAATATTTTTCAGTTAAGCATATTAAAACTCCAATACTGTCCCACAGATGCAATAATTATATTTATAATTTATTCTTATAATGATTCTGTATTGTTTGCACATCCTTTTTTTTCGAAAATAATACACTCGATAGCAATAATACTAGAAATTTTTTGTATTTGTTTAAAAATCATGGTGCCAAGACTCGAAAAGTCTCAGTGACATGTTTCCTGTCAAGGTGATTTATTTTATTCGTTTAATTTTTTACGGGATTCTTGCTTACTCTCTGTGCATAGTCAACTTAAACCAACCTGTTCCTGATCATTTTGAAAGTACATACGAACAAGTAATAAAACTTTTAATTCAGAACGTTCTAGTTTTTCAACTACTAAATGACTCTCCTCTCACGCTGCTTTGCTTACATTCGATTATGGATGGAATAAACTAATGATGATGATGATGGTATTTATTATTCTATGACAATGTAATAATTATATGTTATGTCATATGACAACACGTACACCATCGTCCAAAATTTGAAATCCAGACACAAAATAGAATAGACGGAGTATCTCATTCATATCATCATTTCCTGATGAGTGAAATAAGAAGTTCTTATAATGATGCTAGGGTGTCTTATGTAAAAAACGACCGGAGGCTGCGGCCGTGTAGCCCCTCTACAAATCTGAATGATCGCAGCAATTAAGAAAATATTCAGCTGTTTCGTATAAATATAATGTTAGTTTCGTATATAGCTGCACTTTTAGTAAGGCTTGAGCAGTTCAATTCGAGCATTTAAAGCCGAGAATTGCGATTTCTGAATTTATTGTGCTTCAAAGTTGTCGTGTGGTTGTTTAGTCTGAAACGGATCATACCTATGAAAAACAGATTGCAATGTAGACTGGACTGTAGACCAATGGAATAAGATCTTTTGGCCCAATAAATAATGATCTTATTCCGATATTTTCTAGGGTAGAAGGTCTTTTCAACTATTTTTGGGTTTTAAAAAAGGAGAAAGTAAGGAATTACTTTTTACTTGATGAAAAAGAATAATCCAAAGCAGCATATGGCTTGTGTAACTTAAAAATCAGGCGAGGTTTAAGAAAAAAAAACTAGTACTTCATCTTTATGGAAACATTTCAGATTTCAACATCCCACTGGTTTGGTCAATGAAGATATGCACGAAGCAGGGTTGGGGTCAGTCAAACATCGCTCATGATGAAGCTAACACGGTTAGCGAAACGCGCGACGAGTGCAAAAATAAAGTGTTTGGTGTAATGGTGATATATACTGAGTAACTGAAAACAAGTTAATACTACAGAATATTTTCGGACAATCAGACAGGGGAATATAAATGATCCTATAGCCAAACTTATACACACGCCGATAGGGGATATTAAAGTCTTGGAGAAACAGCCCTTTCCATTTGTAACAAATATGTATAGGTAAGTGTAAAAATGAAATGTTATTGTAAAAAAAACCTAAAAGTACCAAAAAAACATAAGAAACAGAAGCAAACATTTGGAGACGTATTCTCTAAAATCGGTCAAGCCAGAGATAAAAATACAAAGGTCTCCCATGGAATAGGAGAGGTTGCAATTGATAGATATATCGTTATAAGTTTACCATTGATAAATCGTAAAGCAAAACAAGTTCGTTTTGATGATGGCAAATTAGCTTCCAGAATTTCCCTAGGTTAGGAGAATTTGCTCTTAAGTTCCTTTAACACTAGCTTTTTCAATATTTAGTGAAAGGCTATTTTCTGAGGTTGGAAATGCATACGAAGGAAAAAGGAACAGACTGCCTTCTGAAAATGGTGAAATACTAACATACCTACTTCCCAATTTAAATATTTTTTTTTTTAAATAAAAATCAAATAACCTTTAATTTGGTTGCATTTTGCTCAAAAAATTTGGCAGGGTACCCGGCCGAGTAATAATGTATCCGGCCAAACCGGGTACTCGGCGAAATCAGCAGGGTACCAGGTTTTTGGCCGGGTGGACCGAGTATCCGGAACATCTCTAACATCTAGGACTAATTTGATAGATATACCTTATTACAAAAGTTAATAAATAATAAAAACTTTTCGTCATTTTTAGTGTTCCGTACGGAACACTTATAAGATTACTTCGGTGTCTGCCCGTCTGTCCCATCCGATTTTCTCCGAAACTATTTGACATTGAAAGTTGAAATTTGACACTAATATAGGAATTGATGGCCTCATCAGAGCTGAATAGTTTTGAAAGTTAAATTTTGACTTAAAAGGTTAGTTTGGGGGGTGAAATCGGAAGTGAAAAAAAAAATTTACCAGGTCATCGAAAAATCAAAACTTCTGAAAACACGAGTTCAAAAATATATATAACGTAATACTTGCGCACACTTTTCTTTGTATTATTTTAAAAAAATTGCCAAAAATGGCTGCCCCCCCTGGTATATTAAAAAAAAAAATTCAAGGTCATCAGTTTCCGTAACAAAATTTTTTATTTTAAAAGCAATCGACATATTTTACAAATATGTTAACAGAAGGTAGACCAGAGTTCAAAAGTACCCAACATGGAAACCCAAATATAGTTATACGAGGATCTCCAATAAGGATAACAACATCAGAAGTTAAAGAAGTATGTAAAACGCTAAAAAAATAGTAGAGCTCCAGGTCCAGGAAACATCCCAGAAGAGATAGTAAAATACGGAACTGAAAAGCTATTTAGCGCTTTGAGGAACTTATTCCAAAGATGCATTAACACATCAGAAGTACCTGAGGAATGGAAAATATCATACATATCAACAATTCATAAGAAAGGAGACAAAAATAATTGCGATAATTATAGAGGAATAACGGTTACAGGATATATTAGCAGAATATACGGAAAAATACTTAAAAATAGAATAGAAACGGAATACGCGGACGTAGAAGCTGAAAAACAGGCAGGCTTTAGAGCAGGAAGATCCACAATAGACCATCTCTTCTCACTGACTCAAATTCTAGAAAAGAAAACCGCATTTGATCAGGAAGTCCATGTCTTGTTTGTTGATTTAAAAAAGGCCTACGACAGCGTGCCCCTAATGAGATTGTGAGAAACACTACAACAGAGTAATGTAAGCACCGAAATAATTGAAGCCGTAAAATCTTTATACCAAGACGCAAGAAGTAGTGTGAAAACCAAATATGGTATAACAACAGGGTTACAGGTCACAAAGGGTCTCAAACAGGGCTGCTGTATATCCCCAACGCTATTTAAAATCTATTTGGAGAGTGCACTGAAGAACTGGAAAAGGAAATGCAGCAGTATGGGATTACCACTGGATGACGATACTACATTGTACACGCTATCATTTGCAGACGACCAGGTAGTAGTCGCTCAGGACATCGATGATATGGAATACATGACACGAAAACTTATGGAGGAATATGAAAAATGGGGCCTAGAAGTCAATATTAAAAAGACCGAGTACATGTGCGTCGGAGGACAACAGCAGGACTTGAAACTGGCCACAGGACACACCATCAAACACTGTGAACGAGAATATCTAGGGACGGAACACTGGAAGAAGCAATATTCGAGAGGAATATCCAAGGAAGAAAAGCGATTGCAATGCTTAATAGTATACTATGGGACAAAAACATAACCATTGAAAATAAGAAGAGAATTTACAACTCAATAGTGAAAAGTATAATAACTTACAGCTCCCAGGTGTGACCATTGAAGGAAAGAACAGAAAAAAAGTACTAAAAGCTACAGAAATGGATTTCTGGAGACGAGCAGCCAGAAAATCCAGAAAAGACCGTATACCAAATGACACGATAAGACGAGCTTTAGAAATAAAGCACGATATAGTGGACGAAATCAGAATCCAACAGTTGATATGGTACGGACATGTACAGAGAATGTCACAAGACCGACTACCTAAAAAGATTTTAAATTGGAACCCTCATGGAAAAAGAAAGCGAGGAAGACCACGCCAAAGCTGGAGAGCAGGAATCAACAAGGAAGTACTAGAGAGAGATCTAGAGGAGGAGGGATGGGGAAACCGGGAGGAGTGGAATTGGCATCGGAAGACGTTATAAAAACCGATTGATATATATATATATATATATATATATATATATATATATATATATATATATATATATATATATATATAAATATATATATATATATATATATATATATATATATATATATATATATATATACATATATATATATATATATATATATATATATATATATATATATAAAGCAATCGACGTACGGAAGACTAATTGCGCAAGCCCAACTTGCACGATTTTATGTATTTTTAGTCGGCATTTATTTTCTAAAAACACCATTAAACAATATGTGCCACCTTCATTTCAAAACGAACACAAATGAAACGCCTCCTTAAAAATGAAACAAAAATAAATGAAAAGGAAAAAAAACAAGATTTAAAGAATGTTGGGCCGTTTTGTCTACATTTCACTTTTGACGTTATTTCAAAGTTTCCCCACAACAAAATAATAAAATCCCCTGGTGTGGTTTTTAAAGGCACAAAAAAACAAGGTGAAAACTGTTAAGAGCCCCAAGCTAAAACTAGAAGACTACAATCATTAGTGTGAACTGATTCCTGCCTACTGAGTGACAGCAATTTGAGTGACAGCAATTACGCATGTCTACGATATGTTATCGATACACGCATACCCCCGTTTGTTTCTTACATTCTGGGTGAAATTTCGTAGACGTTTCGTCAACGTTTCACTGGACATCTTCAATGCTAACTTGTCTAAGTCGTAAGCCACTTAAGGGGTTAAGCCACCTTGGCATAAAATATATATTTTTTTTGACGCAATTATTATATACAGAGTGTCCCAGTATTCCGTGTACATAGAGTTACTGTGGATTTCTGGGATAAAAATATGGTCTTTTGGCCCAACTTACCTTAGTTCAAAAATTCGTAATTTTTGAGAGACAGGGGTGTCAAAGTTATACTTTTTATTTTAGTTTTTCTTAAGTAGCTTACTTAATAATTGTACCATTTGTACAAGATTCAGTGCTAAGGGTTTTCTGAGATGAGAAATTGAAATCAGCTCACCGTTTTGTTGTAAATTGTAGGGGGCGCCACTTACTGCACTGTGTGTAACTTTTAAAATTGTCATAACTTTTTTATACCACTCTGCATGATATTTTTAATTAAATATTCGTATTCTCCGCCTTCTCCTATCTAAAAAAGCTCTCTTGGTAAATGCTGCTCTGAGCAACAATTTCTGAGATAGTGGGATGTTTGTTTCCATTTTTTAATTCCACTGTCAAATTTGCAAATGTGTTCCTTCTTATATGTATCTTATTATTGTTGTTAGCCTTATATATATCTTATTATTGTTGTTAGCCTGCTTGTCTTTAAGCATGCTTCAAGTTTCAAAGACTATTCTTTTGGACCTGTCTCAAGCCTGGATGAAGTGTGCAGGAACGCATTTGCGAATTTGGCAATGGAATTAAAAAATGGAAACAAACATCCCTGTTGCTCGGAGCAACATTTACCAAGAGAGCTTTTTTAGACAGGAGACGGAGGAGAATATGAATATTTAATTAAAAATATCATACAGAGTGGTAAAAAAAAGTTATGACAATTTAAAAGTATACACAGTGCAATAATTTGCTCCCCCTATAATTTATAACTTCTCATCTCAGAAAATCCCTTAGTACCGAATCTTATACAAATAGTAACAATTCTTAAGAAAGCTACTTAAGAAAAACTAAAATAAAAGTTTAACTTTGACACTCTGTATTTCAAAAATTACCAATTTTTGGATGAAGGTAAGTTGGGTTAAATGGTCATATTTTCATCCCCGAAATCCACGGTAACTCTATGTACACGAAATACTGGGACATCCTGTATATCTCAAATCGATTTCAATTTTCAATTTGGCGTGCTAGGGCTCTTAAGGCTTTCTTCAGACGAGAAGCGACGATGATATACAACACAAACAAGCTGGTTCGATGTTTGTTCGAATAAATAAAATAAAATGATACAATAACAGGCTAATTATTATCTTGTGCGTCAACAATTTAAAACAATAAACCGGTTTTTATCGAAATCGTGAGAGAATGGAAATGCTAAATCAACCATTTTTACGGTAATTGTATTTTTTTTTTAATCCCGTCCATTACTTTGTTATTTTTTTTAAAATTAATAGTAGGATACTACAAACCTAATGTGATTATCTATAGGCCACACTTCTCTTCTAGCCCAGTCGCCAGGGGTTTTGAGCTCTCATTAGATGTTAACAGGCTGCATTTTGGCAAAAAGGTAGTTTTTAGGACGTAGAATACGATAAAAAAAAAGTTTGCTAAAGTTTGAAGCCCACGAAATCCAAAATATAATCAAAAATTCGGTGTTTTGGGGCAATATCTCGAAAAATAAACAATATATCGAAAAACTAATAGCACCACGTGAAAGATCGGGAAATTTTACAAAGAAATAGTATATAGATTTTTTTTCCAGATTTTTTTTATCATCGTAAGAATTTATTAAAAATTCGGAGAGCTTATTTTGAAAGTCTACGCACACCGCTTGAAGGTTAATCGATATTTCTTGTTTTCAGAGTGCAAAAAAAACTAAAAAGACAGCTTTTTGAAGAGGAGACTTTCAGCTTTCCGATGATACTAATAGTTTTTATTTTTGTTTCTTTATAATTTGTAAAACTTAAAACGAAATTTGCATGATTTTAACGGGCATACAGCAAATTACAAATACAGTGGACACTCTATATAGTGAAAGACCAAAATGTTGACCGAAATTTCACTAGAGAGAGTTTTTCACTATATAAAGAAAAAATCCGTATATATTGCTATGTATGTAAGATATTCTAGGTCTTGAAAAAATTGCACTATAAAGAGTTTTTCACTATATAGAGTTTCACTATAAACAGTGTCGACTGTATTTAGTAAAATATAGTATTGAAAAAAAAAAAATCCTTGTGCATATATCGTTATTATGCTTTAAGTTTCAATATAAGAATAATTAAAAATACCCACATTGTCTGTGTTATGTAAAAATTGAGTTTTAAAATACGAAAATTTTTGCTGTTGTAGTGCGCTGCCGGCAAATTTACGTTCAAAGCAGCATGCCCCGCGACAAAAAATGTTTACTCTGATTCCCATGTGAGCCCTCCTAGTCCCTAGTTTTGCGTCTGGTAGTTAGTATATTAAGTAATAGTATGCTATAGCTGAGCTTTATATGTATTGGGATAGGTACATAATAAAATAATGAAATATTTTTTAAATTATTTATTGCTAGAAACTAGATTAGCTGTTGCCCACAGCTTCACCCGCGTGGATTACATGCGTTATGGATGTACTGTAGTGTAGCTTTCTATTAGTGAAAAAATTTTTAGTAGTAGTGTAGTTACCGAGATAACCCAATGTAGTAGTCCACGTGGGCGAAGCGACGGGCAACAGCGTGGCTTAGATTTTGGCGGCAAATTTCATTAGCTAATCACTTCCCTGGCGTGAAATTTTCACTTTCTCCCGCCGCCCGCGCACCGTTGTCGTGAGTCAGTGTCGTGACACGGGACGTCTCGGGTACGATTCTCAGTAACATACTTTTTAAAATGGATCGGATTTGACGGTTCTGTCTGGGTACTATCCTCAGAACTAGTTTCTGTAGGTAGGTACTAATAAGTATTTTTATGTAACATATTATGTGAGGCCCCCTATCGTCCAGGACTCGGTACAGCTGTACCTGTAGTCCCCCCTTGTCGCCTTCGCTGCAAAGCAGTACGAAATGGTCAAAAAAAGTCGGACAATTTTTTTTAGTTACAGTTAAAGTGTACTTAATACTAGAAAATCATTAAAAATTTAAAAAAAAAACTTTCTCTTGCATCCAGTAAAAGTGTTGTTATGTGTCTGGTGGGATTGCAGAGGAATAATTTTTTACGAGCTTCTTCCACGTGATCACACAACTCAATGTTGAAATCGAAGCAAAACGTCCGAATTTGATCAAAATCTTTCACCATGACAACGCTAGACCACATGTCGCTCAACAGACACTGCAAAAACTTAGGGAGTTAAAATGGGAAAACCTCCTGCACCCGCCGTATTCCCCTGACCTTGCTCCTTCAGATTTTCATCCATTTCGTTCTCTGCAAAATAATTTGAATGGCAAAAAAATTTGATTCTATGGAAGAAGTCAAAAACTACCTTACGACTTTCTGTGAAGAGAAACCAAGCAGTTTCTACCAAGGAAGGAATTTAAAAACTTGTAAAACGATGGGAGACAATTATAGAAAATAATGGAGAGTATATTATTGATTAATAAATAATATATTTCACGCAAAAATGTTGTATTTAATTTAGCTTGTAATCGGGCACGAACTTTTGCAAACACTCAATATAATTAAGAAGCATCAATTGCGTCTCTCTCTCTCTCTCTCTCTCTCTCTCTTATTAGCATAGCGAAACCTTAAATTTGACGTTACCCTGGCAAATTCAGATTCACCCACTTCGCCAGCTTTGCTCGCACCACACATTATTATAAAATAAAATAGTCTACGTAGGAGCATTGTATAAATTTGGCAATGGCAAACGAAAGTCCAGGGCTGCCTCATAAATTAGAACCAAAGCCGACGGCCTGAACAAGGCGCGTCGCGGCGCTTCGCGGTTGCCAGATTGCACATGCCAGTCTGGAAATACTTTCGGTTTATTTACCGCACTCTTGCTTAATTCGACTTGGTCTTCTTTTGATTCTTTTTGCTCTAAATTTTGACAGACCTGATATAGTGTTGAAAGGAGAGTACCAATTGACAGACCTGATATAGGGTTGAAAGGAGAGTACCAAGAAGGTAATAAGTTCGACAAGCCAAAACAAACAGTGATCAAAGAAAACAAGAAATTAACTATTAATGCGATAGCAAAAGAGACTTCAAGATCATTTGGGTCCGTTCAGAGCATTTCACGTGAAGAATCGAGTTTAAAAACGTATTATGAAAATGTCAAAGTCAAATTTGATAAAGAGAGATGATTTCCAACCGTGATTCTGACTCAACATTTATTTAAAGCATAATTACTAATCACAAGATGTGAGTATATGATAATGACACACAAACAGAACTGATTTAAGTATCAAAATGCATTCGAGAGGTGGTACATTTCAATAGATGAGAGGCTACTTTGAAAGTGATAATTTTCCCATTGATAATTAACATTGTACCAGGTGTACAAGTATGAAATGCGGATTTCAGACAACAGATGGTGCACCAATGCAGTTTGTGCTATAACGATTTGACACTGCGCCATTTTGTTGTGTCATCAACAAGGGTCAAACGCGTACGAGTGATAAATTGGAAAAGTGTGTGCATAGTGTTGTGTTGTTGTGTTCAATATGTCGAAATTTATACCGAATAAAAAGCATTCGCGGACAGCATTAATTTTTTATTTTCATTTGAAGAAAACTGCTGTTGAATCATACCGATTACTTCGCGAAGCTTATGGTGAAGATGCTCCATTGCAAGATACGTGTGAACGATGGTTTCGGCGTTTCAAAAGTGGTGACTTCGATGTTGCAGACAAGGAACGCGGGAAACCGCCAAAAAAATACGAAGATGTGGAATTGCAAGCATTGTTGGACGAAGATGATTCGCAATCACAAAAACAACTCGCCGAGCAATTGGGCGTTGGTCAACAAGCTGTTTCCAATCGGCTACGAGAGAGGGGAAAGATTCAGAAGACCGGTAGATGGGTACCACATGAGTTGAACGACAGGCAAATGGAAAAGCGCAAAAACACGTGTGAGATTTTGCTCGCTCGGTACAAAAGGAAGTCGGTTTTGCATCGTATAGTTACAGGGGATGAGAAGTGGATTTATTTTGAGAATCCCAAGGGCAAAAAATCATGGGTAGACTCAGGCGTACCATCCACATCGACCGCAAGACCGAATCGCTTTGGCAGAAAGACGATGCTCTGTGTTTGGAGGGACCGGAGGGGCGTGGTCTATTATGAGCTGTTAAAACCTGGGAAAACGGTTAATACTAAACGTTACCAACAACAATTCACCGATTTCAACCGTTCGCTGCTTGAAAAAATGCCAGAATACCGAAAGAGGCAACACAAACTCATTTTTTTCTTCATGACAATGCTCCATGACATACGGCAAACTCTATCACATACGGCACGTTGGAAGCACTCAGCTTACTCACCAGACTTGGCTCCTTCCGATTACCACTTGTTTGCATCGATGCAGCGCTTTGGTTCGTTCGAAGATGTGAAAAAATGGCTCGATTCTTCCGAATTTAACATGTTTTTTCTAGAAAAAAAAAAATCCGCATTTCATACTTGTACACCTGGTTTTTCTAGTTTTACTGTGGTCAGCCGGGTATTTTTTGCTGATGGTAGCAAAAAGGGTATGCGACCTCTGATGCGACATAAACGATGTCTGGTTGTACAACATACGTAAGCCAAACTCAACAACCTGACAACCTGGCCACGCTTTCGGCGGGACAGCAGCCTCGTAAAAGCCCCTAGAGCAGACGACGCGGTCACGTTGCCACGTTTCCAACTTTGGGGTAATAAAATGCGGCGGGCGGCAGTTTAAGGGTTTGTTTTGGTTAGTTCTGTGAGGGTTTTAAGATAGGATTGAAGGTCGTGAATATAAGCCATCCTTAGAAGGGCCTTGAATTATTTTTCACAAAGGAAGTCTACCAATAATTCTGTTACAGAAAATAAAATTTTTTAAAGCGGATACTGCTATTTTGGACGATAGAAGAGATACAGTTCTCTATGAAGCCAATTTAAAATCTCAGTTATCTCCGTTAAACTTGTTTCGAGCACTTCATGGCTCGTCATTAGGATCTAACCATGTATTGCTAGTAAATAAGCGGCCTAGTGCAAGTCGGACTTTTTTTTATTACCAGATAAATTATTAAAGGGAATGCACTCGTGATAATTTTCGTTCAATCTACACCTTGTGGAGAATATTCCAGAATTGTTTCATAATTTTTTGATCAGTACTTTTCGAGATAAAGGGAGGGGACAGCGAATTTTCGCGATTTTTTAATAATAATACAAAGAAAAGTGTGCGCAGGTAACACATTATTATATTTTTGAATTCGTGATTTTACAAGCTTTCAATTGACATCCCACACAATAAGTTAGTAAAAAGAAAATTTTTTCACTTCCAATTTCACTCCCCAAAACTAAAACCTTAATTCAAAATTTAACTTTCAAAACTACACAGTTCTGATGAGGCCATCATTTTCTATATTAGTATCAAGTTTCAACTTTCTATGTCAAATAGTTTCGAAGAAAATCGGGTGTAACTAGTGGTCCAGGGATAACTATAGGGTAGTATAATTGGCAGTACCTATTTGATAATTAACTTCGATAAACTTTTCTTAAATATAACGAAACGGGACAACGTGATACTTCTATCGCGCTATTCGCAGTCACAAAACGATACGCGTGAAGTTTGAACCTTTTATAACTACCGCTTGACCCAAAATCGGGACATTCGGCGTCCCGATCGGGATACCTGGCAACGCTAGGTGTAACAGACTGACAGATGGATAGATGGACATTCAGACAGACAGACAGACGAACAGACACCAAAGTAATCTATTCCGTACGGAACATCCAAAATGATATATTATTGGCAGTCCTTAGGTAGTAAGTACTTAACACGAAACAAGGATGAGTTTCATTAAGATTCCATATGAATTTTGTTTGGTTAATGCAAGGCCAACGACAGTCGTTTGCAAAAAAATACTTAATTTATTTAAAACAGCCTTTAGAAAGGTCGTTTGTTTAGTCATTCGTGATTTAAAGCAAATGATTGTAGAAACAAATATAGCAAAGCTTTATTTTCATTTATTATGCATAAAGTCGATGAGGGAAGGAAGCAAAATTTATTTATAACAGTAATAATAATAATGATGATGATAGTATTAATGTTTATTCTATTTTTCTTGTGGGGGTTTCTACGCAGTACAAAAAAAACGGATAAAACTCGTCGTATATTGATTTCTATTTAGTTATTTTTATCTATGTTTTGGAAATGAGTTTATTTTTATAGCTTAATTTAAAAACATCACCTTGAATGCCAAATTTCCTCAAAAAACATATTGAAAAAATTTAAAATAATACCTGACGGTAACAAAAACGAGTGCCTGGAATTATTCAATGAATCACGACCTTGCGAAATTAGAGAAAAACGATATTGTTTTTCGTGAAAAAAGACACAATACGTTATTGTCATATCGTAAACGAAGCATTGTATTATTAAAGAAATCACATTCTGAGATTTTCGCATTTTTTTTAAAGTTTCAGGGTCTTTAGATCACGAAAAAAAATCGTCTTCAATTTCTGAGAAAGAAAACCGCGAATTGAATTGCAATTTGGTACCCACATATAGTGTATTTGTTTGGAGTTGATAGCAGAATTCTCTTATTGTAGATGCAAATACGCCCAAAAAAAAAGATATTTCTTATGCATTTTACTGGATTTTGAATTATTTTTAAGGGTTCACCCTATTTTAGGCAGAAAACCTGTGCTATACAACAGAGTCATAAAATGTCAATGCGAGTTCATCGGTAGTAGCATAGCCGTCCGAGCTTATAACCCATGTTGTGTGCTATCAACTCCAAACAAACGGACTATAAGTTTTTTTGATGGGCTTGGGATACGTGTTGCCGGAAAATTTCTAAAGCACCACAGGAGGACGCGTGTGTGGAAAAATAGATCTTGAATTGTTGTAAATTGTACGCAGTCCTGGCAAATTATTCCAAAAGGATAAAGTTCTCCATATAACGCCTTGAAAAGGGTTGTACGAGACGCGCCAAGCTGAACCTCATACGGATGCGCAGTATTAACGAGTTGTCTATTTCTAGCATGCCCCGCTATGGGAGGATTTAAGCGGGCTACACCCATCGAACACTTTTCATGAACATACCTGTAGAATAGACGTCGCCAACCGCTCGGTTCACAGCTCTCTTCTGAATAAAATCCAACAAATGCAGTGTACGTTTGGGAGCAGAGCCCCAAACATGGGGACAGTACTCCATCGTTGGTCGAATTTGAGCTTTGTACAGAATAAACAGTTGTTCGTCTTCTTTTATATGCCATATCAGATCCCTCTGACGTATTTATCCCTGTTCCCCGCAACTCGGAATAAACCTTCAACGTTATGAATTCGCGTCCAATCTCGTATGTTTCTCAGCTAAGAGGCCTGCTTCCTACCAACGCCGCGCCTGCCCTCCATCTTTCCACTCATTATGAGCTGTAATAATTCATGTTTGCCATGAAAACATGTCCCAAATGCTCCAATTTTCTGCACTTTACCGTTGATAACAACTCTCTAATCGGTGACATAAGCTGTCAACGGAATACGCTATGCAGCCACATCTCGAAAGCCTCCGCGGTTAACTCTCACGACCTTCATGTCCATATCTCAGTACCGTACAACAAAACCGACTAAATATAGCATTTTAACATTCTCTAACGCAGTTTCAGATTAATGCTATTATTGCAAAAGGGAGACTTCATTTTAATGAAGGTTGTTCTGGCTGCTTCTATTCTAAAAACCATGAATTTGGTTTTAGATATATTGATGTCATGGCACATATCCGCTCCTGCCTGCTCAACTCTATCTAACAGGCGTTGAAGGTCTTCATCCTGTCACTCAAGATAACTAAAAGAAGTAGCAGGGCTGTATAAAGAGAAACCACCTCCTGTGCTTATGGACAACATGAACAAAATCGTCATTGACGAGGAAGAGATTTCTGAGACATGGTGCGCTTATTTGAGGGAGGTGTTCCGAGATGAGAGACCAAATAGAGCGGATGGTGATGGACAACAAGATGAGGGCCCTGATATAATGAAATCTGAAGTCGTATGTGCTATAAAATTGCCCATATCGAAAAAATCTGTTGGACCCGGTGGCAGTCCCTCTGAGCAGCAGTTACTTGTAAAAGTGTTCAATGGCATTTATACCACCAACGACTTTCCTGATGACTGGCTGAAATCAGTGTTCGTACCCATTCCGAAAAATCAAACAGCAAGATGCTGTAATGACTATAGACCGATAAGCCTGCTGTGTCATACCTTGAAAGTATTCCTTTTATTGCAGAATCAGAAAAAAGTGCGAAGAAGATCTTGAACTCATAGTTCTGATTCAGAAATAATATTGAAACACGCGGGGCACTCTTTGCTTTGAACGTTCTGCTCCAGAAGTGCAGAGATCAACGCCGGGATGTGTTTCTCTGCTTTATAGATTATGAGAAAGCCTTCGATAGGGTAAAGCATACACAAATAATCGAAATATTACAGAACACAGAAGCTGACAACAGAGACATACGCATAATCAGAAATATGTATTGGAGACAAACGGCATCGATGGAATTTGGAGAGATCAGGTCAGAAGATGTTGCCATCCAACGAGGAGCGAGACAGGGCTGCATACTTACGCCGTTGCTGTTTAAATACCGACAAAATATTCAAAACAGCTTTATATGAACAACCATATGGAGTGAAGGCGGATGGAGAGTTCATTAACAAAGTCAGATATGCGGATGACACTATTATCTTGAATGAACAGTTGTTATGGAGTGTAAAGCTTAACATTTCTAGCTTTTGAGAACCTCTCTTTGCCGGCTGGTACTTCTAAAGAACGCGAGAATGAATGTGGTGGAGGATGATATATTATGCATAATTTTAATGGTATTTTGAGAATTTGTCCGGAATTTTGGTTGCGACAGATATATTATTTATAGTAAAACCCCTGAGGGTTTAATGGTTACCTCTGAAACGCTAAATGAGGTATCTTAGTGTACTAAGGGTGCTTATGCATCCAAACGGCATATTTTTAGAAAGAATGAGATGGGAAATCGCTCCCCAGGATTCCTAATAGTAGGTCCTTCAGGACGTAATAACTGTAACTTAAAATGTAAAAACGACAAGTACGTAAAGAATTAATAATTTTTACTATGGGTAATGGGAAAGCGAACGTTATTACTTTAAAAACGTTCACAAATTTTGCAATTTAACTTACCAAACTTGGGTTTCGGTGTTTCCCCTTCAGGCATCTCCTCACCATGCTGCAAAGTCAACAGATCTTTCAACCACGACTTCAGATCGTCCTCACTTTCCAAAACGATACAAAAACAATCGTCCTTAGTGTACAAGGCGATGACGTTTTTATGTTTGGTATCTTGTCTTTTATTTATATCAAAACAAGTCTTCAAAGGAATGGATCTCTTGGGTGGTACTCCGGAACGAAACTTCTTTTCCGAATCGTAATATTCCAAACGCGCCAAAGCGTCCGGTGTTTCGGCGCGAAGGACAAAGAATTTTTTTCGAGCCGTTTTCATCTTTTTAAGGATACCTGTACGGATGATGTCGCCCGTAGATTGCGTAGGTCCATCGTGGGACCCGGTACTTTTTACTGACATCTTTCCGAAGTGTCTTTTCACATTAAATTTACTTAAAATAATGTTGGCAGTTGAATAATCACTGTCCTCACTTAAAAACTACTTAAAAGTTTGGTATAAATAACAAAATTACACTAAAATTTTTTTAAAGGGGAACGGCACAATTCACTAAAAAACAAACATCTTTCATGCGCAAAAATGTCTGAATTAGACGCATATTTCGGGTGAAAATTCCGATTTTCGAAGGTAAAACGACTTCAGCTGTCTCTTTTCTGTTAAAATTTTCGATACAACTCAAAATTTGACAAAATATTGCGCACGATTAACGCAAATTCTTGAATAAACATTGAAACTTGTATTCAACAATACACAGCGCGATGTAGACTGTCGATCGCAGTGAAACAGCATTCGCGCCAAGGCTCGCGTGTTGTGTCTGTATACTACTATTCATCCCTCTTTGCAGGGACGGCTTAGGAGGATTTTGGCGGCAAAATTCTGGCCTTTTACATTTAGATTTAATAGTCCAGAAATTTAATTAAATGTCAGTAAACCGGACAAAACTATTTTTAACACTGAAAAGTTTTTTGTCTAGCCACTTAAAACACATTTCTTTTTTTGCAAAATTCGACTTTATTCATCAATATAGTCTCCTTCAAGAGCGGTACACTCAGTCCAATGCTCTTCTAACATCTTTATCTTTATACCTTTCTTGTAGAAGGATTTATCTTTGCCTTCAAAATAGGACTCAGTCTCGGCGATAACGTCTTCATTGGATCCAAATTTCTTTCCTGTGAGCATTTTTTAGAGGTCTGCGAATAGATAATGGTCGCTGGGGGTCAAATCTGGAGGATACGGTGGATGAGGAAGCAATTCAAACTTCATTTCATACAATTTTGCCATCGTAACTATTGACTTGTGACAGGGTGCATTATCTTGATGAAAGAGCACTTTTTTCTTGTTCATTTGGGGCAGTTTCTTTGCGATTTCTGCCCTTAAACGCACCAGTAACTGTATATAAGATTCGCTATTGATGGTTTTTCCCTTTTCAGTATAGTCGATGAAAATTATTCCATGCACATCCCAAAATACAGAGGCCAAAACCTTCCCAGCCGACTGTTGTGTCTTTGGTCGCTTCGGGCGGCTTTCACCGGCTGCTGTTCACTCAGTTGACTGCCGATTTGATTCCAGCGTGTATTGAATGATCCATGTTTCATCCATTGTCACATATCGCATGAAAAAAATCCTTTTATTGCACTTAAATAGGTCCAAACGGCGCTCAGAATCATCAACACATTGTTGTTTTCGGTCCACTGTGAGCAAAAGCGGTACCCATTTCGAACAGAGCTTTTTCATGCCCAAATGTTTATGCAAAATATGACTAACGGGTTTTCTTGATATCTTTAGGGTGTCAACAATCTCACGCAATTTCCCTTTACCGTCATTTAAAACAGTTTTGTGGATTTTTTTGATGTTTTCTAGTCCCCAGCGTCGAGAGCGTTCACCATCATTCGGGTCTGTACGATTGCGTTTAAATTCAGCATACCAGTAAATGATGAGTGATTTTCCAGGGGCCGAGCCCCCGTAACACTTATCAAGCCGTTACTTTGCTTGAACCGTATTTTTTTCAATTAAAAAATAGTGTTTAATCAACACACCAAATTCGATTTTTTCCATTGTTTTGAAAATATCAAAAGTAGCGTCACTAAAACCACTGTAACTTGTAAACTAATCGTCGAAATATCATGAAATTTTGACACGTATCGTTCAAAGGTTGGTACTTCCTAAAAATCTTCTGGATTTTGTGAAAAAGGCGACATCTATGTGTCAGATCTAAAACTTTTCAGCCTACGTGTTAAAACTCACATTAAGAGCTTTAAACCTAAGCATATGCACAGAAGAACTTAACTTGAGAGTCAGCAAGTACATAGATTCAAAAAAAAGAACGATTCGGTACCACTCAACTATGTAAATAGACTTAGCTTTGACGCCCACTTTTTTAGATCTCTAAAGCATCCTGTTAAAAAAAGGGCTTCCTACATGATAATGAGAAGTAGATTGATTCAGTACCAATTGTAAATTTACTACAAGCAAATGGGAAAAAAAATCATGTTGCAGAATCCAGTAGTCAACCTATCTACAACTCGGCTAATTGAACACTAAAAATCAGTTTTGTTCAAAGGCCAGGGCCTCGCCATTCCATCGAGGAATATTTCAGTCGAAGAAATTATTTCTATTGCATAAAATAACAAGCGAAAGATTCGGTACTATTCAGCTATGTAAATAAAATTAGCTTTGACGCCCACCTCTTAATATTTTCAAAGCATCCTCTTAAAAACCCGGCTTCCTACACGTAAATGAAAAGCAGATTGATTCAGTGCCAACTGTAAGTTTGCTACAAACATGAAATAGAAAAAAAAAACTTGTAGATATGCTGCAGACCCCAGTAGTCAACCTATCTACAACGATCGATCGCTCGATACGTAGACGATATAATTGTATGCTTTACAGATACGGACAGACAATTAACTCACTTTTTACAGTATATTAATTCTTTACATAGAAATATCAGTTTTACAATGGAAGAAGAAGTCGAAGGGAAAATCAATTTCCTAGATTTAACAATCAGTAAAGCCATGAAAAAACATGAATTTGCAATATATCACAAACTTTGTCATACAGATACCACAATTCACAATAGTTCTCACCACCCTAACCATCATAAACTTGCAGCTTATCATAGTTTTATACATAGACTAACTAATATCCCCTTATCAGAAGAAAATTTTACTAAAGAATTAAACTACATAAAACAAGTAGCCGTTAACAATGGTTATTCGGTTACTTTAATCAATAGTATCGTTAGGAAAAAACTTAGAAACAAGGCAATCTCAGAAATATACCCACGTTTTAAGGACAGATAGAAATACCACCTTTAAATGCTTAACCTATTTCGGCAAACCCGGAAAAACTGGGGAAATTTTTAAATCAAAAAAATATCAACATAGCTTACAAGACTAACAGTACTATAGGGAAATATCTTAAAACCTACAAATCACAAATCAATAAAGACAATAAATCAGGGGTTTATCAATTAACATGTGGGTCATGTCCTAAAACATACATCGGACAAACTGGACGTACATTTAGACAAAGAACTACAGAACACGAAAAAAGTTTCATCCATAGAAAATCTAATTCAACATATGCTAATAATCTTTTAACAGAAAATCACACATTTAACAAGAATTTCAAAATTTTACACACCCAACAAAAAGGTTTAAAACTAAACCTTTTAGAGACAATGCAAATAAATCGATTAAGGACTACAAGTACTTTACTCAACGACCAAGTAGATTTAAGCAATTCACCATTATTGAATTTATTCTCCTAACTCCAAATCTGTGTGGATTTCCCAATACTATCAATGTAATTTAATTAGGTGTAATATTATAATTAAGAAATTATATAAAACTGTGAATATTAAACCTAACTTGACAGTGTAAAATGTAGATCTGAAGAAGCTGCATCGACAGCGAAACGCGTCATCGCAATTTAAATAAACCAGTGGAAATTGACTAAAAACAGTCTTTTATTATATATTTTTAATGGATTTCCATCAAGTAGAAGCTACAACCATCCAAAATTATCTACAACTCAGCTAGATGACTACTAAAAGGCCAGAGCCTCACCATTTCATCGAGGAATATTTCAATCGAAGAAATCATTTCTAGTTGTAAGGCGTCGATTAGAAGACTACCATCTGATCTGACCACAGTTATTCAATATGAAACAGCCAAAATTATGAGACACGCCCAACCACCAAGCGCTAAACTCATAGCGGCCATAAAAAAAACTTATCTAAAACGAGTTAATACTGGTTATTTCAGTAGACAAGTTAATCGCTGTCGGACTCAGGCATGTAGTGGTGGATCCATGTTTCCTTGTTAGTAAAAAAGTCTTTAAGTGTGTGTGTGTGTGTTTGGTTAAGCTTTGTATAAAAATCATAAAAAAATTTTTAATAATACCATCATAATTCAGGTACAATTAAAAACTAACTCTTCTTCGAGAAGAAAATGTTATCCTACGTGAATATAAAGATATGATCTCAGTTAATAACGTTTTAATTAAATTTTGTTGAGATATTTCGTATTTGTCATTGAAATTTGACAGTAATTATTATAAATGTCGTTTTTTATGCATAACTTAAAACTGTCGAATTCAGAGCCCAGTCACCAGGGTTTTGAGCATTCATTAAATGTTAATAGGCCGTATTTTGGCACACAGGTAGTTTTTTGGACGTGAAATACGATAAAACGCTAAATTTGATATACGCTGAGCCCACAATATCCAAAATAAAACAAAAAATTCGGTTTTTCGGTAATATCTCGGAAAATAAAAAAGATATCGAAAAGCTAATAGCATGATGTGAATGTGCAGAAAATTTTACAAAAAAATGGTATATAGATTTTTTCCAGATTTTTTTTTATTATCGTGAAAATTTATTAAACGTCCGGATAGGTGGTAGGTACAATTTTTTTGAGTTGAGTTAAAAACATACTCGATATTAGAGAATCATGAAAAACTTATAAAAAAACTTTCTTTTTTTTGTAATTTTGTTTTTTAAAAAAGTATTCATGATAAACATATTTTTGCTTACTGTTAATCAGACAACTTAAGTTGATAAAAGTCTAAGCTTTAAGTATAAAGTATTTATTTTTCATTTAAACATCCAGGTACAAAGAGAAACAGTTATTGAAAACACAAAAATTCTAAATTACTTGAAGAAATTAAATGAATTACGAATTCTCTGGGCGTCATATTGAATCCGCCATTTTGAATTTTGGATTCTTAATCAGCCCCTGGGAAAGTCCTTAATAGCCAATTTCAAAATATTTAGCGGCATACAGAAACATTAATTTAATCATAAATGAGGTTGGAAGCATGATACCCACTACAACTAAAGGGTTCAACCAGCCATTTTATTTTAAATATTTTTTTTTTTAATTACGGTAAAACTAAAAAAAAATATACTATTTTTTTTTGTAAAATTTCCCGCTCTTTCACGTGGTGCTATTATTAAACCATATGTCAAAGTGGCAAACCCCATGGAACCAAAGGACCTACCACCAGTTAGTATACTCCCAACTTTATCAAAAATTCTGGAGCGACATGTGTATCAGCAAATGTTTTTATATGTAAATAGTAAACAAATAATACCCAATTGTCAGTCGGGATTTCGACCATATTTTAGTACTACTACCAGCTTGGTTAATTTACCGAACGATATTCGTTTCAATGAAGATAAGAATGAAACCACCTGCTTAGCTCTTTTGCATTTTAGTAAGGCGTTTGACACCCTAAATCATGATCTGCTCTTGGCAAAGCTTTACTATTTTGGCTTCTCAGAGCAGTCAGTTATTTTTATGGAACATTTTCTAAAAAATCGATCACACTGAATAGAAATTAGAAAAGATTTTAAATCCATTAAATCTAATTACATACCGCTTACTAAAGGAGTGCCTCAAGGCTCCATCTTGGGACCACTAGTGTTTTCTCTTTATGTGGCTGATATTGATAAGGCGATAGAATATTCAAAAATGCAACAGTATGCCGATGACTCTCAAATATATATGCCATTTCCTTTAAAGAAGTTACGCACTTCTTTAGTATATTTTAATAGGGACCTAAATAACATAGATAATTTTTGTAATGATCATAGCCTCAAGCTTAATGCACAGAAGTTTTTCATGCTGTTTAACGGTAATAAAAATACAGAGGGTATACCTTTTGATATCTTTCGACCTTCTATTGACAATACTTTTTTGCCTTTAGTTCATGAGGCCAAAGTATTAGGAGTAATTTTTGATAAATCTTTCATTCCAATCACATATTAATATTAAATTAAAGGCTGCTTAAATTCGTTTAAAAAAACTGTATAATCTAAGGAATCTTCTGCCATCAAAAACCAAATATTATTTGTGCAACGGCTTGATCTTATCCTTATTTGATTATGCTGGTGTTGTGTTGTCAGCCCAATTTGTTAGATTAATCCAAAAAATACAAAATTGTTGTATGCGCTTTTCTTTTAACATTCTATTCAGAAATCGAATCACACCCTATTTAAATAACAGCTATATTTTAAATATGGAAAATCGTAGAAGGTGTCATTTGTATAATTTTGTTTATGGAATTTTTAAATTTGGACAACCCCAGTACCTCAGAGAACAATTTAGTGTTTTTCTGAGTCCGCATGACACGAGAAACATTAATTTTTTTAGAGTTCCTCAACACAGGAAGTCCTTGATTTTTGTTGCTGTGCATTTGTGGAATTTTTTGTCACAAGAGGTTAAACAATTATTACCAGGCAAGTTTTCTTCCTATGTAAAACACCAACTTATTAACCAGCAAAAGAATTCTAATTTAACGTAATATTTACCTACTTCTTTGTATATAATGTTTTGGGGATCCTTTTAGAGGTGGTACCACTGGCCTACCATAACATATATATGTTCTCTGGCCAGGTTATAGGCTATATTTTATTAGGATAAGTAGCATAAGGTATAAGCAGTGACGATAATAGTGAGTGAAGTCGGAAAAAAGTTTGCCGCTAGCGCGTTCCCTTGCAATACACAGCCTAAACCATTAAATATGGAACAATATTATGTAGTAGAGAATATCTATAACCTATAATATATTTAAAATGGAAGGTCTCTCTGTCTGTCTGCCTGTCCAGTAGTTACATACATTCCTTGGCCAGGTTATATAATAATAATAATCTATATCTATAATATATAAAATGCAGCGTCTCTCTGTCTGTCTGTCAGTCTGTCTGTCCGTTAGTGCCCTTATCACTGGAGAACCACTTATCCGATTTACGTGCTTTTTTTTTAAAACATACATATGTTCTCTGGCTTTGTTATCTATCTATAATATATATAAAATGCAGCATTTCTCTGTCTGTCTGTCCATTAGTGCGTTACATACTTTTTTTTTAGAACATACATATGTTCTCTGGCCAGGTTATAGGATATATTTTATTGCGTTAGGTAACAAAAAGAATAAGCAGTGACGATAATAGTGACTCAAGTCGGAAAAAAGGTTACCGTTAGCGTGTTCTCTTGCAATACACTGCCTAAACCATTAAATATGGAACAATATCATGTTGCAAAGAATATAATATATATAAAATGCAACGTCTCTCTGTCTGTCTGTCAGTTAGTGCGCTTATCACTTGAGAACCACTTATCCGATTTACTTGTTTTTATAAATTGATACATATGATATGTTCTATATAACTCGATATAAGCCTAGATAATGGGAGATAATGGAAGATAAGTATAAATAATGGGAGATAAGGAGAAATAATAGGAGATAAGCAGGGATAAGTCTAAGTAATGGAAGTTATGGTAAGATAATGGGAGATAAGGGGAAATAATAGGAGGTAAGGAGAAATATTGCGAGATAAGTCGAGATAAGCCTAGATAATGGTGAGATAATGGGAGATAAGTATAAATAATGGGAGATAAGGAGAAATAATGGGAGATAAGCAGAGATAAGTCTAGGTAATGGGAGTTATGGTGAGATAATGGAAGAAAAGGAGAAATAATGGGAGATAAAGGGAAATATTGCGAGATAAGCCTAGATAAGGTGAGATAATGGGAGATAAGGGGAAATAATGGGAGATAAGCAGAAATAATGGGAGATGAGCAGAGATAAGCCTAGATAATGGAAATTATGTAGAGATAATGGGAGATAAGGAGAAATAATGGGAGATAAGGGGAAATAATGGCAGATATTTTATTACGTTAGGTAGGACGATAATAGTAAATTAAGTCCACGCGAGCGGAGCTGCGGACACGGCTAGTATTATGTAAAATTTACTTTGCTTACTCATATACATCTCCCTGCGCCTGCGCTGCCCGTTTGGCTGCGTGCTCGCCGATCCCTCTTTGCGCCCTGCTATTTTTAGAATTTTTTATTTTTAGAATTCTACAATTAGTTTTTTATTTATTTTTAATGTATATGTTCGCCACAAGGTGGCACTACACATGCCCAAATAGTGAAGGGCTTGTGGTATCGGCTATTTAGAGTCGCTGTGCCATCCTTTTTGTCTTATTTCGAGCAAATTTAATTTCTTTCACTTTATGAACTTGCAGATATTGGCAAATAAACTGAATTTGAATTATTTTTTCGATATCCTTTTTATGTTTAGAGATATTTGCGTAAAACCGATTTTTCTATTTTATTTTCGTTCCTGTGAGCTTAGCATACACTTTAGAGCAGCAAACTTTTTTTTGTCGTATTCTACGCCCAGGACATGTTACAAGCTCTTATTACTTGTTAACGAGCTGCCAAAATGCAGCCTGTTAACATGTAATGAGAGCTTTTTCTCAAAATTTGCCTCTGATGACTGGGTTATCAAGAAAGCCGCTGAAAAATTTGTTCTGCGATCTGCCAAATACCTATACACTAAACTGTAAGTGTAATTTGTTTAATAATTAGCGTTACATAATTTCATATTATTTTCGGAGCCACCTTGAAAACGTTCACGGCCAAAATTTATTGAATACACACCTGGCTCTCGTTTCCTTTCCTTACCCAGCTCGGTCATGTGTTCTAGACGTCTAGGACAACCTCCTGTCTGGCGCACGACCTTTATTATAATATCTCTCTCTCTCTAACCCGTACTCTCGTGCCAGTGACGTAGGTCTGGCGTCGGTTTATCCGCAGACCCGTAAAAGTTGTAAACAAAAAACGCGCATGTGCCGGTTTGTAGTATTCAATAACGAAGAGGCCAAACAGTTGAAATACTATGAGTACTGCGTTGTTAGTTTTACGATAAAATCAGTAAATTCACGAAAAAGATAATGTTTGACGCGTGCGAATCGCGCCTCACGCCAGAAGGGTTCTGTACCCACAGCATAACTTGTGCTTGATTAAGATCTTGCATAAAAATATAATTCTAGAAATGAAGTTTATAAACCTATTTTTGCTAGAGGGCAGTATTGTATTTCCCACACTCCGAGATTTTTGCATTTCTTTACGTTTCATGATCCTTAAATCAAGAAAAATAGGTTCAAATTTTTAACGGTCTACTCGTCTGTTTGTCTGTTGGCCTGCTTCTTTGTTGGAGCGATAACTTTCCGAATAAATTACATATCGATTTTAAACGTGATACACATAGAATACTTGGAGTAGGAAAGGAACCTTTAGTTTTAGAGCGATATCATTTCAGAGGAAGAGATTGGACTCAATAAATTTTGTATAGTTTCAATAACATAACTCTACAAAAAATTTTTTTGTTTTTGTCCTAAAACATATTTTATGATTTTTCTAGATTCATTATACTCCAAAATAAAGGAAAAGTACCCATATTCCATATAAAGTTTGCTTTTGTGGTAGTTATGATAATAATACATTTTTTTTTGAGTTATCGTAGAAATATTAAATAGTTCTGCTATATTTAAAAATACCGCGAAAAAATAAACGGGTCGTAACTTTCACACAGTGTCTACAGATGTCACTTAAGTGATAAACAACAATTGACTGTTTTGTAGAAGACTTAAAGAGGTTAAAATGTCGCCGAGAAAGTGTAATGCAGGGGTGCTCAAACTTGAACTGCTGGCGATCTACCTCAATATTGTTAGACTACGATCGATCGACTCTGAGAGGCTGCAAGTAAGTGTGATGCAGGATTGTCGTCTAGGTAGGGTGTATCGTGGCATAGATATTAGTTTTTCCGCACAATATGCATTTTTTTAGTCAAGGTCAGTGTAGGTCTGCTCTAAAATGGCAATGAAAAAACTCATAATTATTCAAAATTGCGAGTTTATTGGTTCTTACAAAACAAACGAGTTCTAGTGTCTAAACTTAACTAAAGAGTGACTTTGGATGTAGAAGCGTGGTACTGCATGTCCTCAGCATACTTTTCATAAGATGGTACGTAATTACCGAGTGCTAATCGCAAGCATGATGACATATGTTCGTTAGTTAGTCGATTGCGATATTTTGACTTAATTATCTTCATTTCAGAAAATGCAGACTCGCACAAGTAAGTTGACCCAAACATTGTCGTCAGTTGAAGGGCGATTTGCCTTAGATTCGGATATTTATCTTCAGATATAAAACACCAGAATTTTGTATCAGATGCTGTGGCTTTGAGATGTATATCTGATATAATCTGCACTAACTCATTTTCAACAGAACATGAGTCCATGTTAAACTGACTTGCTATTTCAGTAGCTAATTCCTCAATGTTTTTACACGAAAAAGGATAACTCATAAATGATGCCAATTTACTGAAATCATAAAAACGTATTTCGAATTGGCCCAAAATATTTGATAATTCTGCCTTATAAATATCATAATTCAACTGAGGAATCCTTGCTTTCAAAGACGGAAAATTTTTCAGATCCTTTCTTTTCAGTTGATCTATCATAAGTTGCAATTTACTTTTGAATGCGTTTATTGCGCTAATCATCTCAATAATAGTTTTTTCCTTTACCTTGAAGCTCCAAATTAATGGTGTCAAAAATGCCAAATCAGTCAGCCATTTTCCGTTTTTTCGGCATCTGAGTGTCATCACCTCTTTCGTCCAGAAAAGCTGTTATTTCGGGCAATAATTCTTGAAACCTTTCTAGGAATTTTCCGCGACTCAACCACCTGACGTCCATGTGAAGAACTAAATCAGTGTGTTCAGCTGACTCACTATCTTCCAACTGCAATTTAAAGAGCCGTCGTTGCAAGCTACGTGCACGGATAGAATTCACAGCTTTTATTGCATTGCCCATAATCTCCTCCATGTTTAGAACTTTTGAACACAAAACTTGTTGATGTATTATGCAATGGAAGGAGAAAAATGAAGGGAAATCATCATTAGCTCGAAACAATGCCACAAAACCGTTTTTGTTTCCAGTCATTGCTGGTGCTCCATCGGTTGTAATGCACACTAGTTTATATATTGGTAGCTTGTAGTTTGTTACAAAATTGAAGAAAACGTCATATATATCTTCGCCACGGGTCTTTCCTTTCAGAGGAATCATTGTCAAAAACTCTTCCTTAGCCGACATGTCATTGAATACCATTCGAATAAAAATACACAGCTGGGCAGTGTCTGTCATATCGGTGGATTCGTCGAACTGCAAAGAAAAGTATGTATATTCCATGTAGTTTATCTGCCATATCCTGACTCATGACTTCAACACGCCTTGTGACAGTCGGACGAGATAACTGAAGTTCTCTAATAGCAGACATAATCTCTGTTTTATTTTTAAAATCTCCAAATAAAGTCTCACCCGCTTCAATAAATGCTTCCTTCACAACCAATCCATCATCAAATGGTTTCTTGTGTTTCGCCAATATATGTGATATTTTAAATGACGTGATCGTTGCAGCTTTTGATTGTTTGGCTGGTCTTGTGAACATGGTTTGTTCTTTTTTCAAACAAGTTATCAAATCACCTACTTTTCGTTTTCTTAATTCACTCTTAGGTATTGCAACTGACGCACGGCAAATGAGACAAATGCACTTATCCTTTACCATACAAAAGAAAAATTCTTCCTCCCAATTGTTATTAAAATGATAAGTTTTACTTTTCTTGGCCGCACTCATTTTGGACTATTTATAAATAAACTTTGTATCGATGTATCGCCTTCAAGTTACAACTCAGATTGACTCCTATTCCTGCAGGCGCAACATTTATATCGGCGCGAACGAAGTCTCGAATCTTTTTGTCAAACACGCCGCCCGAAGTTTCTAGAAAAATCGGCGGAAATCAAAAGCGCGGCTTTTCTTTGACAAGTACCGCGCGTTCCTTCGATAAAGCCGCCTTTTGCCGCTAGCAGGGGGTTATTACGATAAAAGAAAGTGATGAGGGAGTTATTCTGGCCTAATTGTGGATCGAATAAATTTTAGTAGTTTATTCATTACATTTTGTTTTAGTTACCTAAAACAAAATCTGTGAATAGTTCTATATCGGAATTTTTTTCTCGAGATCGACTCAAAAAGCACTCGCGATCGACCGTTTGAGCATCCCTGGTGTAATGTTTAGAAGGTAAACAATTTTTAGTAAAAAAAAATATAAATATGTTTATTTTTATCTTTATTTATTTCAGGTTGGTATCGAGGTGAGAAATGGAGTTGAAATTCGCAGTACCGAGAATTTGGCGAGAGCCAAGAGACCACGTAGTAAATCCAGCTAAAAGACGTAGAGGCAAAAATGCGAAACCCATTGAATATTCTGACCTTACTTCATCTTCTGCTCCAATCTCACATAGCCCACAACTTCCAGTACCTGAACCTCCTAAAAATTGTCTCAGTCAAGCTCATCTCAGAGTTAAAATAAAAATATTGAAGATGAAGAATTTGTACTGTCACAGGAACCACCAAAACCCCATTTTCTTACCTCAGAAGACTTTAATGACTTAGTAAGAGATTTGAATTTGCCGAAGAGTAAGGCAGAGCTTTTGGGTTCTCGTTTGAAGCAATGGAATTTGCTTATCGATGTCAAAATAACAGATCAACGAAGTCGGCATGAGGTATTTGCTACGTTCTTCACTAAAGAAGATGGACTTTGTTATTGTAACGATATAAGAGGTTTGTTGGAAGCAATTGGGATACCCTGTGTTCCCAGCGAATGGCGTTTATTTACTGACAGCTCGACGAAAAGCTTGAAAGCCGTTTTATTACATAACGGAAATAAATTTCCATCTCTTCCAGTCGCTCATTCTGTACATCTAAAAGAAAACTATGAAAGTGTTAAAATTTTACTCGAAGCTTTAAAATATCAAGAGTATAAGTGGCAGTTCATTGGAGATTTTAAGATGGTAGGATTTTTAATGGGACTACAGGGTGGATATACAAAATATCCGTGTTATCTCTGTTTGTGGGATAGTAGAGCGGATGCTCAACACTACGTTCAACGATCATGGCCACTAAGAACGGAATTTTATGTTGGAAAACAAAACGTTTAAATGTGAACCTACTGCTGAACCTGAAAATGTATTAGTGCCGCCTTTACACATCAAGTTAGGGCTTATGAAACAATTCGTAAAAAAGCCAGATGAAAAATCTGAAGCTTTTACATTTTTAAAAAACTTTTTTCCAAAAATGTCAGAAGCAAAGGTTAAAGCTGGAATTTTTGTCGGTCCACAAATTAAAAAAATTTTTGCCAGTGAAGAATTTCCAAAATTACTTACTAGTGCTCAAAAAAAAAGTTGGAATGGTTTTAAAGCAGTAGTCTCTAGATTTTTAGGGAATAACAAAGTTGAAAATTACCAAGAGCTAGTTGAAAACATGTTACAAAAATTTTAAAACCATGGGTTGCAGAATGTCTCTAAAAGTACATATGCTGCAGGCTCATTTAGATAAATTGGAGAACAACATGGGGGCGTACTCAGAAGAACAAGGAGAACGTTTTCATCAAAATATTATGAACTTCGAACAACGTTATCAGGGCCAATACAACGAAAATATGATGGCGGACTACATTTGGGGTTTAGTGAGAGAAAGTACTTATGAACGTGAAAGAAAAAGTAATAGGGTTCACTTTTAAACTTTTTTCCACTATTTTGTAATTTGATATGATAGTAAAAGTTGATAAAAATCATATATAAATATATTTGTTTCGATTTATCAATAAATAAAAATTTAAACTATGGATTTTCTAAAATACTGTTCAACCGTTCTCCTGGATACAAAAGCAAACTTTTTCAGGCCATATATATTTTTTTTCGTCTAACTGTCGATAAATCTATTGAAATTTCATACCCTCTTATCAAAGTGAAAATTCGTGTTGACCTGTGTAATATAAAAACATTTTTCCTGGGTCTCTGGAACACCATAGTTATTTATTGTCATACCTATAAGGGGTTAAGGGGTTGGAAGGTGGGTTAGAGAGATGGCTTGGCGTATATAGTGTTATACGTAATTAAGAAAATGCTCAGGAAGCATGCCGTTAAATTGGTATTTTACGCGATTAAAAGGTGATTGCAGCCGGTCTAAGGAAAGTGTAATAAGCTTGGATAAGATTCGCAGAGAAAATGTTTGACAGTCATAAAAGAACCCCGCATTTTTTAGCCATCTGTGCGACACTACAGATTTTAAATTTCGGACATCCTATGTATTTATTGTACATTTAAATTCCTTGTTCTATAAAAGAGTGCAAAACTACCTCCTGCGGTCAAAAACCATCAGATTCGCCAAAAATAAACACTGTAGACAACAATCCAGGTGACGTTTTTAAAGGTCCCATCAGACGTTCGGTCTTAGTTGATATTCATAGAGTCGATTGTACGAATAAATTTAGATGTCATCTAACATCGGATAATTCTTAAGTACTCTTACCCAGGAACCGTTCTGTCCGTGATATTAGTGGCGCCAGGCCGTTACCGCCAGCCGTCGTTTCATTTGAAAATAATACAGCCCCACAAAAAAAAAGTGGGGTATACTTTTGATGCGATATATCAGATGCGTAGTATTTTTGCCCGCTGATCACGAATCTGACGTCAGAATATCGCCATCACATCTCAATTTTTTTCTAACCTCAAAAAATAGGTAAAAATTAGTAAAAATTAAGAAAAATATACTCTTAAAAAATTGATTCAAGCTTTTTCATGAATCCAAAGATGTATTAATATGTATTTGGACACGCTGAGCTAATATTCATCGGTTGGATTAAGCCATACAGTTCTGTTTTCTTTCTAACCTCAATAAATCAGACAGATATAGTGCTTCTCGAATGCAAAAACGAATTCAAATTAAAATTCAACCGATTCTTACCAAATTTGGTACACCCGGGTTTTTTGGGTTGCTGATCATGAATCTGAGGTCGGATTTGCAAAATTCAAAATGGCGGATCCAAGATAGCGGACAAAAATTTTTGAAAACCAACCGATTCCTACCAAATTTGGTATACAGTTGGGGAATCCTCAAACCTGATACTCTTAAACCCTAAACCCTGAAACCTTAGACTCCCACACCCTGTAACCTCAAAAAATAGACCTCAATAACCCTGTAACTTTAAAAATGAGACCCAATAAACTCAAAACCAGGACTTTTAAACCATATACTCTCAAATAGTAGACCCTTAAGCCGTAGAATTGCGAAGGTTAGACCCGCGCCTAACTTTCCTTTTTTTGGCTGTATCTTGTTCTTTTTTCCGCGAATGACCTATTCAAAGGCTTTCTGCCCAAACGCTTTTGAGGACTTGTTTCTCTTTTTTAGTGACCAGCAATAGTCCACTAGCATATGGTCATCCCATCGTCCTTGATACCGATTTTCTATGATTTTCAAATCTTGGTGAAAACGTTCCCCTTGCTCCTCACTGTAGTCACCAAGATTATCTGGGAAATCATCGATGTGGGAGTCCAGGAAATGTAATTTTAGATTCATTAAGCAACCTAATGTTTGAAAATTTTTTACCATTTTCTCGACTATTTCTTTGTACTTAGGACTTTTATTATTTCCCAAAAAGTTTGTTGCGACTTCTTTAAAACTAAGCCAAGCAGCTTTTTCAACTTTATTCATTTTAGTAACAAATAATGAATCTTGAAACAATTTTCTTATTTGTGGCCCGTCAAATACGCCTGCCTTAATTTTAGCTTCAGAAAATTTCGGAAATTTTTTATGCAAATATTTGAAACATGGGCCGTTTGTATCTAATGCTCTCGTGAATTGCTTCATAAGTCCAAGCTTAATGTGAAGCGGGGGAATAAGAACTTTTCCTGGATCTACCAATGGTGGAAACAATACATTATTTTCACCAGGAGTGAACGATTCTCTTGTTGGCCAAATTTTTTCTTATAATGACGTTCCCTGTCTCTGCTATTCCACAGACATTTATAACAGGGATAAAGTGTAAACCCTGACTGTTGGCCAAGCAATATTGTTACAATTTTCAGATCTCCACAAATTTTCCAGTTATGATCAGCATATTTTATTTTTATCAAAAGCTGCTTCATTTATTCATATTGCTCTTCCATAACTGTGGAATGAGCAATCGGAATGGGAGTGTAAACGTTGGTATTATGCAGCAAAACTGCCTTAATGCTCCGTTTAGAAGAATCAATGAACAGTCTCCATTCTTCAGGATCGTATGAGTTATTTTGAAATTCATCCATTAGACCTTTTACATCAGTACAATATGAAAGTAACAATTCCTCGTCCATTGTGAAATATTTTCGAAATTCTTCATCTCTGTTTCTATAATAAGAAATCATAGCTTCTGGCTTAAGTAAATGTCTTTTCTTTAAAAAGGAAGCAAGATGCTCTGAACCATCTTTGGATAAGCCTAAATCTCTGACTAGATCACTAAGTTCTAACTGTGATACGAGTATTGGTTCTGGTTTACGGTTGTATGGTAGAAATTCTTTATCTGTGTCACTCGTATATGATAGGTTGTCACTAGAACATTCATTAGTAACAGTGTTTGAATCTTTTTCGACAGTCTCAATGTTTTCGGCATGAACTGATAAGGTGAAATCATTTGTTTCCATAACATCAGCATCAAGTGGTTCAGGAGGCGGAATTAGTTTTAGTTGGTCTTGTTACTGTCGAAACATCGTTATAAGTAATGGTGCTTTTATTTTTTCGGTTATGCCTAGATACAACATTCATACAAAAGTAGCAATCATCTTCACTGTATGGTCTATTCCATATTGCTGGTCTGGAATATTTAATCGCCTTCTTATTGATGTACAACATTATTTTGCAAGAACTGCAAATGATGTGAGGAACCCAATCTGTATCCTGGTGCTGTATTTCAATGTTAAAACAATCCTTATATAAGGTTTTAATCTTATCCGTTATCGGTGACCCCATTTTACTCAATACGTGTTGACAGCAAATATAACAAAATGAATCACTGTTTTTATCGCACTTATGAAAAGTCCTTGTACCGTGAGACCGTTTTCTTGTAGCATTATACTCTACATGAGCCAAGTCACCCACACATGAAGAGCTACGGTCGCTGGATGACGACGGCTGCGGGCCCGCTTTCCCACCCTGACCAACCGCCGATACTGGGTTTCCGAGTCCCTGCATCATAATTCTCTTTCTTCTACCTGCCATGACGGCATCTAAGCCGTTATCCAGGGACTCTGCCGGCTAGTGGAGTAACACCATTGCCCACCGTCACCACGTGGAGGTGCTCTGGATGCAGGTAGAAGAATAAAAATCGACCGATGAATTTTCTCGGCGTTCAAAATGGCGCGAAAACATCTGCCATCTTGAATTTTGCAAATCCAACCTCAGATTCGTGATCAGCGACCCAAAAAAATCCCGTGTACCAAATTTGGTAAGGATCGGTTGAATTTTAATTTGAATTCGTTTTTTGCATTCGAGAAGCACTATATCTGTCTGATTTATTGAGGTTAGAAAGAAAACAGAATTGTATGGCTCAATCCAACCGATGAATATTAGCTTAGCGTGTCCGAATACATATTAATACATCTTTGGATTCATGAAAAAGCTTGAATCAATTTTTTAGGAGTATATTTTTCTTAATTTTTACTAATTTTTACTTATTTTTTGAGGTTAGAAAAAAATTGAGATGTGATGGCGATATTCTGACGTCAGATTCGTGATCAGCGGGCAAAAATACTACGGATCTGATATATCGCATCAAAAGTATACCCCACTTTTTTTTGTGGGGCTGTGTAATTATTACAGCCAAAAGGTATCATCTTTAACTCAATTTAATTGACGAATTTTGTATTTAAGAACATCATCATCATCATTAGTTTATTCCATCCATAGTCGAATGTAAGCCTGCCGAAGTTGTCTCTAATGAGCTCTGTTGTTTGCTTTTTGAATCCAATCGTGCCCCGCTAATCTTTTTATGTCGTCCATCCATCTTGTCTGTGGTCTACCTCTGCATTTTTTTTGTTCTCTAGGTCTCCATTCAACTGTACGGCGTGTCCATCTGTTATCATTCATCCTTGTGATATGCCCCGCCAAATTCCACCTTAATATACGTATTCGTTATATTATATCTGGCTCTTTTAATCTTTTTCGTATCTCGATGTTAGGAATACGATCTTGGAGTTTAATATTTAGCATTCTCCTCTCCATTGCTCTTTGGGTTACCTGGAGTTTATTTATTATACTTTTATTTACAGCCCACGTTTTAGTGTCATAGATTGTAACCTTCCGAACGCAGACCAAGTTAACGAGAATCTTCTCTCAAAGTCAGCCTTTAATTATTTTCGATTTTTCGCTTTTTGTCCTAAATATATGAATGTTCCTATTCTTTCACCTTCTATTAATACTTCCTGGCTGTTATCTTCAAATTCGTTGTTCAAATATTTGGTTTTGATGAAGACACAGAGGGAAAGGACTGGGACGAAATAACCATGGAGGAAGTACAAGCAAATCTAAAAACGATGAAAAATGGAAGAGCGGCCCGACCAGGTGATATCTCTGCAGAAATTGTTAAAATTGAGGTATAATCATGTGGAGAACAATAACTAGCTTAATTAATAATTGTATATCACAAGGAAGAACACCTACCGAATGGAAAAAAAGTTACATTTCATCAATCTAAAAGAAAGGGAATAGAAAAGACCCTAATAATTATAGAGGTATATGCGTTACAAGCACTATGAGCAGATTGTACGGTAAAATATTGCAGAATAAAATAAGAGAAACAATTAAAGGAAAGATATCCGAAAACCAAAGCGGATTTACTCCGGGCTGGTCGTGTATAGACAACTTGTTCACTTTACAACAATTGACAGAAAAGAAGATCCAAAAAGATAACGAAATACATATGACCTTTATAGATCTTAAGAAGGCATACGATAGTGTACCGAGAAATAAACTTTGGCATGTCTTGAGAACAGTAGTGATAAAGGAAGGGATGATAACAACAATAAAAGGGTTATATAATGAAAATATAGGATATGTGAAACAAGGACGCTATCTCTCGGAAGCTATCCACATTACAAAAGGTCTAAGACACGGGTGTTGCCTTTCACCAATCTTATTTAATATATTTGTAGCCAACGCTCTAAAGAAATGGAACCGCACTTGCCAAAGCATGGGCATCCCCATTAGTGATAAACACCTATTATCGTTAAACTTTGCAGACGACCAAGTAATAATAACACAAGATGCATTCGATATGGAAGAGATTATACACAGACTACAAGGAATGGGGACTAGAGGTGAGCCTTGAAAAGACGGAGTATATGGTTATGAACTCGGAAATAGAATTTGATGTCTTATTTAACAACGATACACATGTCAAACAAGTCAAGGAATTTAAATATCTAGGAGTACTGATTGACAATAAAAATGGTATAGGTAAAAAGGAAATACAGAATAAAATACAAGAAACCAGGAGGATTATAGGAGCTCTTAACTCAATATGGTGGGATCAAAACATAACTACACAAAACAAAAAGAAAATTGGAAGAACAATGGTAAAATCGATTTTAAGTTATGGTAGTGAACTGTGGGTAATGAAAGAAGAGGATAAAAAAAATAACGACGATAGAGATGGATTACCTGAGAAAAAGCGCCAAATTCCAACATATAACAAACCAAGAAATACGCAACAGAACAGCAGCAACAGAAACAATTATACAAAGAATAGAAAATAGAAGATTAAAAGGAAAATCTACTCAGAATGAACGATACAAGATGGCCCAAAAGGCTCTGGACATGGAAACCACCGGGAAGAAATAAAAAAGGACGACCACGTAGATCCTGGAATGAAGATATGAGACAAACCGTGAGGTCACGAGAAATGGAAGAAGAGATGGCGGACGATAGAGAGGTTTGGAGAAGGCGAATGGGAACACTTAGTTGTATAATTGTTATATATTACTTGTGTATATATACAGTTAAAGCCATATATATATATATATATATATATATATATATATATATATATATATATATATATGCAGTTTATTTTTAGACCTATTTCTCGAGCATCAGCATTTCTTGTAACTTTTCTTTTGTGTTGGCGATCAGAGTGATATCATGTCTTCTAGAGTCAACGTGAACAGCTTTGGGGATATTGAGTTGCCTTGTCTAATTCCTCTTTTAATTTTGATTTTATTTGTTTTTTCTTCAAGCATTATTTGTGATGTGGCATTTTTATATATATATTCAAGAAGAGTTGTATATCTTTCGTAGACTCTGCTGTTACTTAAGGCGTTAAGCACAGCCCATATCTCTACCAAATCAAATGCTTTTTCGTATTCAACCATTGCTGTCCACAAGGTGAACTGTTGACTCTTAACTTTTGGCTCTTGGCGGTTGGCGCTTGATTCTTGACTCTTAACTTATATTCATTTGCTTTTTTCACTAGTAATCTAATAGAAGAATATACGTACTAAAAATATATATTTTCACAAAAGACATCTGTCATTCATCTAAAATGAGGTTAATATTGATTTCTTCTTCTTCTCAAGGTGCAGTGCAGATTCCTGCGTGGGCGTTTGTACCCAACTTCTCTCGTCAGACGAGACAGTTTAGAGCCGCATTTTGGAGTGCCTTGACGTACACCATATAAATAAGGATGCCACCGATCAGTCAGTCTTAACAAGAGTGGTTTAAAACGCGTGAGTAAAGTCAAATTCTGATTGGTTACTTGTCTAAATTTGATGAATAAAAACAATTTACCAGGTTGCGGATCAAAATAAACATGCGGTCGTTATGGCAGGAATTTGAAGCTTGAAAACGAGTATCTGGCTAGCACGATTTTTGCATAAAAGGTTAATTTTTGGTTTGATCTGAATTCTTGTGATAGTTTTATGAATTCTCTGATAGTTTTAATAGTATGTATATATATGTTAAGGGTACATACGGGGAAAATGTTGTCAAGTCGATTTAACTTTAAAAAGGAAGTTAACCAAAACCTAGAAGAAATTTAATTTCGTAGTAACAGTAGCCAGGTAGAATTTAGCGCTACAAAAACTGAAGCAGCAACCTTTTGAGATCTGCGAATAGATAATAGTCGCTGGGGGCCAAATCTGAAGACTACGGTAGTTGAGGGCTCGTTTCTTTGCGATTTCTGCCTTCAAACGCACCAAAAACTTTATATAATATGCGCTATCGATGGTTTTTCCCTTCTCAGCATAGTCGATGAAAATTATTCCATGCGCATCCCAAAATACAGAGGTCAAAACCTTCCCAGCCGACTGTTGTGTCTTTGGTCGCTTCGGGCGGCTTTCACCGACTGCTGTTCACTCAGCTGACAGACGATTTGATTCTGGTATATAGTGGGAGTTAAATGATGAGTGATTTTCAGAGTCCCCGTAACACTTATCAAGCCATTGCTTTGCGTGAACGATATTTCTTCCCATCAAAAAACATTGTTTAATCAATACACGAAATTCTATTTTTTCCATTTTTTTGAAAATACCAAAAGTAGCGTCACTAAAACCACTGTAACTTGTAAACTAATCGTCGAAATGTCATGAAATTTTGACACGTATCGTTTGAAGGTTGGTACTTCCTAAAAATCTTATGGATTTTTTGAAAAGGGCGACATCTATGTGTCACACCAAAAATTTTTCAGGCTACGTGTTAACTATGTCATGATTAGAGACCGGATTATATGCAACATAAAAATCTTGAAATATGCATGCAAATATGCATGAAAAATGATTAAAATATGCATGAAAAGGGTCAAAATATGCAATATTAAATAATAATAAAAGTAGTAATTTTTTTAGTTTTTTATTTCAAAATCAGCATAAAATTAACAAGTTATCGACGATGTTTAAATTTAATTAACAATTATTTAACATTTTTTAAAATTATTTAACATTTGTATTCTTGTACACGTAAACATTAAGGTATTGTTTCAAATGCTGGGTAGTAAGATTGTGTCTTCGATCACTTAAAATATTGTTATAAGTGGAAAAAGACCGTTCCACATCCACTGAGGTAACTGGGCAGTATTTGAATTTGGGTGCTATGTTAGCACTTATTGTTTCTGGCAAAAGTTCACCCGTCCCATTAATAAAACTATCAATTTGACACAAAGGATCAAAGCCTGGGTTATTGGACAAAATGTTTTCAAACTTTTCTTTAACTCTACGCGGGAATACATCTGGCAATGTGGAGTTTATTTGACGAATTTTATTCATTAACTGAATTGATTCAGTCAACGCCGAACCTCGAGTTTCAAGCTTTTTAATACCCGCAGGTATGTGGGACAAGTGAGTGCTAATCAAAGCTTCTTCAGCGAGTCGATGGACTCCGTGAGCAAAGCACGTCACATGAATTAAATTTGGATAAAATACTTGGAGGACTTTGGCTGCCTTGATCATATTTGAAGCAGCATCTGAGAGAAATATAAAAACTCTTTCATATGCAGAAGATTCTGGAAATATTTTTTTGATACCCTCATTCACAAATCTGGCGATTGTAGAATCGTTCGTCTTGTCAAGTTCTTTGCAGACCACCAAATAGGAAGAAGGCTCTAATCTTAATGCACCCACAATTAAATTCGCAATATAGCGACCACAACTGTCGATAGTTTCATCAGCTGAAATCCAAATAATGTCATCCTTAAGTTTATTACGTATTTCTTTCAGAACATGTTGGTAAATTGTTGGTATGTAATTTTTACGCAGTGTTGATTCGTCTGGTATTTTTTGATTCAAGTAATATTTACGCAGAAAATCTTTGAATGTAGGATTTGTAAGTTTGTGGAGAGGAGTATTACTTGCAAGCAATGCTTCACATAAATCCATGCTAAAGTGTTTTTTTTGTTTGCCTATAGAAGTGGAATCACTGCTACTTGCTGCTGTTATAAGTTGTTGTCGTAGGCCTTTTTTTTGCAATCCTGCGATATGGAGACTTGTCTTGACATGCTGGTCAATTTGAAACTTTTTGTGGACGAAACATTTTTCTCTCAAACTCGACAATATAAAACGATAAGCGATAAGATCGGTTCCAGACGGCGACATTAACAATACCCTGAGCAATTCAATTGCCTAGTAATACCGAGAAATATTGTAAACATAGGGAAAATATGCATCATTACTAGATATTGGGTAAAATATGCAATAATCGGTGAGAATGGTCTAAATATGCAAATTCATATGAAAATATGCAAATGCATGTAATCCGGTCTCTAGTCATGATACTCTTTTATATTAGCAAAATTTGCGAATATATCCTGGCATGATCACGTCATAAGCATAGCAAAGAAAATTATTTAAATGCCCGAAATATGGAAGGAGAAATATACTCGTATTTATCTCGTGGTCGAAAACAGCAATCTTTTAGCTTCGTTTTTGTTTGAAAAAGAAAATCGCTATTCTATAAATTTACTTGAACTGAGATCGTCGGTCGTCAATTGTCGTCCGAGGAGGCCTTAATTCACGCAGGTACACGACCTAGCCTTGGCCAATGGCTCTTCTTCTCACACCCATGCAAGACACAATGGCCTTTTTTCCTTCTTCCACTCCCCATGCTTCTTCTTGTGCAGAACCCAATTTCAAACAAATAGGTAATTATTGGTTGGATGTATTTTTATGCTTTGGGTCTTTGACTGGGTTTTTGCTGCTTGAAGAATTGCAAGGTTGCCAGTTAGACGTCGGAAAAAAAAGAGATGATGATAGACAATATGCTCTCAACGCCAGTAAACTGATTGCGAGTAGTACAGTAAATAAGAATTCGGCAAAGCGAAAGTGATCCTCAAGAATAGTAAATAAACAGTATCAGGAAATTCAAATTTTATTGAGAGTTTTAAGCAAGTTATGCCTACAAATAATATCGAAATGCTTTATTTTTTTAATTATTTATCTTACTACTATTTATTAGGCCCCTGAACACCTTAACACCGACTCTTCATACAAATATCTGCAATCAGCTGGAAGAGATACATTGTGAGTCAACGACAGAGTAAAGTTCATTATCGCATTTGTTTCGGGAATGACGAAAAAAATGTTTAAAATTATTTTTGAGTATACAGGATACTTCAAAAAAGTGTGGCCGATATAACATATGTTTTTTTAAATGGAACATCCTATTTTCTAACTTATTTTTAAATTCTGCGTATAATTTTTAATTAATAATGTTATATATCTGAACCTAGTAGTTTTTCTAATACAGTAGAATCTCGAAAAAGGTAACCGAAATGTTCCAAGGGTAATTAACGTTTTCGAACTATTAACTTTTCTAAGCGGTTTTCAAAATTGAAAAAAATAAAATAATAAACCTAGATTTTTTGGAAATGACATGCTAAATTTATTTCATTGACTTAGTTTTCATCACTACAAAGAAGAAACTTAGATTTAATTTGTACCAGTTGGTTTAAAGTTCACAGTCACTCTTGAATATTTTCCTGCGCAGTAACTTTATATTATTTGTACGGAGTGGTTTAAAGAAGCAGTCGAGACTTGTTTATTTTTTTTCTTTTGTGTAATAGCTCTTGACCATTTTCGTGCGCATATTGACAAGGTCTGCCACCTGATTTGCAGCGTTATTGTTTTCAAAACCATTTTATCAAGGTATTGATGCTTTCAACTGCTTTCGAGAAGCTCACTTTTGGTTGTTGAATATCTTACTCGATAATTGACCCGTCGTTATCATTATCGGACACTTCGAAATCATGGTTATCTTCTGAAATTTGATCATTGTTCCAATTTTCAATGTCATCAATGCTGATGTCAACATTATCACCCACCTTTGACATCAACAATTAAACTTCTCGAAGTGTATCGTTGTATGCACTATTTGATGTAATCAATTTAGAGAGCTGAATGTCGTCTTCACTATCGTACTGATCATCATCCCACTTTTTTTATCTTATTCCACGCTTTTATAAGAACAGCTTGTGGCAATTCGTCCCACACTGATTTAAGTAGCAAAATAGCATCACGAATTGTATGTGCCTTCAAAATATTTTCAATCGGAACGTTTTCTTGTGCGGCAATGTTGCATAACAATTTAGTTCGATATCCTAACTTGACCAATCTTATGGGATTTTGATCCATGGGTTGCAAAACCGCTGTTACGTTAGGTGGTAAAAGCATTGCAGCAATGTTTTCATCATCAGACTGTAGCATGTCAATTGGCTTATGGGCAGTACAGTTATCAATCAGCAACAATGCCTTTGGTGGTAAATTATTTTTAGCAGAAAATTGGCGAACCTGCAAAAATTTTTATGCAATAACCTGCAAAATTTTTTATGAAACTAAAAAAATAAATTTACCTGTTTTATAAATGAATGATGGAACCAGTTGAAGAATAACTCTGAATTTATCCACGACTTCTACGAATTGGCGTATTCCAATGGGTTTTCAAATCCCTTAAAGCAACGTGGATTTGCAGATTTACCAATGACCAACGGCTTTAACTTGTGCGAACCATCTGCGTTAGCACACAACAAAAATCTGATTCTTTCCTTTGCAATTTTTCGGCCCGGTGCGGTCTTTTCGTTTGCTGTGACAAATGTTTTATCCGGTAAAAAACGATAAAATAGTCCAGATTCATCCGCGTTATATAGTTGCGAGTCGGAGATGTCCATTTCATTAATTTTTGCTCTTAAATTATGAATGAAAGATGTAACATCCGACGTATCGCTTGAAAGGATTTCCCCACAAATTTTGAGATGGCGAATACTATGTCTTCTCTTAAAATTTGCTAGCCATCCATCACTGGCATTAAATTTTTTTCTAGGGTGCAGTATGGCGAATTCGTGCTTAGCTCTTGATTTTAAAATTGGACCAGTCATTGCACAATTACGCTGTCGTTGGTTCAAGAACCATTTATACAACCTTGCCTCAAGATCAGCATATTCCGGTTTATGTAGTGTTTTCTTGTGTACTTTTTCATATGTGTTCGCCACAGCCTCTAAAATTTCATGGCGTTTTTTCTTTATTTTTGAGATGCCTACTTTAGATACACCATAATTCAACGCCAATCGTGTTCCGTGAATACCTTGATCAATCTTTTTTAAAATCTCCACTTTCTGTTGCAAATCTAATCTGATTTGTGATGATTTGTTCTGCTTTGACATTTTTTAAGTAAACAATACACAACTCACAAACTCAAACGCTAACGACTAACTAAATCAATGTTGTTTGACGATGAAGATGATCATAGGTTTTCGCAGCTCAAAATAGAAACGAAGTTCGGGGAATACCATAATCCAACAAACAAAATTAGAGCTCAGTGCTGCCACTGAGAATTTTTTAAAAGTGGCCATATTGCCACTTTTATGAACGGAAAAAAAAAACCGTTGTTTTGAAAAATTCATACGCTCTGAAAAGTTAACTGAAGAGTTAACTTTTTAGAGCGGCACGTGGATCCTGAAATACGATTAACTTACCCGAGCGATTAACTTTTACGCGAGTTAACTTTTTCGAGATTCTACTGTATTTCAATTTTTTTTTAAAAAAAATAGTAGTTTTCAGTTCTGTAAAAAATTGCTATTAGCACCATTGTTTCTGAAGGTGGAATACTCATGATTGGTATGAGCGTTCTATAGAAATGAAAAAAAAGATATATGTAAAGAAATTTGAGTTAGATGCAACAGGGTGTTCAAAATAAATTTATGCATTTCGACTATTTTATATTGAAAAAGCTCAAATTTTTTAAATGGCACACCCTGTATATTATTATTTTTTTCTGATAGATTTTACAAAACCCTCCAACTTTTATTAAGTATGTCATATACTTATTTCTAATAGTTTCATTCATACTATTCGCAAATAATACGTATACGCCCAGACGCATCACGACTAGCCACAATTTTTTCAGACTATTTAGCCCCAAACAACAAAAAAAGGGCCGTTTTCCTATTGTATTCAGACATAAGAGATTGCGAATATTAGACCGATGCCAGATCGTATTCCCATAAAGTTATTCAACTGCTGCACATCAGGTAAAATGTAGATAAAACTCTGAGGCCCTTACTACTGCTTGATGCTAATTTGCATAATTCTAGATGATTTATTGCTATCACTTTCAAATAAATAGAGTATAATCAATAATTTTCCCTTGTACTTTACATTGGAATTTGCGGATGGAAGGACGTGACTTGCATGTTATTCTCTTGATCTTGCCAAGACCTATCGGATTAGGGGTCATTTGTCTAAATTCACCAAGTGGTCTAAGATTTATTAATAATTAATTGGTAATCTTCCACTATTACATGGGGTGAAATTCTTGAGACTCTTGAAAAAAAAACAATGTTTTTGCCAAAAATCGATTTTATTCTTCAATATACAGTGAAATCTGCTTATAACAAACCCGTTTATAGCGAATTTCCGGTTAAAACGAACTATTTTATAATGTACGAAAAAACTTCCATAAGACCAATGCAAATTTTTATCGGTTATAACGCACTTCCGGATAAAGCGAGCCAAATTTAGATGTTTTTTGTCCGTTTATAACGAACAATAACCAATAACACCAGAAAAATGGAACCAATACTTTACAAATATGCTAACAGAAGATAGACCAGAGTTTAAAAGTACCCAACATGGAAACCCAAATATAGTTATACGAGGATTCCCAATAAGGATAACAACATCAGAAGTTAGAGAAGTATGTAAAACGCTAAAAAATGGGAGAGCTCCAGGACCAGGAAACATCCCAGGAGAGATAGTAAAATACCGAACTGAAAAGCTCTTTAGCGCTTTGAGGAACTTATTCCAAAGATGCATTAACATATCAGAAGTACCTGAGGAATGGAAAATATCATACATATCAACAATTCATAAGAAAGGAGACAAAAATATTTGCGATAACTATAGGGGAATAATGGTTACAGGATCTATTAGCAGAATATACGGAAAAATACTTAAAAATAGAATAGAAACGGAATACGCGGACGTAGAAGCTGAAGAACAGGCAGATTTTAGAGCAGGAAGATCCACAATAGACCATCTCTTCTCACTGGCACAAATCCTAGACAAGAAAACCGCATTTGATCAGGAAGTCCATGTCTTGTTTGTTGATTTAAAAAAGGCCTACGACAGCGTGCCCCTAATGAGATTGTGGGAAACACTACAACAGAGTAATGTAAGCACCGAAATAATTAAAGCCGTAACATCCTTATACCAAGACGCAAGAAGTAGAGTGAAAACCAAATATGGTATAACAACAGGGTTCCAGGTCACAAAGGGTCTCAAACAGGGCTGCGTATATCCCCAACGATATTTAAAATCTATTTGGAGAGTGCACTGAAGAACTGGAAAAGGAAATGCAGCAGTATGGGTTTACTACTGGATGACGACACTACATTGTACCCGCTATCATTCGCGGACGACCAGGTAGTAGTCGCTCAGGACATCGATGATATGGAATACATGACACGAAAACTTATGGAGGAATATGAAAAATGGGGCCTAGAAGTTAATTTTAAAAAGACCGAGTACATGTGCGTCGGAGGACAACAGCAGGACTTGAAACTGGCCACAGGATACACCATCAAACACTGTGCCAGTTATAAGTATTTGGGAACGAGAATATCTAGGGACGGAACACTGGAAGAAGCAATATTCGAGAGGAATATCCAAGGAAGAAAAGCGATCGCAATGCTTAATAGTATACTATGGGACAAAAACATAACCATTGAAAGTAAGAAGAGAATTTACAACTCAATAGTGAAAAGTATAATAACTTACAGCTCCCAGGTGTGGCCATTGAAGGAAAGAACAGAAAATATACTAAAAGTTACAGAAATGGATTTCTGGAGACGAGCAGTCAGAAAATCCAGAAAAGACCGCATACCAAATTACATGATAAGACGAGCTTTAGAAATAAAGCACGATATAGTGGACGATATCAGAACCCAACAGTTGGTATGGTACCGACATGTACAGAGAATGTCATAAGACCGACTACCTAAAAAGATCTTAAATTAGAACGTCTATGGAAGAAGAAAGCGAGGAAGAACACGCCAAAGCTGGAGAGCAGGAATCAATAAGGAAGTACTAGAGAGAGACCGGGAGGAGTGGAAATTAGGCATCGGAAGACGGAAGACGTTATAAAACCGATTGATATATATATATATATATATATATATATATATATATATATATATATATATATATATATATATAAACGAACATGCCACTCCCTGTGCTCGATGTCGCGCAACTTGATCTAGGGAATTCATCGAAACTCGCTGAGAACCCCTATTCTACTTGTTTCCGCCGCGTCGCTAGTTCGAGCAGTATTATTTTCAATTCACTTGTTGCGTTATGCGATTCTAATGCATATTTGATCAAAGTAGCAAAGTGAATGTTTAAGTTTTTATTTTAAAATGAGCACATAAAAACGTAAAGCGTTTACTTTAAAAGACAAACACGATATTATAAGGAAAATAGAAAATGGAGTTAAACAAAGTGATGTTTGCAAACAGTTGAATTTAACTAAATCTACGGTTTTTACCATATGGAAGAAGAGGCAAGAAATCTTACACAGGTCAACATGAATTTTGACTTTGATAAGAGGGCACGAAATTTCGATAGATTTATCGACAGTTAGACGAAAAAAATATATATGGCCTGAAAAAGTTTGCTTTTGTATCCAGGTGAACGGCTGAATGGTATTTTAGAAAATCCATAGTTTAAATTTTTATTTATTGATAAATCGAAATAAATATTTTTATATATGATTTTTATCAACTTTTACTATCATATCAAATTACAAAATAGTGGAAAAAAGTTTAAAAGTGAACCCTATTACTTTTCCTTTCATGTCCATAAGTACTTTCTTTCACTAGCCCCCATCATATTTTCGTTGTAATGGCCCTGATAACGTTGTTCGAAGTTCATAATATCTTGATGAAAACTTTCTCCTTGTTCTTCTGAGTACGCCCCCATGTTGTTTTCAAATTTATCTAAATGAGCATAATTTTAAAGTTTTCTAACATGTTTTCAACTAGCTCTTGGTAATTTTTAACTTTGTTATTTCCTAAAAATCTAGAGATTACTGCTTTAAAACTATTCCAACTTCTTTTTGGAGAACTAGTAAGTAATTTTGGAAATTCTTCACTGGCAAAATTTTTTTTAATTTGTGGACCAACAAAAATTCTAGCTTTAACCTTTGCTTCTGACAACTTTGGAAAAAAGTTTTTTAAAAATGTAAAAGCTTTCATCTAGCTTTTTTACGAATTGTTTCATAAGCCCTAACTTGATGTGTAAAGGCGGCATTAATACATTTTCAGGTTCAGCAATAGGTTCACATTTAACGTTTTGTTTTCCAACACAAAATTCCGTTCTTAGTGGCCATGATCGTTGAACATAGTGTTGAGCATCCGCTCTACTATCCCACAAATAGAGATAACACAGATATTTTGTATATCCACCCTGTAGTCCCATTAAAAATCCTACCATCTTAAAATCTCCAATGAACTGCCACTTATACTCTTGATATTTTAAAGCTTCGAGTAAAATTTTAAACACTTTCATGGTTTTCTTTTAGATGTACAGAATGAGCGACTGGAAGAGATGGAAATTTATTTTCGTTATGTAATAAAACGGCTTTTCAAGCTTTTTGTCGAGCTGTCAATAAACAAACGCCATTCACTGGGAACACAGGGCATCCCAATTGCTTCAAACAAACCTCTTATATCGTTACCATAACAAAGTCCATCTTCTTTGGTGAAGAACGTAGCAAATGTCTCATGCCGACTTCGTTGGTCTGTTATTTTGACATCAATAAGCAATATATAAATAAAAGACTGTTTTTAGTCAATTTCCACTGGTTTATTTAAATTGCGATGACGCATGATTGCAAGTAGCCGTTAACAACGGTTATTCGGTTACTTTAATCAACAGTATCGTTAAGAAAAAACTTAGAAACAAGGCTATCTCAGAAATATACCCACGTTTTAAGGACAGAAATACCACTTTTAAATGCTTAACCTATTTCGGCAAACCAACGGAAAAACTGGGGAAATTTTTAAATCAAAAAAATATCAACATAGCGTACAAGACTAACAATACTATAGGGAAATACCTTAAAAACTACAAACCACAAATCAATAAAGACAACAAATCAGGGGTTTATCAATTAACATGTGGGTCATGTCCTAAAACATACATCGGACAAACTGGACGTACATTTAGACAAAGAATTACAGAACACGAAAAAAGTTTCATCCATAGAAAATCTAATTCAACATATGCTAATCATCTATTAACAGAAAATCACACATTTAACAAGAATTTCAAAATTTTACACACCCAACAAAAAGGTTTAAAACTAAACCTTTTAGAGACTATGCAAATAAATCGATTAAGGACTACAGGTACTTTACTCAACGACCAGGTAGATTTAAGCAATTCACCATTATTGAATTTATTCTCTTAACTCCAAATCTGTGTGGATTTTCCAATACTATCAATGTAATTTAATTAGGTGTAATATTATAATTAAGAAATTATATAAAACTGTGAATATTAAACCTAACTTGACAGTGTAAAATGTAGATCTGAAGAAGCTGCATCGACAGCGAAACGCGTCATCGCAATTTAAATAAACCAGTGGAAATTGACTAAAAACAGTCTTTTATTATATATTTATAATGAATTTCCATCAAGTAGAAGCTACAACAATCCAAAAAATCAATAAGCAAATTCTATTGCTTCCAACGAGAACCCAAAAGCTCTGTCTTACTCTTCGGCAAATTCAAATCTCTTATTAAGTCATTAAAGTCTTCTGAGGTAAGAAACTGGGGTTTCGGTTGTTCCTGTGACAGTACAAATTCTTCATCTTCAATATTTTTATTTGAACTCTGAGATGAGCTTGAGTGAGACAATTTTTTAGGAGGTTCAGGTACTGGAGGTTGTGGGCTATGTCAGATTGGAGCAGAAGATGAAGCAAGGTTAGGATATTCGATGGGTTTCGCATTTTTGCCTCTATATCTTTTAGCTGGATTTACTACGCAAAAATAACAGTCATTAACATGGGCTCTTGGCTCTCGTCAAATTCTCGGTACTGATAATTTCATATTCGGTTTCGCTCCTCGATACCAACCTGAAATAAATAAAAATAAAAATAAACATATTTATATTTTTTTTACTAAAAATTGTTTACCTTCTAAACATCTTTTGCAATTACTACAAGCAACATGTGGAGCCCAGGGCTTGTCTAGATTCCAAACAGGGCAGTTGAAATAGGCTTTGTAGGCTTCACAAAGCTTTTCACATGCGTTTAAATAAAATTTTATATCTCGTACTTTAATAAATATACCACATATATAACAAAATGCATCAGCATCATACTTACACTTTCTCGACGACATTTTAACCTCTTTAAGTCTTCTACAAAACAGTCAATTGTTGTTTATCACTTAAGTGACATCTGTAGACACTGTGCGAAAGTTACGACCCCTTTATTTTTTCGCGGTATTTTTAAATATACCAGAACTATTTAATATTTCTACGATAATTCAAAAAAATCTATTATTACACAGGGCAACAAAAAAATATTTTTGTTTTGGTGCCTGGGATTTTAGAGCTGATTTTAACTATATTTGGGACGCTAAATCTATACATGCAATCCGTTTTTCTCTATCAGCTCTACTTTTTTAGATACATCAACTTATCTACCAATGTGGTTTTTATTCAGTATATTCATTTATGAGAGTTCTAAAATTATTATATATTCATTAATGTAGGTACAATGGTTTTATTGTCAGTCTGTAATTGAGTAAATTCCAGGTAAATCTATAAATAGTGGAACCATTGCCTATCAGGTACCTGAACTGACCCTTTTAATCACCTAACTCGGGTAAGTCTCGTCAGTTTGTGCGTTCTTACTAATGAGAGTAGATCGAATTCGGCGTGTTATTTTATGTTTAGAAAAGAGTGTTTTTGTGTTATTGAACAGAATTAAAATGAGTTCAGGTTCCAGTTCAAGAAGAAGTTGTGTAAATCAACCTGATGTGTTTTGCTACATATGCGGAGAATACATGTTTCAACAAAACAGACAAACTATTACTGACTTTGTAAAGCGAGCGTATCTTGGATACTTTGGAGTTAAGCTTGGTGATCAGGACAAAACGTGGGCCCCGCATCTCGTATGTAAAACTTGTACAGAGCATTTACGGCAGTGGACTACCGGAAAAGAAAATGTCTAAAATTCGGCGTACCAATGGTTTGGAGAGAACCAAAAAACCACTTCAATGATTGTTATTTCTGTTTAGTAAATACTAATGGAATCAATCGAAATAACCGCAGTAAGTGGACTTATCCCAATTTAGACTCGGCAATACGCCCTATCCCGCACTCAGATGAAATACCGATTCCAACATTTCATCAACTACCACATATCTCTGATGACGAATATTTTCCGTCTGATCGCTCTTCTGATGCTAATAAAAGTTCTGATGCTAATGAAACTAACAGTGACTATGAGGGGACGTCATCAGTTCCTCAACGCTTCAATCAAAATGAATTAAATGATCTCACCAGGGATCTCAATTTATCGAAAAAAAGCTTCTGAAGTACTGGCTTCTAGGTTGAACGACAAAAATTTACTGGAACAAGGAACCAAAATTACCTTTTACCGTACAAGAGAAAAAGATCTGCTACCATTCTTTTCTCAAGAAGACAATCTTGTATTTTGTCACGAAATTAGGGGACTCATGAAAGAAATGGGACTTTCTGAATATATTCTATGATTGGCGCCTATTTATTGACAGTTCAAAGCGAAGTTTAAAATGTGTCCTTCTACATAATGGGAATAAATATGGTTCAATACCACTAGCTCACTCAACGAAACTGAAAGAAGAATATAATACCATAGCTTTGGTCTTGCAGAAGATAAAGTATTACGAACATCAATGGATGATTTGTGTAGACTTAAAAATGGTAAACTTTCTTCTTGGGCAGCAAAGTGGTTACACGAAATATCCGTGTTTCTTGTGCCTCTGGGATAGTAGGGACAAAACACACCACTGGGTTAGAAAAGATTGGCCTCAGAGAGAAAACATGGACGTTGGGGAAAAGAATGTCATTAACGACGCTTTGGTTGAAAGAGAAAAAATCATACTTCCTCCGTTACATATAAAGTTGGGCTTAATGAAGCAATTTGTAAAGGCTCTTGATAATAATGGGTCTTGTTTTGCATATATAGGGGTAAAAATGCATCAGTTGAGCACAGAAAAACTCAAAGCAGGGATATTTGACGGCCCACAAATAAGACAATTAATTAAGGATCCTGCCTTCATAAATTTAATGAATCAAGTTGAACGAGAAGCTTGGACATCATTTGTTGCAGTTGTAGAAAATTTTCTAGGCAAACATAAAGCTCAAAACTATGTTGAAATGGTTAACAAGATGCTTAATAGTTTCAAATCCTTAGGGTGCAATATGAGTATTAAAATACACTATTTACACAGCCACTTAGACCGTTTTCCAGAAAATTTAGGAGACATGAGTGAGGAACAAGGTGAAAGATTTCACCAAGATATTAAAGTTATGGAGGACCGCTACCAAGGAAGATGGGACATGCACATGATGGCAGATTACTGCTGGAGTTTAAAAAGGGACTGTTTAAAAAAAACATTCAAGAATGTCGCGGAAAAGAAGCTTTCCAAATGTTGAGTGACTATTTCATTTCTTCAATGTTTTTTTTTTGTTTGTAAGTACGACATAATATTGTATTTTTGTATAACTAAAATAAAAATTTCGTATCTACTTTTGTTTACTACACTTACGGATTTGAGTTACAATAATGTAACTTATATTTCTCTAAAATTGTATATAAAATTTGAGCTCCTAGGTACAAATGAATACGTTATTTGAATTCAGGACATCAAATTGATATAGAATCAGCTCAAAAAACCTCGACACCAAAACAGCTGTTCCCCTGTGTCATCATAACTACCACAAAAGCAAACTTTGTATGGAATATGGGTACTTTTCCTTTATTTTGGAGCATAATGAATAGAAAAATCATAAAATAAATTTTAGGACAAAAACAAAAAAAAATTTTTGTAGAGTTTTTAGATGTAAAAAAGTAAGAAAATCTATACATGACCGAGTCGATAAAGGACTTCTTAAATGGTTTAGTCGAAAACGACATGAACATGTTCTTATTACCGGCTATACTTTACAAGAGAAAGCTAGTGAATTGGGAAGGAAAACAGAGAACACCGAGTTTAACTGTTCTAGAAGTTGGATTGAACGATTTAAAAAGCGACATAATATTAATGGGGGTACAATAGTAGGAGAAACTGCAGGAGTGGCTATGACTGTTGTTAATCAGTGGTTGGCCAATGTATGGTTGAAAAATCGAGAAAGTTATGAATATGTGGACATTTTTAATGCGGATGAAACGGGTTTGTTTTACAAGATGACGCCTGATAAGACATTAAAGTTCGTCGGAGAGAATTGTGCTGGTGGAAAAAATTATCAAAAGTAAGGATTACTGTGTTGGTAACTGCAAATAAGTCTGGAACAGAGGAAAGAAAATTGTTGGTGATAGGAAAGTCCCAGCCAATCCCAGGTGTTTTAAAAACAAACATTTACTAGTAAAGTACAAATTAAACAGAAAAGCCTGGATGACATCAGAAATTTTTAATATCGAACAAAGAATTAAAATTCACAAGCACAAAAATATTACTTTTGATTGACAACTGTCCAGCGCACACTGAAGTTGTACTCCAGCAAATAAAATTGGTTTTTGTGCCTCCAAACACAAGTGCAAAGCTCCAGCCTATGGAACAAGGTGTGATACATTCTTTAAAATGTCATTATAGAAAGATTTTACTTATGAAAATGTTAGAGACGATCGATAAAGGTCACATTTTTTTCTGTAACCTTCTTGGACGCTATAAACTTTATCCATATGGCATGGCAGAGACTCAGTATAGAAACCATTGCAAACTGTTTTATGCATGGCGGATTTTTAAGGGAGGAATGCAGATGCGACTGAGATGATAAGCTACCGTTGACTCAATGGATTGAAAAACATCGAGAAGATCCTACTGATTATCTAGAATTTGTTTAGGTTTGTGACATTCAACAAAGTACAGTAGAAATCGAGATTAAAAAGATGTTTAATCACTTTAATTTTGAAGAATATGTATGTGCTGATAATGAATTAATATGAGAGAAATATTAACTGATGATCAAATCAAGAGGAGCTTGGAGAAGGAGATAATATTTATGTTCCATCCATTTCAGAAACGACTAAGAAAATCGCAATTTTTTGGAATCTCGCGAAGTTCCTGAAGTAGTTTTTGTGACCTTGACAATTGTATAAACACCATTAATTTAATAATTATTATTACTCATTTTTCTAAGCATTAGCGCCTAATCTAAATAAAAAAGTAGTGAAAAAAGATATTAGATTTTGTTTACTGTTTGTAACGAACTTCGGACCTAGCGAATCATTTTTAGTGATTTTTGGACTTCGTTATAAACGGACTTCACTGTAATTTGGAAATAAATATCTAAAAGCAAAATTGTTCCAAAAGGAAGTATTTCACATGATCAGCTTCATTTCGTTAATATAAAATATTTTATTCGATTTGTTTGATAATTTACTGTTTTTTTCCCCAGGTTCAACTTCTAGCGTTTATTCATCGAGCTCCTCAACATCAACCGTCGTAGGCGTTTCGACAAAGTCAGATCAACCCGAATCTGATCAACAATCTCACCCTCAACAACACATTATTAGGAATGCAGATATGACTCAGATGATAAGCTACCGTTGACTCAGTGGATTGAAAAACATCGAGAAAATCCTACTGATTGTCTAGAATTTGTTTACGTTGCTGACATTCAACAAAGTACAGTCGAAATCGAGATTAAAAAGATGTTTAATCACTTTAATTTTGAAGAATGGTTATGTGCTGATAATGAATTAATGAGAGAAATATTAACTGATGATCAAATTATGACATCAGTGACTTCTGGAAAGATTTTTAGCGATAATGACGACGAAGACGAGCTTGGAAAGGAGATAATATTTATGTTCCATCCATTGCAGAAACAACTAAGAAAATTAATGAAACTCGCAATGTTTTGGAATCTTGTGAAGTTCCTGAACATATATGGAGTAGTTTTTGTGACCTTGACAATTATATAAACACCATTTCTTCTTCAAGTAAAATTGTACAAACGAAAATTACTGATTTTATTGTATAAACTACGTATTTTAATGTTTTCGTTTATACTCGTATTTGTACCAATATACATAATAATAACTTTAGTGTGACTTGTTTTATTTTCCTTGGAACGTTTTCTTTTAATTTAGTAATTATTATTACTCATTTTTCTAAGCATTAGCGCCTAATCTAAATAAAAAAGTAGTGAAAAAAGATATTAGATTTAGTTTACTGTTTGTAATGAGCTTCGGACCTAGCGAATCATTTTTAGTGATTTTTGGACTTCGTTATAAACGGACTTCGCTGTAATTTGGAAATAAATATCTAAAAGCAAAATTGTCCCAAAAGGAAGTATTTCACATGATCAGCTTCATTTCGTTAATGTAAAATATTTTATTCGATTTGTTTGATAATTTACTGTTTTTTTTTTTTCCCAGGTTCAACTTCTAGCGTTTATTCATCGAGCTCCTCAACATCAACCGTCGTAGGCGTTTCGACAAAGTCAGATCAACCCGAATCTGATCAATAATCTCAACCTCAACAACACATTATTAGGAATGCAGATATGACTGAGATGATAAGCTACCGTTGACTCAGTGGACTGAAAAACATCGAGAAGATCCTACTGGTTATCTAGAATTTGTTTACGTTGCTGACATTCAACAAAGTACAGTAGAAATCGAGATTAAAAAGATGTTTAATCACTTTAATTTTAAAGAATATGTATGTGCTGATAATTATTTGATGACGAGAGAAATATTAACTGATGATCAAATTGTGACATCAGTGACTTCTGAAAAGAATTTAAGCGATAATAACGACGAAGACGAGCTTGGAGAAGGAGATAATATTTATGTTCCATCTATTTCAGAAAGCAAGAAATTAATCAGAAAATCCTTGATGAACACCTACGCCCAACAAAAACCAAGAAAAAACAATGGATGACTGACGATATACTCGTTATGATGGATGATCGTAGAAAGAACAAGAAAGCTATTAGAGTTGCCAAGAATAAGTGGTTTGAAGAACAATGTATCGAAATAGAGACGTTTGAAAAAAACTATGATTCCTTTAACTTACATAAAAAGGTAAAGGAGATTGCTGGGTTGCACAAACCTAAAATGACTGGACAGCTTACTGATGACCATAACCATCCAATAACAGATGCATATGAATTAAGGAATGTTTGGCTAAGATATGTGGAAGAATCTTTCAGCGATGACCGACAAACCTTTGCTATTACAGATTGTAAAACGGGACCTAGAATTACAACCGATGAAGTGAGAGCTGCAATCAGGAGACTAAAAAACGGAAAATCAACTGGTCCAGATAATTTCTATGCAGATTTTCTTAAACTTATGAATGATGCAGGAACAGAATGACTTACTTCATTTTTCAATGATATATACGAATCTGGATATATTCCTCGAAGCTGGCTAAAATCTACTTTTATAACTCTACCAAAGAAACCTGGCGCGAAGAAATGCGAGGATTCTAGAATCATTAGTCTCATGAGTCACCTTCTTAAACTTTTCTTAAGATTATCCACAACAGAATATACAAAAAATGTGAGACCCACATATCCCGTACTCAATTCGGTTTCCGGAATGCGCTGGGTATTCGTGATGCTCTTTTTGCTGTTCAGGTCTTGTTTCAACGCTGTAGAGATGTTAACTGTGACGTGTACGTTTGCTTCATAGACTACCGGAAAGCTTTCGATAGAGTTAAACATGACAAACTGCTCTCAATACTAAAGTCTATTGACCTCGACGATAAAGACATAAGAGTTATAAATAACATCTACTATAACCAGACAGCTACCATTAAAATAGATAGACAATACACAGAGGATGTTGCATCTCAGCGTAGAGTGCGCCAGGGCTGTATCATGTCGCCTCTCCTTTTCAATATTTATTCAGAAGAAATTATAAGAACGGCATTGGAGGAGATTGATGAAGGAATTCTGGTGAACGGAGAACGTCTAAATAATATAAGATATGCGGATGATACGATTATCTTTGCAGACTCTTGTTTCAAGTCTGTTGGAAAAAAGTCAACTCCTTGCTCTCGAGTTTAACATCAAGAAAACTAAGTACATGGTTATTAGTAAAAACCAGGTACCACTCCGAGAATTAGTGATTGAGCAGCAACCAATAGAAAGAGTCAGTGGCTTCACTTATCTGGGCACCACCTTAAATAAGTTGGGAATGTGGAATCTTTGGCACAATGATACTACTCAGTATATATCACCACTACACCAAACACTTTATTTTTGCACTCGATGCGCGTTTCGCTAACCATGTTAGCTTCATCAGGAGCGATGATTGACTAAAGCTAAACTACCAAATCTACCCTATTTATACTTAGCCTAACCCTTGAATTACTCAAGCGGAACTAATGACATAGGCAAGGCCATCAGTTCCGGTCAAGTAACCAGTAGAGGGGACTATAAGGAATAGGCCCTCTGTCTTTATTTAAACTACTTTTACATTTTATGATTTCCATACTTTCGTATGCGTTCAACAATCTCCCATCAGATACATTTTTTATTAATCTTAGATTATCTAATGTTACAGTATGATCAGCTTCAAGAGCATGTTCGGCAATGCTAGACTTTTCTGTTCTATTGTATTTGAGTAATTCAAGGGTTAGGCTAAGTATAAATAGGGTAGATTTGGTAGTTTAGCTTTAGTCAATCATCGCTCCTGATGAAGCTAACATGGTTAGCGAAACGCGCGTCGAGTGCAAAAATAAAGTGTTTGGTGTAGTGGTGATATATACTGAGTAGTATCATTGTGCCAAAGATTCCACATTCCCAACTTAGTTGAGATGGCTTCACGGTCAACGGAATTAAACCTTTATCGTAAGTACAGTAGTAAGATTAGACTAGTAGGTGCAGATATTTGGTTTTTAAAGTCATGCAAGAAATTTAAAGTTTTTCCTAATTTTATTAAGGTTAATTTACCAAAATCAAACATTTCAGAAAAAGTTTCATTCTTTGCTAAACAAAAATGGCTTGACTTAGAAATCAAGAATTTGTACACAAAACGTAGTATGTTAGAAGTAGAATCATACAGCATATTCAAAAAACTTACTTCAGGATTAAACAGTATTGAATATGAAGTATGGAGCGAGTTCCAGAGGAAAATGTTTTTAGTTATTGATATTCAATATAAAAAGAAATTCTCTATTCTAAGTAAAAAATTAAAAAAGCTCTTACCGAAGAAAAATAGTCCTCAGGAACTCGTTAATATTGTAGAAAATCATTCATCTCAATCCTTTACACAAAATGAAATTCACATCTTAAACAAAGGTCTTAACTTTGCAGTACCCCCTCCTAGAGATAATTTATCAGAAATAGTTGCTCACATTGAAAGTTCCATTAGTACACTTCCAGAAAATAGTAAATCATTTGTTAGGGAAGCATGTCGCAATCAAATATCGAAAAACATGGTTAACAACACAAATTCTAATTCACGAAAAGACATAAAAGTAGTTAAAGGATTGAAAAAGAAAGATGTTTTCTACTTAAAAGCGGATAAAGGAAATAAGGTTGTTATATTGGATAAGAAAGATTACTTTGAACGCGTAGATAATCTTATCGAATCTGGCCCTTATGAAAAGGTAATAAGAAATCCATTACCAAGAATGATATCAGAGGTTAAAAATTCTTTAAAAAAATGTAAGAACCTTGTCTCCGATTCGCTAAAATTTAAATTAAATGTGAGTAATCCGACCATACCAAAATTGTATTGCTTACCCAAAACTCACAAACCTGGGAAAGCAATGCGACCTATTGTTTCATTGGTCGGATCACCCACATATTTAATATCCAAATGGTTATCAAAAGAACTTGAGAAATTACCGTTAAATACTTTCGCAGTGAAGAATTCGTTAGAATTCATTAATAAAACAAAAAATCTAGTTCTTAATGAAGGTGAAGTCTTAATTTCTTTTGATGTTAGTTCTTTGTTCCCAAGTGTGCCAATTCCACAAACTTTACAATATCTCGAAGAATTACTTAGAATGAATGACTTTGAAGACGAAATTATTCGTGAATACTTAACATTATCTAAACTTTGTATGGAACAAAATTATTTCCAATATAACAATCAATTTTATGTTCAGAAAGAAGGAACAGCTATGGGTAATTGCTTATCACCTTTCATAGCCAATTTATTCATGAGTAAATTTGAAATCGAAGCCAGTCAAGAATTCGAATATTTCCCAAGGGTATGGTATAGGTATGTGGATGATATTTTCGCGATTTTTGATACAAAGAAAGCAAACATTGATGATTTTGTTTCTAAATTAAATAGCCGGTATGATTCCATTAAATTCACTTACGAAGTTGAGAACAAAGGACAATTGCCTTTTCTAGATATTTTAATTATTAAAAATAATAATAGATTAGAATTTGATATCTATAGGAAGGACACAGTAACAGATACATATATTCGTAATGATTCATTTCATTGCAAACAACATAAATTAGCCTCATTACATTATTTAGTTCATCGTTTGGCCACTTTCCCTCTGAATAGAGTAAACTTTAATAAAGAAAGGAATCGTATTAGAAATATAACTAGAGTTAATGGTTATGACGATGACTTAGTAAATAAGCTAATAAATAGACATAAGTTTAGGTTTAATATTCAGAATTCCACCTTTTTTACACGCGAAGAAAATAACACCAAGTATGTCTCCATACCATATAATCCGAAATATAGCAACGGACTCGATAGGGTATTTAATAAGGTAGGCCTCACCTTAGTCTATAAGTCATCAGACAATCTGAGGAATATCTTAGAAAATCCCAAAGATAAGATTCCTAATTGTGAGAAAAGTGGAATTTATGAAATTAGTTGTAATGATTGTGACAAAAAGTATGTTGGGCAAACTAAAAGGTCAATTAAAACAAGATTTAAAGAACACTTAGCGCACTTAAAATACAATAGAACAGAAAAGTCTAGCATTGCCGAACATGCTCTTGAAGCTGATCATACTGTAACATTAGATAATCTAAGATTAATAAAAAATGTATCTGATGGGAGATTGTTGAACGCATACGAAAGTATGGAAATCATAAAATGTAAAAGTAGTTTAAATAAAGACAGAGGGCCTATTCCTTATAGTCCCCTCTACTGGTTACTTGACCGGAACTGATGGTCTTGCCTATGTCATTAGTTCCGCTTGAGTAATTCAAAGGTTAGGCTAAGTATAAATAGGGTAGATTTGGTAGTTTAGCTTTAGTCAATCATCGCTCCTGATGAAGCTAACATGGTTAGCGAAACGCGCGTCGAGTGCAAAAATAAAGTGTTTGGTGTAGTGGTGATATATACTGAGTAGTACCACCTTAAATGATCGGTGGGATCACTCAGTTGAAATAAAGCGACGCATCGAGATGGCAAGAACTTCATTCATTAAGATGAACAAGATCTTCAAGGGTCGAGACATACTACTTAATACTAAGGTTCGATTACTTCGATGCTATGTCTTTTCAGTGCTCATGTACGGAGTCGAATCTTGGACCTTGACCGACGCCACCATGAGGAGGCCTTCGAAATGTGGTGTTATCGTCGAATACTGGGAATTCCCTGGGTGGACAGAGTAATAAATGTAGAAGTTCTAAGAAGAATGGACAAGCAATGTGAAATATCTCTTAGTGTAAAGAGGTGAAAACTTGAATTCCTGGGCCACATAATGAGGAACGAACAGCGCTATGGCCTACAACAACTGATACTCCAGGGAAAGGTGTATGGCAAGAGAGGTCTAGGACGACGACGAAATTCTTGGCTCCAGAATGTGAGAGTGTGGTTTTCCCTAACAACCACAGACCTTTTTTCGTGCGACTGTCAACAAACTCAGAATAGCTCTTGTGATCGCCAACATTCGAAACGGATAGGCACCTTTAGAAGACTAAGAAAATGACTGAAACTAGCAATTTTTTGAAATCTCGTGAAGGTCCTGAACATATATGGAGAAATTTTTGTGACCTTGACAATTATATAAACACCATTTCTTTTTTAAGTAAAATTGTACAAACGAAAATTACTGATTTTATTGTATGAACTACGTATTTTAATGTTTTTTGTTTATACTCGTATATGTACCAACATACATATGACTTGTTTTATTTTCCTTTGAAAGTTTTCTTTTAATTTAATAATTATTATTATTGATTTTTCTAAGCATTAGCGCCTAATCTAAAAAAAAGTAGTGAAAAATGATATTTGATTTTGTTTACTGTTTGTAAAGAACTTCGGATATAGCGAACCATTTTTAGTGATTTTTTGGAGTTCGTTATAAACGGACTTCATTGTAATTTCCTTTAAAAGCAATACACTTATTCCAGCTATCTTCCAACCTTTCATATAGTACGACTTGTGGAGCTTTCTCAAATAAGCTTCAGTTACCCATTCGACAGATCTGGTGATTTTGACGGATGAGGAAGCAACTCTATGAAACACACCTCGTTTAACCCTAGGTAAAACATTAAAAATCACTCTAATTTCATTCTAATGTCAAGAACGATGATTTCTGGATCATATTTTTCTATTTTTCACGAAAAAAAAATGTCTCCACGCTATAATAAATAATGTATACTCTCAAAAGCCATTAGATCCAATGAAATAAAAACAACAACACGACCTATAACCTTTATAAAATTCTAAAATCCCTAAATTCCGATAACCAAGCCAAAACCTATATTCAGGAACAATTTACAACTACGCCGTATTTTCATTATCGATCAACAAAAATTCCAATACTGCGTAGTAGATGACGTATCATTTGGGGCGGCAAGGGTGCCGTAGCGTCTGTTCGTATAGTCGTTTAAATACAGTACACGAAGAAATATTCTACAAATTAAGACCTACGTAGCTAAATCGCGCCATTTGTTAGAAAGAGACAAGATGTGATAGATGTAGTGTGCACCTAAGTATTTGTTTGGGACAGTCATTGTACGGATTTCTAGTATGAATGACCTGAGTGAAGAGAGATGCACTGGCGTGAAACGGCACATAGTGAGAGGGCTTTATTTATAAGATTCTTGCGTTCTGCTATGGGAATATATTTGACCTTTTTTTTAACGATATGGAGGGTGTAAATGCATTGAAAATATTGTCATATATTTTTTCGTAAGATTTACTTTCATCCGAATAGAAATCGAAGAGGAAATTTCAACTTGTATAGTAAATCCCAACATATAAGATCTTGTCTTTTTGCTTTTTCAATGGGACAATAAACGACCCTATTAGGGTTTTATGCATAGTTGCCAGGTATTACGATAAACGTATTTTTTATTTTACCTGCTTTGTATACCGCCCTCACTTGCACCTGCAATCATATTGGATCTATGGATCTATTTTTACCTATATGTTTACTACCTGGCAACTCAGTTTGGAGCCCTTTAAGTATTTGATAATATAGGCCTAATGACCACAGGTCCCTATTAAGATTCGAAAGATACTTTTTATTATTTTTATTTTTAGTTTTACTTACAACGTAACGGTTCTATTTTAATTATGTGGCGTCCGTGGGAAAATTGCAATAGTGGCTATCGCAAGAGAAAGCATTTAGAACTTGACACTAAACAAATAGTGAAAAATGTTTACGACAGTTTGGTAAAAAGAAATTTGAATAAACAAAGTGCTTTGCAAGAAACCAGTAAACTACGAAAAACCCCAATTTCTACGATTAAGAGTATTGTAGGAAAACCATTACTCAAGAACAGGAAAAAACGGAAAGATTTTCAAATGCATCATGTTGACCAGGGGTGCTCAAACTTGAACTGCTGGCGATCTACCTCAATATTATTAGACTACGATCGATCGACTCTGAGAGGCTGCAAGTAAGTGTGATGCAGGATTGTCGTCTAGGTAGGGTGTATCGTGGCAAAGATATTAGTTTTCCGCACAATATGCATTTTTTTAGTCAAGGTAAGTGTAGGTCTGCTCTAAAATGTCAATGAAAAAACTCATAATTATTCAAAATTGCGAGTTTATTGGTTCTTACAAAACAAACGAGTTCTAGTGTCTAAACTTAACTAAAGAGTGACTTTGGATGTTGAAGCGTGGCACTGCATGTCCTCAGCATACTTTTCATAAGATGGTACGTATTACCGAGTGCAAATCGCAAGCATGATGACATATGTTCGTCAGTTAGTCGATTGCGATATTTTGACTTAATTATCTTCATTTCAGAAAATGCAGACTCGCACAAGTAAGTTGACCCAAACATTTCCGTCAGTTGAAGGGCGATTTGCCTTAGATTCAGATATTTATCTTCAGATATAAAACACCAGAATTTTGTATCAGATGCTGTGGCTTTGAGATGTATATCTGATATAATCTGCACTAACTCATTTTCAACAGAACATGAGTCCATGTTAAACTGACTTGCTATTTCAGTAGCTAATTCCTCAATGTTTTTACACGAAAAAGGATAACTCATAAATGATGCGATATTTGTCAATTTACTGAAATCATAAAAACGTATTTCGAATTGGCCCAAAATATTTGATAATTCTGCCTCATAAATATCATAATTCAACTGAGGAATCCTTGCTTTCAAAGACGGAAAATTTTTCAGATCCTTTCTTTTCAGTTGATCTATCATAAGTTGCAATTTACTTTTGAATGCGTTTATTGCGCTAATCATCTCAATAATAGTTTTTCCTTTACCTTGAAGCTCCAAATTAGTGGTGTTTAAATGCATTGTGATGTCTGTCAAAAACGCCAAATCGGTCAGCCATTTTCCGTTTTTCAGCATCTGAGTGTCATCACCTCTTTCGTCCAGAAAAGCTGTTATTTCGGGCAATAATTCTTGAAACCTTTCTAGGAATTTTCCGCGACTCAACCACCTGACGTCCGTGTAAAGAACTAAATCAGTGTGTTCAGCTGACTCACTATCTTCCAACTGCAATTTAAAGAGCCATCGTTGCAAGCTACGTGCACGGATAGAATTCACAATTTTTATTGCAATGCCCATAATCTCCTCCATGTTTAGAACTTTTGAACACAAAACTTGTTAATGTATAATGCAATGGAAGGAGAAAAATGAAGGGAAATCATCATTAGCTCGACATAATGCCACAAAACCGTTTTTGTTTCCAGTCATTGCTGGTGCTCCATCGATTGTAATGCACACTAGTTTATATATTGGTAGCTTGTAGTTTGTTACAAAATTGAAGAAAACGTCATATATATCTTCGCCACGGGTCTTTTCTTTCAGAGGAATCATTATCAAAAAACTCTTCCTTAGCCGACATGTCATTGAATACCATTCGAATAAAAATAGACAGCTGGGCAGTGTCTGTCATATCGGTGGATTCGTCGAACTGTAAAGAAAAGTATGTACATTCCATGATATCATGTTTTAGTTTATCTGCCATGTCCTGACTCATGACTTCAACACGCCTTGTGACAGTGGGACGAGATAACTGAAGTTCTCTAATAGCAGACATAATCTCTGTTTTATTTTTAAAATCTCCAAATAAAGTCTCACCCGCTTCAATAAATGCTTCCTCCACAACCAATCCATCATCAAATGGTTTTTTGTGTTTCGCCAATATATGAGATATTTTAAATGACGCGATCGTTGCAGCTTTTGATTGTTTGGCTGGTCTTGTGAACATGGTTTGTTCTTTTTTCAAAGAAGTTATCAAATCACGTACTTTTCGTTTTCCTAATTCTCTCTGTGACGGAAAATCCTTTTCATAGTTTTTATTAACCGTTTTATGATGTCTCTCTAAGTTCCCACGCTTAGGTATTGCAACTGACGCACGGCAAATGAGACAAATGCACTTATCCTTTACCATACAAAAGAAAAATTCTTCCTCCTAATCGTTATTAAAATGATAAGTTTTACTTTTCTTCTCCGCACTCATTTTGGACTATTTATTAATAAACTTTGTATCTATGTATCGCCTTCAAGTCACAACTCAGACTGACTCCTATTCCTGCAGGCGCAACATTTATATCGGCGCGAACGAAGTCTCGAATGTTCCCGTCAAACACGCTTCCCGAAGTTTCTAGAAAAATCGGCGGGAATCAAAAGCTTTTCTTTGGCAAGTACCGCGCGTTCCTTTGATAAAGCCGCCTTTTGCCGCTAGCAGGGGGTTATTACGATAAAAGAAAGTGATGAGGGGGTTATTCTGGCTTAATTGTGGATCGAATAAATTTTAGTAGTTTATTCATTACATTTTGTTTTAGTTACCTAAAACAAGATCTGTGAATAGTTCTATATCGGAATTTTTTTTCTCGAGATCGACTCAAAAAGATGGACCGTTTGAGCACCCCTGATGTAGACGATTGTGAAAAAGACGTCAACAGGAGAAAAATATATTCTATGTATGAAGAGCAGTTGTTGCCGACACTGGACAAAATAAAATTAAGACTGGTGCAGGACGAGACTAATATACATTGTGGTCGATCAACCCTTCACAGAATTCTCTTAAGAATGGGATTCACGTTCCGAAAAATCAACAAAAGGCAAGTAGTGGTGGAGTCACAAAGATTACGAATTTGCGACATACTTATTTACAAGAAATTAAAAGTATCGATCAGAGAATTGGCCAATAATTTACCTTAACGAAACATGGTTCGATACCCATGACACTGTGCAAAAAGGGTGGGTTGATAGCAGTACAAAATGTCAGACTTACGCACCTTCAAATAAAGGTAAACGAATAACCATTTTGCATGCCGGATCTGAAAAAGGCTAGGTTCCAAATTGTCTACTATTATCTGCAAAAAACATAAAAGATTCTAGTTTGGACTATCACGAAGACACGACCACAGAACTTTTTGAAAATTGGTTTCAAAATTCCCTTTTGCCAAATGTTCCCGAACAGAGTGTTGGACAATGCAAGTTACCATAGTCGCCTACTAAATAAGGTTCCTAATGCAGCCAACACCAAATCAGAAATACAGGAATATATGTTAGAAAATGCAATTATTTTGAATTTAGTTATAAAAAGTTATCCTTTGGAAGTTTTGAAAGACTATAAATTGAAAAAGAAATATATGGTATTTGTGATAGTATGGCTGAGAAAATGAGACACACTGTTTTGCGGCTTCCTCCGTATTATTGTATGTTTAATCCAATTGAACATATTTGGCATCAAGTTAAATCAAAAATAAGGGCACAAAATGTTTCTCCTACTTCAAGCGTTTCAGTGGTTGAATTAGTAAAAAAAGTTATAAATGATATACCTTGTAAAAGCTGGAAGAAATTCCATTTAGCACGTTATTAAAGTTAAAGATTCATATATTTATGTAAATAATATAAAACCACAGATAATTACCTCAGCTGATGGCAGTGATAGTGAAACCGAATTAGGCTTAAGTTAAAAAATATTTTTATTTATACAATATGTCCCCACTTGTAAATACCATTCATTTAAACTGTATATTTGTACTTCTAATCCATTTGTTTTTACATGCATCTATAAATCTCCAAAAACACTTATAATTTTATTTATTTGCATTAATGAATTACAATCATAAACAAAAGGTCAGAAATGCCCACCTAAAACGGAAAAAATAAGGATCTTATATTTTGGGACAGGTTATACTAATGATACCTACTTAATAGATTTCAATACAACAGCAATAGATGATAGAGATATTAATAAAAGAAAGTCTGCAAAGAAAGCAGGTTGCTTTCTAAATGGAATATTCTGGAACCATGGGATTGAAACGAAGCTGATAGATCGGCAATCGACAAATAATTGTTTTTTGATTTTTTCCTCTAATTTGTTTTTAGTTTTGGGCTTATTGTAGTGTTTTCATTTCGAATCCGATATTAGTTTTTTCTTTGACAGCTCATGTTTTTTAATATTTTCGATCTATCCTAACTTAGAGGACTACCGCAGTTTTTTAAGATCTACCCGACGCAGAATAATTATTTTTTTAAATTTCAGATGTGGCTTCAATACGTAAACGTTGTTTACACAATCCAAATTGTTTTTGCTACATTTGTGGCGAATACATCTTTGAAAAATATCGGACTTCGTTAAAACTAAGTATTTTAACCACTTTCAAATAACATTGTGCAATCAAGACAAGCAATGGGTATCTCATATTGTGAGCCAGAACTGTATTGTGTCTGCGGCAATGGTCAAATTTAAAAAGAAGTGTTATCAAATTTAAAATACCGATGATTTGGCAAGAACCTCAAAATCACCATGACGACTGCTATTATTGCGTCGTAAATATTAACGGCATAAATTCTGGAAATCGAAATAAATAGTCGTATCCTAACTTACCCTCCGCTCAACGACCTCTTCTATACTCTGGTGAGATACAAGGAGCATGATCTAAATCAGTGATTCCCAAAGTGGTTCAGGTAGACCCCTAGGGGTCCACGGGAGACTCGACGGAGGTCTACGTTGGCGTGAAAAAAAAATGGGGGTTCACAAGTTGTAAGTGGGGGCCCACGAAAATTTATCTGGTTTCCATAGTAAAGAACAAAAATGTTGGGTTGGCTTTACCTATCAATAGGCAGATAATACACTAATTCCAAATTTTTCGGTGATTTTTGACAGGCTGTATTTCGGTGAAAAATGGCCGTATTAAGACTTTAAAAAAAAGCATTTTGAAGCTTTAAGATTCTAATTTTCAGATTTTTTGGCTAAAATTTTTTAGAACCTACGGTTCTCATGAAATCCTAACAGATAGCGCGAAAAAATAATATTGTAAATATTTTGCTTTTTTTTTTGGTCCACGGGCTTGAAAAAATTTTTTTCAGTTAGGCCGGCATATGGATCAGATAGCCTGTTTATTTAGCATTAATTTCCTTGTTTTAAAACCTCCCCTAATTTCTTTGAGTAGTGTATTTTAGGAAGGTCAGCAACTGTTACTTGTAAACACTTGCATATTCGATATTAGTACAACGCGCGTCGAGACATGCAAAGCGCCGCCCGCCCGCCCGCAACGGAACCCGTTCGGACGCGCAGAGGGACGAAATACGACTTGTGCTGTTCTTGCAATCTTGCATGAATTTGTTTGATTCTTCACCAATATAAATACGAATGCCAAGGACAAACGTTACTCATTTGTTTCCGGAATTTTGAAAAGAAAAGTGTGAGTGAATCGATGTCAGTGTTTGCCAGTGCCGGAAAAACTAAGTACCTGCCTATTTGTTATTCATACTTTTATTTTATATTGTAATAATATTATATTTGTTATGTTTGCGTGTAGTAGGTACGTAATAAAAATTAAATACTGAACAGGGCCATTATTCGATACTTCTATAAAAGAACAGAAAGCCGAGAAAGATTGAACTTTTAGTACTTTTTATTATAAAATTATTTATTTACCCGACTGTGGTGATTCACTAAAGGAGAGATATATGATCGACCTGCATGTTTGTACATATTTCAGTGTCCTCGTAGTTGCTAATGCTAAATGACTAAAAATATTTTCATAAATTGTACATGTATTTATGTACCACTCGTAAAGTACATCAAAGTAATAAATAAATCATTAAAATCGCGGAATTTTGATGTCAAAAAAATTCTTTAAAATATTTTTCTCTCGAATTTACAGAAATGTATCAAAATATTATTAATCAAAAAATATTTTATATTACATTAAAATAGGTTCAGCCGTTTTGTGAAAACCTCTATATGGGTCTTAGCAGTTTATTGCTTTTAATAATTAAAATCAGTTTTGCCGCCGGCATTTTGGTTGTTTCATTGCGATAATTAATTAATCCTATTTTATTCTGTTAAAATAGCCATATCCTGTTAAAGTCGCCTTATGATTACTAAAACAAACATTTTTTTCTTTACAGGTAGGTAACTGATACGAAACATGGCTGAATCTAAGAAGAAATGTCGACAGTACAGTGTTGATTATTGAAATTTGGTTTTCTTCCATCAAAGGCAGACAAACGATTGTCCATATGCCTTTTATGCAACAAAGTTTTGAGCAATGACTCTATGAAACCATCGAAGCTCAAAGATCATCTAAGAAGGTGTCATCCTGATAAAATAGGTAAAGATTTAAAATATTTTCAACCATTGAAGGAAAAATATGAAAAGAGACCCACCGTGCACAGTATGTTCACTTCAACGTCTCAAAGTAACGATGATGGCTTGCGGGCATCTTGCAATATCTCATTGCTTATAGCGAAATCTGGAAAACCGCACACCATCGGAGAACAGTTAATTTTACCCGCTGTTGAAGAGGTTTTGAAAACTGTTCTGCACAAACCTCCTTTTGACGTACTCGAAAGAATTCCTTTGAGTAACAACACTGTACAAAGACGTATTGATGAAATGAGCTCTGATATTGAAAGCTTCTTGTGTAATTATCTGCAAACAACTCATTTTTCTATTCAACTGGACGAGTCAACTTTACTTGGTAATGAAGCATTATTATTGGCATATGTTCGATTTGTTATGGACGAAGAAATCCATGAAGAGCTGCTATTCACGAAAACTTTGGAGACGGTAGCGAAAAATTTGAGTGATAGATTACATCAATCGCAATTTGTGATTAAAGCAGTTAACAAAATAAGAAGCAATGCGTTGAATACCCGTTTATTTGCACAATTGTGCGACGAAAATGATGAAGACTTCCAACGATTGCTCTTACATACTGAAGTACGCTGGTTGTCGAAAGGTGCATGTTTAACGAGATTTTACTCACTTTTTGAATCAGTTTTAGAGTTTCTGGAAAGTAAAGATCCACATTTAAAAGAAAACCTGATCAAACTGAAAGCAGACATCGCGTATTTGACAGATTTGTTCAAAAAATTTAATGACATTAACTTGCAGTTACAAGGGGACAGCCTAAATTTAATAAAAACAAAGGGTGTAATTTCGACTTTTCTTGGAAAATTGAAATTTATGAAGCAAAATATTAGTCGGCGCGAATTTTCCCAGTTTCCAAACTTGTCACAGGCAGAATGTCTTGATGAGGATATTCAGACATACGTTCAACATTTAAATGCCCTGCATGATGATTTCAAAAATAGATTTGAAGATATTCTGACGATGGAAATACCACCATGGATCATAAATACATTTGATGAAACGGAAGTGGCGAATGTGATATTACAAGAGGAGCTACTCGAGCTTAGCACCAATGAGGAGCTGAAGGTGAAATTTAAAAAGGGCTATCAAACATTTTGGCTGCAGGTAGAAATACCCGAAAAATATCCTGGGCAGTGGGAAATTGCAAGAAAACTTTTGATAGCGTTTCCCTCATCATACCTTGTCGAAAAAAGTTTTAGTGTCGTTACAAACCTATTAACAAAAAAAAAAGAGCAGTTTGAACATCACAGAACGGGGAGATTTGCGGTTATTTCTTACAAAACTGAAGCCAAATATTGATAAGTTGCTGTCAATCCATCAAGTACATCCCTCCCATTAAATTTTTTTTTTTTAATTGTTGATTTGCATTGTTGAAGTTACGGTACGTTATTAATGTTTAATTTTAATTCTATTAAGTCTGTAATCATATTATTTTAATAAATAGAACACAAGAAAATATATTATTTTTCTTTTTATTTTTACCACTCCGAATTTAGGGTTGGAACTCAGCCACGACGCAAATTTCCATCGTTAGATCTAATCTTCACATTTTTGACGAGTTTTGGGAATATGGTAAAAATGTAGCAGCAGGGGGTCCACCGAAACCAGTAAAATTTTGAAAGTGGTCTACGAGAAAAAAAAGTTTGGGAACCTCTGATCTAAATGCTTTGAAGAACCAGATCTTATGGAAACTGAAGACAACACAATGGGTAATATTGATTCGGATTTCACATGTAGTCAGTCATCAGATCCTCAAACTTTGAATCAAAAGGAATTGAATGACTTAGTAAGGGATCTAAATTTGTCAAAAGAAACTTCTGAAATTTTGGCATCTCGTTTAAAAGAAAATAACTTACTTGCCCCAGGAACCAGAATTACTTTATATCGGACCCGAGAAAAGAATTTATTACCATATTTTTTAGAGAAAATCATTTAGTTTTTGGTAATTATGTCAGAGGTATTTTGGAGAAGATGAGTTCACAACGATACCAACCAAATGATTGGCGTCTTTTTATAGACAGTAGCAAGAGAAGCTTAAAGTGTGTGCTACTTCATGGCGGCAACAAGTATGGTTCTATACCTATTGCACACTCTACTACTATGAAAGAAGAGTATTCAACTATTTCTTCAGTAATGGAAAAAATTGAGTATCGAGACCATAACTGGCTCATTTGTGTAGACTTAAAGATGGTGGACAACAGGTGGATACACGAAATACCCATTTTTTATGTGTCTGTGGGATAGCCGCGACAAAAAATAACGTCATTGGTCTCAAAAAAAGTTGTCAGTACGAGAGGAACTGATGGTTGGTACCAAAAAATGTTATTAATTTGCCTGCTTAGTAAATCAAGATCGCATTATACTGCTGCCACTTCATATCAAACTGGGCATTATGAAACAGTTTGTAAAAGCCCTTGACAAAAACGGCGAATGTTTTGCTTTTCTTTCACGCAAATTTCGAGTATTAAGCACTGAAAAACTGAAAGAGGGTACTTTTAATGGGCCACAAATCAGACAACTTGTGAAAGACCCAAATTGTTTATTGTGGTGATTAAAAATTTTCTCGGAAACAATAAGTCCGATAGCTATTCTGAGTTAGTTGAGTGCATGTTATCCAATTTGAAAGATTTGGACTGCAACATGAGTATCAAGATTCATTACTTACATTCTCATTTAGATTCCCAGAAAATCTTGGCGATTTCAGTGAAGAGCAGGGTGAAGGATTTCACCAAGATATACACACAATGGAAGAGCGTTATCAAGGAAGGTGGGACATCCATATGATAGCCAATTACTGTTGGAGTTTACAAAGAGATTATCCTCAAGCCGTACATTCAAGAAAATCGTATAAAAGAACGTTTCATAGTGTGTAATTATATGAAACATAGAAAACATTTTTGTTCCATTTTTGAAGAAAATTGTAATTTCATATATATAAAAAAAGTAGAGCTGATAGCATTAAACCAGTATTTTTTCCGTAATCAGTGCCTCAGGTATACCCTATAATACATATAAAGTGTAATATATATAAAATGCTTTTTAGGTTAAAAAAGGAATGGAAAGAAGCTTGAATTGATGGAAATGGATGTGTGGACAGTATTTAAAACGAAGATGTACGACAACCAGTGGTAGCTGATAGTTTTCTGAGGATTGTTATTATAACAAAGCAACTCAAATGGTTCAATGATGTACAGAGAATAGGGAAAACTAGATCGCAAAAAAGAGGGTATCGCCAAACCACAAAAAACCTACAGTCCCTGGCCAAATTATTAGACACACTGCAAGATTTCATGTAAAATATTAATTACCGAGTGATATTGTACCGTTTTATTATTTTAAATTGATTTGTTTTTTATTTTTATATTATCCAATCAATTACCTATTTATTTGACATAAATAAAACAGCATTAATTTAGAAAAGCATAAGTTTATTAAGTTTTAAAGAAAAGTGAAATTAATGTTAGTAAAAAGTCAATATTTAGTTGAGCCACCTTTAGCCGCTATCAAAGCTTGCTACGCTGCGCGGCATGCTATCAATGCAAGATTGTACTGTCTCCTGCATTTGAGGATGATGATTCCACACATGAATAATCTTTTCTAGGAGCTGGGTTTTGTTGGTAATCACATCTTTAGCCACTTCTCTTTTCATCTGCTCCCACACATTTTCAATGGGGTTCATATCAGGGCTATTACCCAGCCAATCCAACAGAGGGATATTTTTTTCTGCCAAAAAAGCTTTAACAGACCGAGCAGTGTGGCAGGGAGCTCCATCTTGCATGAAAGTGAATGGTTCTCCATTTGGAAACCATTCTCTGAGCTGCGGAATTAACCGATTTTGTAATACTTCTTTGTACTGATCTTGCCTCATTATTCCTTTGACGACGTACAGACGTCCAGTGCCCTTGCCGCTGATGACTGACCAAATCATCACTTTGGTGGGATGTTTAACCGTCGGGACGACACAATCAGGATGAAACTTTTCTCCATGACGACGACGCACATACTGATCTTTATTCTGCAAAATTTCGAATGTGCTTTCGTCACTGAAGCAGACCTGTCAAAAATAGGAAAAATATATAAACTTCCATGTTTATTTGCTTCATTTAACTGAAAATGATAATAATGTATCAATTATTGATTAAATTGCTATATCTTACCGATCTCCAGAAGTCCACATCTTTGTCTTGCCATTGTTTGGCCCACTTCAGGCGCTTTGCTTTCATTGCAGCTGTTAACTTGGGCTTCCTATCGGGGCGACAGGCCTTAAAATCTAATTCTTTCAATTTTCTTCGAACAGTGCGCTCAGAAGCATTTACGCTAGCATCCTGGAGTTGTGATTTTATTACCTTTGTGGTAGCAAATCTGTTTTCTACACAAATTTTCTTCAAACATCTCTCTGACCGTGGAGTGAAAATTGGTTTTCTACCGCATCTTTTCTTTCTTTTCGGGCTTAATTCCTTCCCTGACTCAATTTTCTTTTTTATGCGTCGTACATTAGCTTCAGAAACCTCCAATCTTCGTGATATTTCTCGGTTTGTAAATGTTTTCGCAATCACAAGGGCCTTCACTTCAGCTTTTTTACGTGGTGAAAGATCGCCTTTTCTACCCATAATGAAAATAGTCCAATTACTTTTTTAAAACACTGCATACAAAATAAACTAATAACTGAGTAGTATAAAACTGTTAAACAAACAATCACAGTCCATAAAGCCACAGAAACACGTCTGTACCTGACTCGATTCCGATCGCGACTGATACAGGTTTGTACTTGTTTACGTTCATGTATCACTTTGTCAACACAGTGTTGCCGTATGTTAAAAATAAATACAAATATGTAGTCTACAACAATTCTTTTAAATAAAAATCAATAATATTGTAGTTTAAATATACCATTATTGCATAAAAACTCTTAAGAAACATAAAATTACTAAAAAAAATACAGTGCGTCTAATAATTTGGCCAGGGACTGTAGAGGACCAAAGGGAACGTAGAGGGAAGGAATGTCCACAGCAATGAGTCGAAGGGAGCTAAGAGAGGGCTAATGGAATGACGCGTGTGATTTGAAATCGGAGTAATTAGGACTGCAACAATAAACCCAGCAGGGTAGCTTTCTAGATCAACGACACCTTCATTACCCGGGCCGGTAGTAACGAGGAAGTCGGGTCATTCCATAATCACATGGAGAGTTTCCAACTTTTCATTCGATTTGCTATAGGAAAAGAAGAGGACTCCTATAGGACATAGAATACAGTATATATGGTAGATATGGAGTCAAACTATTCAAGTTCAACTAAACAAAGAGTTATGAAAGATTGACATAATCCAGAAAAACCAATATGTAACAACGAACAACTGCTAGAATGGTTACTCTGGAAATTTAATTCAAGAGAGTTCTGTTTTGGGGTGACAGTAAATAAGTAGAATTTAATACAACGAAAAGAAAGGTTGGTCACTAGCGTTTATTCTTCTTCGACGGATGTATCCCGCTTGATTTTACTCAGAGCGGTGCATAATAGGAGCACAAGTGGTTCTACTACATCACATCATTATGAAGCTCCGCTTGTAATTCCTCGGGGGCACCTTCTTCAAGAACTCCTTTGTGTGGAGAACGTCATCTCTTTGCACTGTCTAGGACTTTATTTTCCACTATCCTAAATTGCTATTCCTATGCAGACAGTACTCTCGCATTAGGGACCATCAAAGATGTATCAAAAAGAACCAAAGTCGGGCCATTCCATAATCCCATGAAGAGTTTCGAACTGTTCATTCGACTGTCGACACAGTGAGGGGAGAGTTTAGACTTTTGTGATATCACGTCATAAGTATGAAAAACAATCTATGGGTACCTACCACGTCTGCATTGCAAGCAGTAATAATTTTAAATTTACAACAGTGAGGTGGGAGTCACTCGATTGTGACAACCTGACACAGGGGGAGGGGAAGGGTCGAACAATCACGAAATTTGCGTGACGTAATTTATCGATGAATGGTAACAGATAGACACGTCGTATAGTTGAATGGAGGCCTAGAGAATACGAAAGATGCAGAGGTAGACCACAGACAAGATGGACGGATGACTTAAAAAGGTTAGCAGGACACGAACAAAGCTTATTGGAGATAACTTGAGGAGGCTTACATCCGACTATGGATGTAATAAGCTAATGATAATGATGATGATGATGATGATGATATTAGGAGTTAAACAATGAGGTTAAGGGATTACTAACATCGTTTACGTTGTTTTCAGAGTTCTCGGAGTCAGAAAATCTGAATATTATAGATTTTTCTTCATTATTTTCAATTTCAATTAAAATAATATGTAGGGGGAAATGTCTGGTTTCAGTTGTAAATACCTTTTAATTTGTTTTCTAGGGAATAGAGTAGTTATTATTTAAAATATCGAGTCTTGATGGTTTAAAGTATTCTTTAGTGTGGAAATATCACATTCAATATTTGTATTAGAAGATACTTGGGAAGGAGGTACTGCGTCAACTACTCCACCAATTTTTCAAATCATGTTATGGGTTTTAAAGGAATTGAATCTTTTAAATTCTATTGTTGACCAGTTTAGTAATAAATCACTCTGTAAACTATCCCCGTGTATCTATATGTAATGTGTACATTACTGTGATAGGCATAATGATTGTTTACACTCCCGTGAATGACGGTTTCGATCTTTGTCTGAAATTGGCCGTTTCCGCAACGTAAAGTCATTGAATCATGTTGTTTACCAACGGTTGTTGTTCGTAGCCGTGTGAACCCAGAATATGCCATGTGATATGGTGGTATTTGACTCATCGCAGTACCGTACTCACATTATGTTGCTCGCAAAACTATAAATTTATTTTATAAAAAACTTGGCAAAGTGATTTATCCAGCAAACATGTAGTTCTAAAATAAATATTGAATTTGACTTTCTCAAGTAATAGCCCAGTCGTCAGAGCCAAATTTTGATGAAAAGCTCTCATTAAATGTTAACAGGATGCGTTTTGGCATACAGGTAGTTTTCTGGACGTAGAATACAATAAAAAAAATTGCTGCTCTAAAATGTTCGATAAGGCTACAGAATTGAAAATAAAATGAAAAATTCGCAAATATTTCGAAAAATAAAAAAGATATCGAAAAACTAATAGCACCACATGAAAGAATGGGAAATTTTACATAAAGAGAGTATATAATTTTTTATTTTTTTTTACTTTTAAATTTTTTTAAATTTAAAATACAATGGCTCGTTAAATCCCTTTAGTTGTAGTGGGAATCATGTTTCCAACCTCATTTATGGCTAAATTAACGGTTCTGTATACCGCTAAATATTTTGAAATTGGCTATTAAGAGGTTTCTCGGGGTGCTGATTAAGAATCCGATGACAGATTTGAAAAATTCAAAATGGCGGAGCCAATATTAACGCCATTAACAAAATTCCTTCGAGTAATCTAGAATTTTTGTGTCGACGTCTAGAATTTCACCGCTGTTTATGTTTTGGTTAGTCGACGAGTGTTATAAGTTACTCATTACGTCTATTATTATTGCAGAGGTAATAGTTTCGTTTTAATAGATATTTTAGAAAATAGAGCGTAAATGTGTTATTACCTTAAAAGAGAAACTTGAAGCAATTCAACGTTTAGATAATGGTGAACTTCTTAACACCAAATCAAATCTATATTTGTGTTGAAACAGGCTTGAACTACAATATGTTGCCGTCAAATATCTTAGCTTCAAAAACGGAAGCTGGAGTACCTGGTTACGAACGTAGCAAAGAATGTATTACTATTCTTGCATGAAGTAATGCTTCTGGAAGACACGAACTCCCATTATTATGTATTGGTAAGTCAGCAAATCCACGAACCTTTAAGAATATTCGTCGCAATGCTTTTCCTGTTTTGTATAAAAATCAAAACAATGCCTGGATAAACCCGACTCTATTTAAAGACTGGTTTTTTGGAGATTTTGTTCCCAAAGTGGAACTTTTTTTGAAAGAACATGGATATCCTAGAAAATGTATTCTGTTACTAGATAACGCCCCCACTCGTCCAAGTGCGGAGCAACTTGAAAGTGGGGAAATAAAAGCAATGTTTTTGCCTCCTGCTGTAACTTCTCTCATTCAGCCTATGGATCAGGGTCTACTGGAAAATTTAAACCGCAGTTACAGGCGTTTGTGGAGCATATTTTAGAAGAAGTAGAAGAAGGTGGCAATCTTACTGATTGTCTAAAAAAGATAAATTTGAAAAATGTTATATATTGGATAGCTTCAGCCTGGAATCAAGTAAAGAGTAGTACTCTGGAGAAATCTTGGTCAAAATTGATTCCACAAGAGGAGAGGCAGAAACAGAAGATAATGAAAGTTTATATCAAATTATTACAAGAATATCAGAATGTGAAAGCTTTACGGAAACCGATGTTTGTGAATGGTTAAACAGTGATAGTGTGGAAGATGAAATGAGTGACCAAGAGTTAATTAAAAGTGTATGCCAAAATGCTAATAAAATAGACAGTGATGACGATGATGATAATGAAGTAGAAGCCACTGACAATATTCCAGTAAAAATATCACATTCTGTGTACGTAATAGTATATCGTATAAATGCTTTTAAGTCAATCTGCAATGTTGTATTCATTTTAAAACTTCTATTTTATAAAAAAAATCGGATTAACCGAAATTTCGATTATCTGAAATCACTTTGGTCCATATTATTTCGGGTAATCGAGATTCTACTGTATATATATATATATATATATATATATATATATATATATATATACAAGGATCTATCTTGGGCCTTCTGTTATTTACCTTATATGTAAATTACTTGGCATTAAACATCAATACAGGTCGTGTAACTATGTATGCGGATGACACTACCATTGTGACAGCATCTGAAACTGTAGAAGTTCTGTTTGATGCTGTTACAGATGTGTGCAGGGGTATGGGGGTATGGGGTACAAGAAATAGATTAATATTAAATATTGAAAAAACAGTCTATATGACGATTCCTTTGGGGTAAATTTTGTGGAGAGGGTTCTTGGGCACTTTTGTGGAGGCTCAGCTTTCTTTTAGGGATCATATAGACCATGTATGCTCAAAATTAAATTCAACATACTTTGCAATTTTGAGCTTAAAAAGTACCCTCCATGGTGAGGGACTCGTTGCTGAATATTATGCTTTTGCTTTCAGCCATCTGTGTAACAATATTGTGTCCTGAAGTCTTGCGGGTGAAAAATGTAAGCGTGTTTTTGTGAGCCAGAAGAAAATAATTCGTTTAATTTTGAATCTCGGTTTTCGTGAAAGCTGTAGAGATATATTTATGAATAACCGAATTCTAACCTTTCCATGCCTGTATATATTGCGTTGTTTAACTTTTGTAAACAAAAATAGACTTTTTTTGAGGTGGTGGAATCTACAAATACGTATAACACAAGGGGTAACAGTTTACTGGTTATACCCAGTGACAAATCAACTTTCTTTGAAAACTCTCCCCTCTACAGTTGCATCAGCCTTTACAATGGATTGCCTGTAGGACTGCGAGCTATGCGTGGCACGAGATTTGTTTCTGGGGTCAAGTCTTTTTTACTGGGCAATGCTTTTTACTCAGTAAGTGATTTCTAGAAGAGCTGATGTTGGAGAAAAGGGGTTCTGAATGTGAAGTTTTATGAAATTTTAATTTACTTATCTGTTTATTCTTTTTGTTTTTAAATTGGTATTTGACAAGCCTGGAACGCCTGCACTAGTCTGATTGAATACTTGCTTGTGTTTGTTTAATTTAACTTTGACTTCTGTACAGTACTTTGTATGTATTTATATATGTATTTCTGTGCACGTATACACTGTACTGTTGCTCCCACAGGTCCCCTCTCCCCCCCTGTCACACTGTGTCACACTCTATAGACCCTTTCCCCCCTCAATGTGTGACGTAATTAATGGATGATCCCTTATGTATGTTCAGGTTACTTTCGATAATCACTGGATAGGTTTTAATGCGGTTTACTATATCGTAAAATTGAGAAAGCGTCATACGCCGGCACCAAAAATAATTATGTCATCAATAAAGAGAAATCGATTGCAGGGAACGATAATTAAAATTTTTAGGATGGAAGCAGATAGTTAGTGTAATAAGTAGGAAGTTTATACGGGCAGATCGAAAATTAAAAAATGTAAAGCTGGACTGAAACAATTTCCCTATTTATTCCCCTTTAGTTTTTATGTATGTATGTATGAAGGATTTTCTACAGCTGACGCTGTCTTTCTTCTCTCAGCCTTTGATTCCATCCGTTTTTATCTTCCCAGTCATCATCTGTTAGACCCCTGTCTTCCATAGCCTCGTCCACATCGTCGCTCCACGATCGTCTGGGTCTTCCTTTTTTATTTCTCTCTGTAGGGCTCCACTCCGTTATTTTCTTTATCCACCTATTATCTTCGCTCCGTCTTATGTGTCCATACCATTTCAATCGTTTTTCTTCAATGGTGTTTATTGCGTTCTCTTTAATGCTCAATTTGCTTCTTATTTGTTCATTTGGTATTCTCTCCATACGTGTCACTCTACAGCATCTTCTCCAACACTCCATCTCTACCGCGTTAATTTTAGATTTATTTCTTTTGTTGATCGTCCATGTTTCTGACCCGTATGTCATTATGTATTGTATTGATTTGTATATGCGTGTTTTGTTTCTCTTTGTAATGTGTTTGTCCCACAGGATCGAATTTAATTGTCTTATGCATGTCCGCGTTTGTCCTAATCTAGCTTTGATCTCTTCTTCTGATGTTGCGTTTTTTGAAATGATGGTTCCGAAATATTTAAATCTATCGGTTCCTTTGATTGTTGTTTCAATATCGACTTCTAGATTTTTCACATTTTCCTCCTTTGTTGTTAGATATTCCGTTTTATCAAAGTTTATTGCTAATCCTGCTTTAGTGTATTCCTCTTTCAGTTTTCTTACCATATAACTGAGGTCTTCCTCATCTTGCGCTATGATTACTTGGTCGTCTGCGAAACTTAGAGTATATAAGTAATCCTCTCGTATTGGGACCCCCCATTTCACTACATTTTTGCTTCCATTTTTTTAATGTTTGTTCGAGGTATATTTTGAATAGTGTTGGGGATGTAGAGCAACCTTGTAATAGACCTTTTGATGTTTGGAGTCTCTTCCCTATTTTATGTCCTATTTTTATGTTCACTGTGTTGTTTTCGTAGAGAGATTTTACTGCGTATGTTAGTTCTTTGTCAATGCCTATTTCTTTCATTGCGTTCCATAATCTTTGTCTTGGTATTGAGTCATAGGCCTTTCTTATGTCTATGAAGGCTAGATGAACTTCTCTATTCTTTGCCAGTTTTTTTTCCATTGTTTGTTTTATAGTGTATATGTGGTCTATACATGATTTTATGGCCGTAAAGCCTGCTTGGTCTTCTCCAATTTTTCCTTTTATATTTTCCTCTATGATATTTTTAATAATTTTTCCATACAAACGCCCCATACTCGATATTATGCTTATGCCTCTATAGTTTGTGCATTTTCTGCGGTCTCCCTTTTTAAATATAGATACTATATAAGCTTTTGACCATTCCTCTGGTATTTTTTCTCCCTTTATCGCTCTGTGGAACATGTTTCTCAGCATTCGATTTATTAGACCCGTACTTAATCATTTCGTTTACCACACCTCCAGGCCCTGCAGATTTATTAATTTTGAGTGTTTTTATTGTCTTCTTTACTTCTTCATAGCTTAGTTCTATCTCTTTTTTTTCCTTATTATGTGCTTCTTCAGGGTTCTCTTCTTGGAATTCTTCTCTGTCTTCTGTTAGCAGTTTTTTATAATATTCTTCGCACTCGCTTTCTGGGATATACTCTATATACGTCTTCTCTCTATTGTTGGTCCTATAGTTTTTAACAATCCTTATATTGACATTTCACACATGACTAGTATTAAGAATTATTTAAGCAATGTATCTGTTTGTCGAGCTTTATTGTTAACATTCCGCAAGGTTTCTTTTGTGTGAAAGCACGCTAACAATGAAATAATTCCTCCGATTCCGTTCCTGTATTTGGTATGGAAAAAAACTACGGTAAACAAATACGGGCACCTAGTCCCGATTCGATAAAATAGCAAACCCACGGCGAAGCGGCGGTGCCCCAGGAGACAGTGACCGTGGAAAAGAAACGGCGACGACGACCTTGCTATATATTCTCTCTGGTATCCGCCAAAACAAAACCAGTTATTTTTGTTATTTTTTGAACTAATAAAATAGTAATAATAATTTATTTTGTTATTTATTTCTATTTGCGTTACAGATTGGATAATTAAAACGTACTAATATCTTACCCAGTCTAAAATCCGATACTTCAGGGGTTACGCCACTTTGAAATTTTCAAATAATCTATTTTTTTTGGTTACATTTATTATTTATACTTTTACTAGCCGTGCCTGCGGTTCCGCTCGCATGGAGTTGATTCACTATTATCGTCACTGCTTATTCCTTATGTAATGTAACACAGAACATATGTATTTTACAAAAAAAAACACGTAAATCGGATAAGTAACTCTTGAGTGCTAAGCACACCAACGGACAGACAGACAGAGACGTTGCGTTTTATATATATTATACATTTTTTTGATAAATATTAAGTTTTAAAAGATTTAAAAAAAAAAACACGTAAATCGGATAAGTGGTTTTCGAATGATAAGCGCACTAACGGACAGACAGAGAGACGCATTTTATATATATTGTATTTTTTGTTACATGATATTGTTCCATATTTAACGGTGTAGGCAGCGTATTGCAAGAGAGTGCGCTAGCGGCAAACTTTCCGACTTGATTCACTATTATCGTCACTACTTATTTCTTATGTTACCTAACGTAATAAAATGTATCCTGTAACTTGGCCAGAGAACATATGACAGACAGACCGGTAGACAGACAGAGACGCGTTGAATTTTATATATATTATAGATTATAGATTATTATTTATTTTTTTGTTCTTCTTTCTCACATTTAGTCAATGTGGTTCCATTGTGTGTTAAGGAATGACCTGACAATTTTTCAAAATCACTGACTTCTGAATGTTTCTGTGTATGTTTGTGCTGAGTCCTAATTGTACTAAGTGTGGTGTGAATGTTATTGGTGTCGGGTTTGTGGCTGATATAATGAGGGGGACAATGATGACTTTTTTGTTTCCATAGCCTTTTTATTTCTGTTGCAAGGTCTGTGTATTTAGAGATTTTTTCTGTATATTTCGTTTGAATGTTTGTATCGTTGGGGACAGCTATGTCAATTAGACAGGTGAACTTTCCTTTTTTGCACTGAAAAGTAATAAAATAGATTATTATTTTTATTATTGTATAACTTGGAAAGAGAACATATGTATGAATATATATATATATATATATATATATATATATATATATATATATATATATATATATATATATATATATATATATATATATAGAATCTCGATTATCCGAAATAATATGGACCAAAGTGATTTCAGATAATCGAAATTTCGGTTAATCTTAATTTTTTTATATAAAATAGAAGTTTAAAGTGAATGCAACATTGCAGATTGACTTAAAAGCATTTATACGATATGCTATTACGTACATAGGTATTTATTAAAACAAAGAATAGAACAATTAGTTTACTTATTTTATTACTCAGTATATATCACCACTACACCAAACACTTTATTTTTGCACTCGACGCGCGTTTCGCTAACCATGTTAGCTTCATCAGGAGCGATGATTGACTAAAGGTAAACTACATATCTACCCTATTTATACTTAGCCTAACCCTAGAATTACTCAAGCGGAACTAATGACATAGACAAGGCCCTCAGTTCCGGTCAAGTAACCAGTAGAGGGAACTATAAGGAATAGGCCCTCTGTCTTTATTTAAACTACTTTTACATTTTATGATTTCCATACTTTCGTATGCGTTCAACAATCTCCTATCAGATACATTTTTTATTAATCTTAGATTATCTAATGTTACAGTATGATCAGCTTCAAGGGTATGTTCGGCAATGCTAGACTTTTCTGTTCTATTGTATCTTAAGTGTGCTAAATGGTCTTTAAATCGTGTTTTAATTGACCTTTTAGTTTGCCCAACATACTTTTTGTCACAATCATTACAACTTACTTCAGGATTAAACAATATTGAATATGAAGTATGGAGCGAGTTCCAGAGGAAAATGTTTTTAGTTATTGATATTCAATATAAAAAGAAATTCTCTATTCTAAGTAAAAAATTAAAAAAGCTCTTACCGAAGAAGAATAGTCCTCAGGAACTCGTAAATATTGTAGAGAATCATTCGTCTCAATCCTTTACACGAAATGAAATTCGCATCTTAAACAAAGGTCTTAACTTTGCAGTACCCCCTCCTAGAGATAATTTATCAGAAATAGTTGCTCACATTGAAAGTTCCATTAGCACACTTCCAGAAAATAGTAAAACCTTTGTTAGGGAAGCATGTCGCAATCAAATTTCGAAAAAACATAGTTAACAACACAAATTCTAATTCACGAAAAAATATAAAAGTAGTTAAAGGATTGAAAAAGAAAGATGTCTTCTACTTAAAAGCGGATAAAGGAAATAAGGTTGTTATATTGGATAAGAAAGATTATTTTGAACGCGTAGATAATCTTATCGAATCTGGGCCTTATGAAAAGGTAATAAGAAATCCATTACCGAAAATGATATCAGAGGTTAAAAATTCTTTTAAAAAATGTAAGAACCTTGTCTCCGATTCGCTAAAATTTAAATTAAATGCGAGTAATCCGACCATACCAAAATTGTATTGCTTACCCAAAATTCACAAACCTGGAAAAGCAATGCGACCCATTGTTTCATCGGTCGGATCACCCACATATTTAATATCCAAATGGTTATCAAAAGAACTTGAGAAGTTACCATTAGATACTTTCGCAGTGAAGAATTCGTTAGAATTCATTAATAAAACAAAAAAATCTAGTTCTTAATGAAGGTGAAGTCTTAATTTCTTTTGATGTTAGTTCTTTATTCCCAAGTGTGCCAATTCCACAAACTTTACAATATCTCGAAGAATTACTTAGAATGAATGACTTTGAAGACGAAATTATTCGTGAATACTTAACATTATCTAAACTTTGCATGGAACAAAATTATTTCCAATATAACAATCAATTTTATGTTCAGAAAGAAGGAACAGCTATGGGTAATTGCTTGTCACCTTTCATAGCCAATTTATTCATGAGTAAGTTTGAAATCGAAGCCAGTCAAGAATTCGAATATTTCCCAAGGGTATGGTATAGGTATGTGGATGATATTTTCGCGATTTTTGATACAAAGAAAGCAAATATTGATGATTTTGTTTCTAAATTAAATAGCCGGTATGATTCAATTAAATTCACGTACGAAATTGAGAACAAAGGACAATTGCCTTTTCTAGATATTTTAATTATTAAAAATAATAATAGATTAGAATTTGATATCTATAGGAAGGACACAATAACAGATAGATATATTCCTAATGATTCATTTCATTGCAAACAACATAAATTAGCCTCAATACATTTTTTAGTTCATCGTTTGGTCACTTTCCCTCTGAATAGAGTAAACTTTAATAAAGAAAGGAATCGTATTAGAAATATAACTAGAGTTAATGGTTATGACGATGACTTAGTAAATAAGCTAATAAATAGACATAAATTTAGGTCTAATATTCAGAATTCCACCTTTTTTACGCGCGAAGAAAATAACACCAAGTATGTCTCCATACCATATAATCCGAAATATAGCAAGGGACTCAATAAGGTATTTAATAAGGTAGGCCTCACCTTAGTCTATAAGTCATCAGACAATCTGAGGAATATCTTAGGAAATCCCAAAGATAAGATTCCCAATTGTGAGAAAAGTGGAATTTATGAAATTAGTTGTAATGATTGTGACAAAAAGTATGTTGGGCAAACTAAAAGGTCAATTAAAACACGATTTAAAGAACATTTAGCACACTTAAGATACAATAGAACAGAAAAGTCTAGCATTGCCGAACATGCCCTTGAAGCTGATCATACTGTAACATTAGATAATCTAAGATTAATAAAAAATGTATCTGATAGGAGATTGTTGAACGCATACGAAAGTATGGAAATCATAAAATGTAAAAGTAGTTTAAATAAAGACAGAGGGCCTATTCCTTATAGTTCCCTCTACTGGTTACTTGACCGGAACTGAGGGCCTTGTCTATGTCATTAGTTCCGCTTGAGTAATTCTAGGGTTAGGCTAAGTATAAATAGGGTAGATATGTAGTTTACCTTTAGTCAATCATCGCTCCTGATGAAGCTAACATGGTTAGCGAAACGCGCGTCGAGTGCAAAAATAAAGTGTTTGGTGTAGTGGTGATATATACTGAGTAGTGTCATTGTGCCAAAGATTCCACATTCCCAACTTAGTACTTATTTTATGTATATGTACGGAAAATCGAAAATAAAACAGTTTCATTCTAAACTTTAATGTCTTAAAAATTAGGTAATTTTTAACTGCCCTCGTTTTGCGTTAGTTCTGTTTTTGACTGCAATGTGTTCCCAACGTTTGATAAGCAAAACGTCCGCGGCGGTTGCATTTTCTTGTTGTTCTACATAAGTTAACGCTTTTCCTAGGGCCTCTAGTCCTTCTGACTGTGACATTTTTACTGGAATATTGTCAGTAGCTTCTACTTCGTTATCATCATCGTCATCACTGTCTATTTTATTAGCATTTTTGCATACACTTTTAATTAATTCTTGGTCAGTCATTTCATCTTCCACAGTATCACTGTTTAACCATTCACAAACATCGGTTGCCGTAACACCTTCACATCCTGATATTCTTGTAATAATTTTAAACTTTCATTATCTTCTATTTCTGCCTCTGGGTAATGTCTTTCCTCTTGTGGAATCAATTTTGGCCAAGATTTTTCCAGAGTACTATTCTTTACTTGATTCCAGGCTGAAGCTATCCAATATATAACATTTTTCAAATTTATCTTTTTTAGACAATCAGTAAGATTGCCACCTTCATCTACTTCTTCTAAAATATGCTCCAATAACAAACGCCTGTAATTGCGTTTTAAATTTTCCAGTACACCCTGATCCATAGGTTGAATGAGAGAAGTTACAGCAGGAGGCAAAAACATTGCTTTTATTTCCCCACTTTCAAGTTGCTCCGCACTTGGGTGAGTGGGGGCGTTATCTAGTAACATAATACATTTTCTAGGATATCCATGTTCTTTTAAAAAAAGTTCCACTTTGGGAACAAAATCTCCAAAAAACCAGTCTTTAAATAGAGTCGCGTTTATCCAGGCATTGTTTTGATTTTTATACAAAACAGGAAAAGTATTGCGACGAATATTCTTAAAGGTTCGTGGATTTGGTGACTTACCAATACATAATAATGGGAGTTTGTGTCTTCCAGATGCATTACTGCATGCAAGAAAAGTAATACGTTCTTTGCTACGTTTGTAACCAGATGCTCCAGCTTCGGTTTTTGAAGCTAAGGTATTTGACGGCAACATTTTGTCGTTCAAGCCTGTTTCATCACAGTTATAGATTTGGTCTGGTTGTAAACCATGCTTTTTCATAAGCTGCTCAAAATTCTCTGCAAATTTTTTTGCAGCAGGTACATCAGCCAAGAATCTTTCTCCACAAACTTTTAGTTGACCTCCACCACGTCTTTTTTTCCACCTGTTTAGCCATTCATCACTTGCACAAAAAATATACAGGCGCTTCAATAACCGGCGACTCTTCGCTTAAACTCACTGCCTTATGTTTTAAAAATGTTCCTGAAATTGGTATTCCACGTTCTCGATTCTGTGTAAACCATAAAAGTAAAGAATCATCCATTTTTTGGTATTCACAGATTTTCATACTTTTTCGTGCCTGTGTGGGCGATAGGGTCTATAACAAAACACTACACCATTTTCCAAGTTTTTCGAGATTTTTTCTTCACTCTGAAACAGTACTCACGGCTACACCTAAATCTTTCACTATATTTTTAAGAAGTTCACTATTATCTAAACATTGAATTCACAAAACACACCCCAAATGAGTTTTCAACAATGTTTGTTTCCAATCTTTACTGAAAATTGATGACCTTGAAATTTTTGTTTTTTATATACCAGATAAATTATTAAAGGTAATGCACATAATTTTCGTTCAATCTACACCCTTTGGAGAATATTCCCGAATTTTTTTAAAATTTTTTGATAATTTGTTTTCGAGATGAGGCGGGTGAACAGCGATTTTTCGCCATTTTTTAAAAATAATACAAAGAAAAGTGCACGCAAGTATTGCATTATGTATATATTTTTTACTTGTGTTTTCACAAGCTTTCATTTGACACCACACTCGATTACCTAGTAAAAAAATTTTTTTTTCACTTCCGATTTCACCCCCCAAAACTAACCCCTTAAGTCAAAATTTAACTTTCAAAACTAATGGCCCTGATGAGGCCATCAATTCCTATATTATTACCAAATTTCAACTTTCTATGACAAATAGTTTCGGAGAAAATCGGGTGTGACAGATAGACGGACAGACAGACACCGAAGTCATCTTATAAGTGTTCCGTACGGAACACTAAAAAAATCTTATAATTTAAAGTACAATAAAAAAATATATAATCGCCATTCTATGGTATTATCCATAATTTTTAAAATATTTTTTTTAATACACATACTTTTTGGAGCGCCCAGGTGTATGTAACCTTTAACATCTGAAGAAAGACCTCAGGAGCCGAAAATTTTTCTCATATGAGGCATAAATAGAGATTTTTTGGATCGAATGGAACAACTTCAGAAAGTTAAAAAGTATATGCGAGTTTTAGGCTGGGTTACAATCAAAATGTAAAGAGAAGTTGTATAACACAATCCTACAAAAAATTTTTTTTTTTTTTATCCTAAAATTAATTTTATGATTTTTCTATTCATTATGCTCCAAAATAAAGGAAAAGTACCCATATTCCATATAAAGTTTGCTTTTTTGGTAGTTATGATAATAATACATTTTTTTGAGTTATCGTAGAAATATTAAATAGTTCTGATATATTTAAAAATACCGCGAAAAAATAAACGGGTCGTAACTTTCACACAGTGACTGTTTGTAGAAGACTTAAAGAGGTTAAAATGTCGTCGAGAAAGTGTGAATATGATGCTGATGCATTTTGTTATATATGTGGTATATTTATTAAAGTACGAGATATAAAATTTTATTTAAACGCATGTGAAAAGCTTTGTGAAGCCTACAAAGCCTATTTCAACTGCCCTGTTCGGAATCTAGACAAGCCCTGGGCTCCACATGTTGCTTGTAGTAATTGCAAAAGATGTTTAGAAGGTAAACAATTTTTTGTAAAAAAAAAATATAAATATGTTTATTTTTATCTTTATTTATATCAGGTTGGTATCGAGGTGAGAAACGGAGTATGAATTTCGCAGTACCGAGAATTTGGCGAGAGCCAAGAGACCACGTTAATGACTGTTATTTTTGCGTAGTAAATCCAGCTAAAAAACGTAGAGGCAAAAATGCGAAACCCATCGAATATCCTGACCTTGCTTCATTTTCTGCTCCAATCTCACATAGCCCACAACTTTCAGTACCTGAACCTCCTAAAAAATTCTCTCAGTCAAGCTCATCTCAGAGTTCAAATAAAAATATTGAAGATGAAGAATTTGTACTGTCACAGGAACCACCGAAACCCCATTTTCTTACCTCAGAAGACTTTAATGACTTAATAAGAGATTTGAATTTGCCGAAGAATAAGGCAGAGCTTTTGGATTCTCGTTTGAAGCAATGGAATTTGCTTATTGATGTCAAAATAACAGATCAACGAAGTCGGCATGAGAGATTTGCTACGTTCTTCACCAAAGAAGATGGACTTTGTTATGGTAACGATATAAGAGGTTTGTTTGAAGCAACTGGGATGCCCTGTGTTCCCAGTGAATGGCGTTTATTTATTGGCAGTTCGACGAAAAGCTGGAAAGCCGTTTTATTACATAACGGAAATAAATTTCCATCTCTTCCAGTCGCTCATTCTGTACATCTAAAAGAAAACTATGAAAGTGTTAAAATTTTACTCTTCTCTTCTTCTTCTTCTTCTCATTTAGTAGGCAGTTTTGCCTGTTCTTTCTTCTCTGCCTAGTCTGGGGTCAGATTATCACTCCAACGTTTTCTAGGACGTGCTATGCTTCTACGACCCAGTGGCGATTTATTCCGCGCCACTCTAACCGCTCTTGTCTCATCCATTCGACTAATGTGCTCGTTCCATTCCCTTTTCCTATTGAGTACCTAGTCATTCACATTTTCCACCTTGCATGATCTTCTTATGTTTTCACTTCTTTCTCTGTCCAGAAGTGTCTTTCCAGCAATCCTGCGGAGTATTTTCATCTCGGTTGTCTCCATTTGTCGCCTTGTTTTGGATGTTTCGGGGCGAGTTTCAGCAGTATATATCATTATTGGTCTAATGGCTGTCTTGTATATCTTGGCCTTAATTTCCATCCAAATAAATTTATTTTTCCATATTGTGGTGTTTAGACAGGCCGCTATTCTTGTGGCTTTAGTAGCTTGTTCTCTGACCTCATTTTCAACGTCACCATATGCGGATATCTCTATTCCAAGGTATTTAAAATACATTTCTTGTTGGATAATTTTCCCATCTACAACTAATTTGCATCTAAGGGGTGTTTTGGAGGTTGTCATACACTTTGTTTTGGAGGCTGATATTATCATGTTAAGGGATTTAGCTGTTCGATTGAATATGTTTAGAAGTCTTTGCAAATCATCCTCGTTCTCTGCCATTAGTACTGCGTCGTTAGCATAACACAATATTGGGACCTGCTTGTCTCCCATTCTGTAGCCCTTCTGTTTTCGGACTCTCTTGATTATTTCGTCCATGATAATATTAAACAAGAGAGGGCTCAGGGAGTCTCTCCGCCTTATACCCTTGCCAACCGGTATTGGTTCAATGAGCTCACCGTTTATTTTAGCTTGTATCTTGTTGTTCGAGTATATGTTTTCAATAGTTTTAATAAGGTTATAAGGGATTTGTCTATCATATAGTAGGTGCAGAATGTCCCCCAGCTGGACGCGATCGAATGCTTTTTCCAAATCTATGAAGCACAAGAATGCTGGTTTGTTGTATTCGATGGATTTTTCAACTATTTGTCTTAAGATAAACACAGCATCCGTACAGGATCTTCCGGATCTAAATTCTTGCTGTTCATCTAATAAATTGATTAAATTATTGATTTTGTTTGTTATTATTTTAGTTGTAAGTTTCAGGGTAGTGCTGAGAAGGTTTATGACCCTGTAATTCGCCGGTGTTTTCCTATCCCCTTTTTACTTGAAGCTTTAAAATATCAAGAGTATAAGTGGCAGTTCATTGGAGATTTTAAGATGGTAGGATTTTTAATGGGGCTACAGGGTGGATATATAAAATATCCGTGTTATCTCTGTTTGTGGGATAATAGAGTGGATGCGCAACACTATGTTCAACGATCATGGCCTCTAAGAACGGAATTTTGTGTTGGAAAACAAAATGGTAAATGTGAACCTATTGCTGAAACTGAAAATGTATTAATGCCGCCTTTACACATCAAGTTAGGGCTTATGAAACAATTCGTAAAAAAGCTAGATGAAAAATCTGAAGCTTTTACATTTTTAAAAAACTTTTTTCCAAAGTAGTCCGAAGCAAAGGTTAAAGCTGGAATTTTTGTCGCTCCACAAAATAAAAAAACTTTTGCCAGTGAAGAATTTCCAAAATTACTAGTGCTCAAAAAAAAAGTTGGAATAGTTTTAAAGCAGTAGTGTCTGGATTTTTAGGGAATAACAAAGTTGAAAATTACTAAGAGCTAGTTGAAAACGTGTTAGAAAACTTTAAAACCATGGGTTGCAGAATGTCTCTAAAAGTATATAACACATGGGCTGAAAAGTCCCGGACCTAACAAAGAAAACACGGTTTTTTTGGTTCAAAATTAGCTTTATTCATCAACGTAATCTCCATCAAGAGCAACGCAATCATTCCAGCGCCGCTCTAACATTTCAATACCACTTTTGTAGAACGATTTATCTTTTGCCTCAAAATAGGCCTCAGTTTCAGCGATAACCTCTTCATTCGTGCGAAATTTCTTACCGGCGAGCATTTTTTTCAGGTCTGCGAACAGCCAGTAGTCGCTGGGAGCCAAATCTGGCGAATACGGTGGATGTGGGAGCAATTCGAAGTTCAATTCATGTAGTTTTGCCATTGTTTTGATTGACTTGTGACACGGTGCGTTGTCTTGATGAAACAAAATTTTTTCTTTGCCATATGCGGTTGTTTTCTTTGCAATTTCGGCCTTCAAACACTACCTAACGCTCCAATAACGCTATATAATATTCACTGTTGATGGTATTTCTTTTCTCAAGATAGTCGATGAATATTACACCACGCACATCCCAAAATACCGAGGCCATAACCTTTCCAGCCGATTGTTGTGCTTTCGGGCGCTTTGGACGAGGTTCACCAGTTGCTGTCCACTCAGTTGACGATTGTTTTGATTCCGGAGTGAAGTGATGGATCCATGTTTCATCCATTGTCACATATCGACGCAAAAATTCCGGTTTGTTACGTTTAAACATGGCCAAACACTGCTCAGAATCATCAACACGTTCTTGTTTTTGATCAAACAGTGAGCAAACGCGGCACCCACTTTGAACAGAGCTTTCTCATAGTCAAATGCTCATGCAATATAAAGCCAACACGTTCTTTTGATATCTTTACGATGTCAGCTAACTCACGCAACTTCACTTTTCGATCGTTCAAAACGATTTTATGGATTTTTTTGATGTTTTCTGGTGTTACCGCCTCATTTGGACGTCCACTGCTTTCTGCATCATCGGTGTCTCTACGACCACGTTTGAAGTCAGCAAACCAACGTTTTATTGTTGTTTCTGATGGAGCGGAGTCCCCATAACACTTTTCAAGCCATTGCTTCGCTTGAACGGTATTTTTTCCCATCAAGAAGCAGTGTAAAATTAAAACACGAAATTGTTTTTGATCCATTGTTTTGAAAATAACAAAAGTAGCGTCACTCTTAGCACAATAACTCACAAACTAATGAATAGAATATCATGAAATTTTAACAGCTGTCTTTTGAAGGTTAGTATTAACTGAAAAAAAGGTGACTGCAATAAAACTAGCGCCATCTATGTGTTAGGCCCGGGACTTTTCAGCCCATGTGTTATGCTGCATGCTCATTTAGATAAATTTGAAAACAACAAGGGAGCGTACTCAGAAGAACAAGGAGAGCGTTTTCATCAAGATATTATGAACTTCGAACAACGTTATCAGGGCCAATAGAACGAAAATATGATGGGGGACTACATTTGGGGTTTAGTGAGAGAAAGTACTTATGAACGTGAAAGAAAAAGTAATAGGGTTCACTTTTAAACTTTTTTCCACTATTTTGTAATTTGATATGATAGTGAAAAGTTGATAAAAATCATATATAAATATATTTGTTTGCAGTAGCAATAAATAAAAATTTAAACTATGGATTTTCTAAAATACTGTTCAACCGTTCTCCTGGATATAAAAGCAAACTTTTTCAGGCCATATATATTTTTTTTCGTCTAACTGTCGATAAATCTATCGAAATTTCATACCCTCTTATCAAAGTCAAAATTCGTGTTGACCTGTGTAAAATTTTGAAATGAATCAGCTGGCCGTCACTTCTAGGTAAAAGCATGCCTGAAGTCACGTAAACAGCACATTCCAAATGGACCCACAAAATTTCAGTAAATGATAAAGACGTAAATTGGGGGTATAACGAGATACGGGCTTACACATTGATCAGAATTATCTCGTCATTCAAGCCACCCTAACAGATTGATGTGGCAAAATAGCTTCAGGTCAATTTGACCGTATTTTTCATCTAATATAATTTTTTATGACATTTTGAACGATTTCTTGGTCGTGCAGTGATATTTTTCGTACCATACTCTATTTATTTGAAAATGACAGCAATAAGTCATCTAGAATTATGCAAATTAGCATCAAGCAGTAGTCAGGGCCTCAAAGTTTTATCTTTCATTTTACCTGTAATGCAGCTGTTCAATAACTTTATTGGAGTACCATCTGGAAAACGACCCTTTTTTGTTTCTTTAGGGCTAAGTAGTCTGAAATAGTTCTGACCAGTGGTGGTGCGTATGGGCGTATACGTATTATTTGCGAATATGGAATGGGATTCCATCAGTATTCCTGAGACAATGTTTGGTTTTCCTGAGCAGACCAATACACTATATCTTCTGTTTGTCGTTGGACTAGCTTTTTAACACCCATTTATAAATCGGGAAATCGTGAGGATATAACCAATTACAGGGCTATTTGTATTCAGTCGGCTATACCGAAGCTCTTTGATAAGCTTGTCGCGGATCAACTTTCAGGGATTTGTATGAACTTTGTGAGATACGAGCAGCACGGCTTTTCTCGGGGAAGATCCACAGTCACGAATTTATTAAGTTACGAGCAGTATCTGTTGGGCGCGTTTGGGAGAGGTGTGCAGGTTGATGCTGTATACACTGATTTCTCGAATGCGTTTGACAGGGTTAATCATGAGCTTTTGGTGGGAAAGCTTGGAGCCCTGAGATTCGGCACGAGCGTGATTAGGTGGATCAAGAATTTTTTTGACTGAACGTAGCCAGTGTATACGTATATTAAATCATACGTCCCGCAGGGTTCACACTGTGGGCCTCTCCTTTTTAATTTGTTCATTAATGATATTGGTGAGATGTTCAACCATTCTGAATATCTTTTATTTGCAGATGACCTCAAATTGTACAGAGGAATAGAAAGTGTAAACGATGTTACGCGTCTGCAGGAAGATCTGAATCGACTCTATCACTGGTCAGAAAGAAATGGCTTAAGTCTAAATGTTAAAAAGTATTTCTGCATTTTCTTTGGTAGGAAGCGGAATATTGAGCGTCATTGGTATAATTTGAACGGCGCCCTGCTTGAGTTGGTGTCGGAGATTGGTGACTTGGGTGTGCTTTTGGACAGTCAACTTAATTTTCGTGGCCATATTAATAATATTCTGAGACTGGGCCTCAGAAATCTTGGTTTTGTTACCAGATATAGTAAGCAATTGTCGGCTAGCACGTTTAGAGTGTTGTATTTTTCAATGGTGCGCTCTGGTTTGAAGTATGCTTCGGTAGTGTGGTCACCATCTTACCAGTGCCATATTGCTGAGATTGAGTCAGTGCAGCGTAGATTTCTACGAACTTTAGCTTTTAAAGCTGGAATAAATATTTATAAGGATGCAAGTTTTCATATTGACTATGGGGTGATTATGAACGCTTTTGGTATGGCTACTTTGGAGAAACGTAGAGATCTTGCAGATGTTTTATTCCTATATAAACGCCTGAATGGCTTTATTTCCTGTCAGGCCATATATATATTTTTTTCGTCTAATTGTCGATAAATCTATCGAAATTTCATACCCTCTTATCAAAGTCAAAATTCGTGTTGACCTGTGTAAAATTTTGAAATGAATCAGCTGGCCGTCACTTCTAGGTAAAAGCATGCCTGAAGTCACGTAAACAGCACATTCCAAATGGACCCACAAAATTTCAGTAAATGATAAAGACGTAAATTGGGGGTATAACGAGATACGGGCTTACACATTGATCAGAATTATCTCGTCATTCAAGCCACCCTAACAGATTGATGTGGCAATATAGCTTCAGGTCAATTTGACCGTATTTTTCATTTAATATAATTTTTTATGACATTTTGAACGATTTCTTGGTCGTGCAGTGATATTTTTCGTACTATACTCTATTTATTTGAAAGTGATAGCAATAAATCATCTAGATTTATGCAAATTAACATCAATCAGTAATAAAGGCCCCAGCGTTTTACCTACATTTTACTTGGATTGCAATTTTATTGGAATACAATCTGGAAAACGACCCTTTTTTGTTCTTTGGGGCTAAATACTCTGAAATAGTTCTTGCCAGTGGTGGTGCGTCTCGGCGTATACGTATTATTTGCGAATAGTATGAATGAAACAGTTTTATAATGTTTAAATATTTATTAGAAAAAAATAACATTTTATAATGAAACATTATTAATTAAAAAATATACAAATGAGGAAGTCAAATAACAATGAAAAAGTATTACCAATCTATCTCCGACATGCATGAAAAACTATCATTTCCAATGTTCTGCTAATTTATAGGTCGTATTATTTCTGGCGGCTTCACCTTTAACCTGTGCCGATATAGTTCTAGGGCCTTCCATTTGGCACTTGACAACTTTGAAATTTCACTGTGAACGCACCCTTAAGCCAATTAATGAACTGTCAACGTCAAAACATTCAGTAAAGTCAACATTTTCATCATGGTGAAGTACACGAACGAACAACGTTTACAAATAATTAAAATTTACTACCAAAATTTGGAGTCGGTGACTGCAACTTTAAGAGCGTTAACGCCAATTTTTGGTCGTAATTCTCGTCCCAGTAGACAAGCAATTCATAGTCTAGTGAAAAAATTTGAGTTAACATATTCGCTGCTGGATGTTCCCGTGCCAGTGAGACAACGGGTTGGTCGATGTGGCCAGAATATTGCTGCCGTTCAAGCATCCATCTCAAACGAACCAAAACAGTCGATTTCACGGCGTTCTCAATAATTGGGCATCGCTCAGACCACACTATTGCGGACGGAACTTGGCCTGCACCCTTATAAGTTAAAGTTAACTCAAGAACTAAAGCCACTCGATCATATGAAGCGACGTACGTTCTCGAATTGGGCTCTAGAAATGTTGGAAGAAGATGACCAATTTCATCGTAAAATCATCTTTAGTGATGAAGCGCATTTTTTGGATAAACGGCTTCGTCAACAAACAGAATATGCGTTATTGGTCAGGTGAAAACCCTCATGTGCTTGAAGAAACATCACTTCATCCACAAAAAATTACTGTTTGGTGCGGTTTTCATGCCGGTGGTGTCATTGGGCCGTTCTTTTTCGTTGATGAAAATAACCGTCACGTTACAGTCAATGGAGATCGCTACAGAGGCATGTTGCAACGTTATTTCTTTGATCATTTGCATGGGCTAGATATTAATGATATGTGGTTTCAACAAGACGGCGCCACAAGCCACACAGCGGGCGTAACAATCGACTTACTGCAATCTAAATTCGGTGAACGTGTTATATCGAGAAATGGTCCCGTCGGATGGCCGCCTAGATCGTGTGATTTAACACCTCTAGACTTCTTTTTATGGGGGTACGTTAAATCATTGGTCTATGCTAACAAGCCTGCGTCGTTAGAGGAGCTCAGAGCCAATATTGAAAGAGAGATAGCGGCCGTTTCCGTGGAAATGTGTGGCCGAGTCATCGAAAATTGGGTTCAACGAATCGACCGCTGCAAACGTGCCCGTGGTGGATATATGAATGAAGTCGAATTCCATACATAAATGTTTTGATTGTACATCAAGCCGATAATAAAATTTTCGAAATATCTCAAATGGGTTGCGTTTTATTTCAAAAAAAAGTTGTCAAGTCCTTAATGGAAGACCCGATATATAAACAGTAATATTACATTTTTTTGCCCTATGTCTGTATTTCTAGTAATTCTCGCTTAACGCCGTCTTTTGGAAATGGAATGTTTTTCTCGGTCATCCAAAGTTGGGACTCGTTCTAACTTTTTTAAATGATAACTTGCGTTATCCATTATAATAACAAAACCGTCTGGTATTAAGTCTATCATCTGCGAAAACCAATCTTCCAATACATCGGAAATTATATCTTCGTGATAATCGCCTGTTTCCTTGGATACGAATATTAAAAGATCTTCATTTACAGAATCACTTTCGTTTCCAATATGAGTAATAATTAACCTACGTCCCTTACCAGATGGTGGTTTAACACCAGTAGAATGCTTGGCGAGCTTTTTTGGTATTCCCATCTTGCCAAAATTTCTTGAGTGTGTACCCTTCATTTATCCACGTCTCATCTAAGTAATGTATCCTTTTTCCTTCAGAACGAGCTTTCCTCTGTTTCCTTAAATAGTCTCATTTCCATTGTACAGTTTCTCCACTTTCTATCAATAAAGATTTTCTTTCACACTTTTTGCAATAAAAATTCATACCTTTTAAAACACTCTGGGTGGCTTGTCGCAGCCTGCAGAATCACATCCAAAGTTGAAATACCATGGACAATACGCCTTACTGCTTGTTTTGTGTTCTTTATGAGCTCAAGTTCTCTTCTGCCTGGTCTCTTTTTTGGAGGGCCTATACCCCTCTCTTTTTCTACTCTTAAAATTCTGTAAAGTATGGCTTTACGAACTCCGATTAAGGAACATTTTGTCATACAAACGTCCACACTTAAATTACAATTTTGATTGTTTTTAACGTAGTCAAATACATTTTTAACTATATGCTTTTCATTATGGGTTAGCTGGTCGAACCTCCGGCGTTTCGCTGGAGAAGGCATTTTGTTAATACCCTAACTGACTTGACACTAACTGGCTTGACACTTGGGCATGCTGCTCTAAATATATATTTATAGTTTGGGCAACAGGAAGGTATGTAAATAAAATGATTTGCAGCATGGAAAAGTACACCTGTTATTAAATAAAAGCTGAAGGGTTTAAATTTAGCAAAAGAACTCGGGGACTTAATTGCCGAAAAACGGAAACTGAGAAGAAAATGGCACAATGGACAAAACTCTGCTCAATAAAGCCAGTCAACAGTTAACCAAGGAAATTAAAGATACTAAGCAAGCATCAATCAGCAAATTCCTCACGGAATTCACTGCGGATAATAGAACTGAATACTCATTTTGGAAAACTACTAAACACCTTAAACGTCCCATAGCACAAGTACCTCCTGTTAGAAGGCCGGATGAGAAATGGTCTCAAAAGAACTTGGAAAAAGCAAATATATTTGGAAAACATCTGGAAGCAAGATTCCATCCAAATGAAGGTGACAACGTGTTACCACGGCTTAACTCTAGTGGCTATCTCGAGAAAATTCCACTGATAACTCCTAAGAAAGTAGCTGAAGAGATTAAACACAGTCCTAATCGGAAAAAAGCACCAGGCCATGACCTTGTAACGGGTGAGATTCTAAAACGACTACAAAGAAAGCCCCTGGTTAAATTAACTAACTTCATTAATGCTCGTATTCGGCTAAGCTATGTCCCAGATGCATGGAAAACAACCGAACTTATAATGATACCAAAACCTGGTAAAAACCTAAGTGAAGTGGAATCATACCGGCCTATTTCATTGCCAATTATGTCTAAACTATTCGAGAAATTGATCCTAAAACGCCTCAAATCTATTCTCGATCAAAGAAAGCGGATACCATCTCATCAGTTTGGTTTTAGAAATGCCCATTCAACGGTTGACCAAGTTCATCGAATTACTGATGCTCTGCCGTCTTCCTTGATGTTGCACAGGCTTTTCACAGAGTGTGGCATGAAGGTCTACTACATAAACTAAGATCATATATTTCTGATCATTTCTATCATCTCTTAAAATCTGACTTGATCAATCGACACTTTCGTGATAAGGGCTAGTGCACCACAAGGAAGTGTGTTGGGACCAGTGCTCTATCTTCTCTATATCAATGATGTTCACACAACATTATATAGCACAACTGCTACCTTTGCTGATAATACGGAAATCTTGGCAGTAGCAGAGACTGTGGAAAGCTCAACCAGAAAATTGCAATCTGCTCTCGACAAAGTTGCCATCTGGACTAAGAAATGGCGCATTAAACTCAACGAATCAAAATCGACACACATAAACTTTACAAATAAGAGGATCACGCCACAACTGGTCCTCATTAATGGCATGCAACTCCCATATGCCAACACAGCAAAATATCGTGGTATGACCCTGGACGTCAAGCTTAGGTGGAAGGTGCATATCAAGAAGAAAAGCGTATTGGTTGCTCTGCACAATATCAACGTACAACAAGCCTATCTTATATAAGCAAACATTACGACCAGTGTGGAGGAAGCTGTGGGGCTGTGCCAGTGATTCTAATATCCAAGTGATCCAAAGGTTTCAAAATAAAGTGCTGAAGTATATTGTCAATGCGCCTTGGTATGTACGCGAATGTGACTTTCATCGCGACCTAGAGATTGAGATGGTCACGGATATTAATACAAAGACATAAGAAAGGCCTATGACTCAGTAACAAGACAAAGATTATGGAACGCAATGAGAGAAATAGGCATTGACAAAGAACTAATAAACGCAGTAAAAGCTCTCTACGAAAACAACACAGTGAACATAAAAATAGGACATAAAATAGGGAAGAGACTCCACACATCAAAAGACCTATTACAAGGATGCTCTACATCCCCAACACTATTCAAAATATACCTCGAACACACATTAAAAAAATGGAAGTAAAAATGTAGTGGAATGGGAATCCCAATACGAGAAGATTACTTATATACTAACTGTCCGTTAGTGCGCTTATCAGTCGAGAACCACTTATCCCTGTTTTATGTTAATTCATACATATGTTCTCAGGCCAGATTATCTATAATCTGTAATATATATAATATACAACGTCTCTCTGTCGCTCTATTTGTCTGTTTGCCTGTCTGTCTGTCCGTTAGTGTTCCCTGGCCAGGATATAGGATATATTTTATTACGTTAGGTAATATGAGAAATAAGCAGTGACGATAATAGTGAATCCAGTCGGAAAAAAGTTTGCCGCTAGCGCGTTCTCCTGCGATATACTGCCTAAAACATTAAATATGAAACAATATCATATTGCAAGGAATATAATATATATAAAATGCAACGTCCCTCTGTCTGTCTGTCTATCTATTAGTGCACTTATCACTCAAGAACCACTTATCCGATTTACGTGTTTTTTTTTTAATTCATACATATGTTCTCTGGTCAGGTTATCTATAATATATATAAAAAAATACAACGCCTTTCTGTCTGTCTGTCTGTTAGTGTGCTTATCACGCGAAAACCACTTATCTGATTTAAGTGCTTTTTTTTTTAAATATACATATGTTCTCTGGCCAGGTTATAGGATATATTTATTAGATTAGGTAACATAAGAAATAAGCAGTGATGATAACAGTGAATCAATACGCTGCCTAAACCATTAAATATGGAACAATCTCATGTAGTAAATAATATAATATATATAAAATGCACCGTCTCTCTGTCTGTCTGTCTGTGTGGAATAGAAGTAAAACTAACTGAAAAATAAACAATAACTACAAATTTTTAGGTATGAACAATTATGAGTAGTTTAAACTATGTTAAAAAATAAATCTCTACTAGAAAGTCAATCATATCAGAAATTCAAGTTGAAAATGAAAGGACCCCACACTAATTCGATGGAAAATGGGGCCCGGCCAATTTTTTTTATATTGCATTTTTTTGTAGCTTTTGTAGTAAAAGTCTCCACGGGTACAAAGTGCGAAATGCGCTGGTTTAAGGGCTAACACCTCTGGAATTCCTGTATGAAAACACTGTATGCACATCTTTACATTTATACGCAGATTTAGAATATTGTTTATATTGGTAAGACAATTCCTTGACTTATCTACTTAGATATGGTCAATAATATTTTAAAGTAACCAGGTTCTGCCAATTAGACATCGGTTGAGGCTTACTGATATATACAGTAATCTTGTATGTATAAAAATCTCTTGCAGGTTCAAGGGATTTCAGAAGCGTTAGGGCAACAAGAGCTACAAAAAATTGCAATATAAAAAAAATTGGCCAGGCTCCATTTTCCATAAGATTAATCCTTTAAAGCAATCGTTGTTCTACCTAATTGAATATCCCATGAATTTCTTGTTTTTTATTATTTTACATTCTGCTCAAAGCGATGAACATTTTTAAATAAGTTTATTTATTAATTGCGTGGAAATCGGGATGAAGAATAAAAGTTTCGCAGACGACCAAGTAATCATAGCGCAAGATGAGGAAGACCTCAGTTATATGGTAAGAAAACTGAAAGAAGAATACACTAAAGCAGGATTAGCAATAAACTTTGATAAAACGGAATATCTAACAACAAAGGAGGGAAACGTGGAGAATCTAGAAGTCGATAACGAAACAATAATCAAAGGAACCGATAGATTTAAATATTTAGGAACCATTATTTCAAAAAACGCAACATCAGAAGAAGAGATTAAAGCTAGATTAGAACAAACGCGGACATGCATAAGACAATTAAATTCGATCCTGTGGGACAAGCACATTACAAAGAGAAACAAAACACGTATATACAAATCAATAATACAAAGCATAATGACATACGGGTCAGAAACATGGACGATCAAAAAAAGAAATAAATCTAAAATTAACGCGGTAGAGATGGAGTATTGGAGAAGATGTTGTAGAGTGACACGTATGGAGAGAATAACAAATGAAGAAATAAGAAGCAAAATGAACATCAAAGAGAACGCAATAAACACCATTGAAGAAAAACGATTAAAATGGTATGGACACATAAGACGGAGCGAAGATAATAGGTGGATAAAGAAAATAACGGAGTAGAGCCCTATAGGGAGAAGAAAAAGAGGAAGACCCAGACGATCCTGGAGAAACGATGTGGACGAGGCTATGGAGGTCAGGGTCTAACAGATGGAGACTGGGAAGATAGAAACGGATGGAATCAAAGGCTGAGAGAAGGAAGACAGTGTCAGCTGTAGAAAATCCTTGATATATATATACGGATATTAACGGTTGATTTGCCGACTTTCATCAAAACCACATCAACATGGAAGCGTCCAGACTTCTAAGTGTGCAAAGTTGTCTGAACACTGAGTGATTCAATGGAAAATATCTTAGTTGTAGTTATTCGTTAGCATATTAGAACAAAATTGATCGTTAGTTGACTAAACTAGTTTTAATTGTATTAGGTTCTTGTTCTGGACCTTTTTTTTTTAAAAAAAAATTAATTGACTTGACACTAACTGGCTTGACACTTGGGCATACTGCTCTAAATATGTATTTATAGTTTGGGCAACAGGAAGGTATGTAAATAAAATGATTTAATCGGCAATAAAACTGGGTTATAATGAAAAATACGTGGAAATAGATACCACGCCTCTGTTATAGGACCGCCCGCGCCGGTCCGTCCACTGTCCTTTTTATTACTGTCAGTTTCAAATAAATAGAGTTTAATATAATTTTTTATGACATTTTGAACGACTTCTTGGTCGCGTAATAGTGAGTAAACGATAAACAACTCAATAATCTCATCTTCGTTGTAAAACGTTTAAACCTATAAAATGACGCCACTGCTGAATATTAATTAGCTATTTGTTTATTTCTATGTTCTCAATTCGCAGAAGTGTGACAGGTAATCGCCCAATGGCTCAATGGCCCCATATTTACATGGAAAAAGTCACGTTAAAATCATGCTTTGTCTCTTTGATGCGGGTACTTAAACCATCATCAAAGGAACCGCGCTATTTCTGGGTGGGCATAGTTCACAGAAATTTGCATTTTCTAATTTCAAACTGATATTTATTTTAATGAAAAGGTTTTGGTCCAATTCGATTCAATTCAAAAACGCTTTATTATTCAAAATTAGTTTACAACTACTTAAACTTACATATTTGGGTTTCTTACAAATATAATACGAGGTCTGTTTGAAAAGTGCTCGGTCTGACACATAGATGACGTTAGAAACTGAGAAACCATAATTGTATTGGAAAGTTCAATCCTTTATATAAACACGTGTAAAATTTTATTTCGATCTGTCAATGTATTCGTAAAGATAGAAGTCAGAGACTGATCCAGTTCTGCAGAGAAAAGCACCTCTCTATTATGAACACTTATTTTAAATTACCACTCCGACGGTTATATACGCGAAAGGCCCCTGCAGATGGAAAAGGTAACAAAAGCATTCAAAATCAAATCTATAATATACATATATAAAATGCAACGTCTCTCTGTCTGTCTGTCCGTTAGTGCGCTTATCACTGGAGAACCACTTATCCGATTTACGTACTTTTTTTTTTAAAACATACGTTTGTTCTCTGGGCAGGTTATAGGCTATATTTTATTACGATAGGTAGCATAGGGAATCAGCAGTGACGATAATAGTGAATGAAGTCGGAAAAAAGTTTGCCGCTAGCGCCTTCCCTTGCAGTACACAGCCTAAACCATTAAATTTGGAACAATATTATGTAGCAGAGAATATCTATAATCTATAATATATCTAAAATGCAATGTCTCTTTGTCTGTCTGTCTGTCTGTCCATTAGTGCGTTTATCAGGCGAGAACCACTTATCCGATTTAGTGTCTTTTTTTAAATTCATACATATATTCTTTGGCCAGGTTATATAGTAATAATAATAATCTATATCTATAATATATGTAAAATGCAACGTCTCTCTGTCTGTCTGTCCGTTAGTGCGCTTATCCCTCGAGAACCCCTTATCCGATTTACGCGATTTTTTAAATTCATACATATGTTCTCTGACCAGGTTATATAATAATAATAATAATAATCTATATAATATATATAAAACACAACGTCTCTGTGTCTGTCTGTCCGTTAGTGTGCTTATCATTCGAGAACCACTCATTCGATTTACGTGATTTTTTTTAATTCTTAATTTAATATATGTCAAAAAAAATCTATAATATATATAAAACGTAACGTCTCTTTGTCTGTCTGTCTATCCATTACTGCGCTTAGCACTCAAGAACCACTTATCCGATTTACGTGTTTTTTTTTTATAAAATACAAAGGGAATAAACGGAGACAAAATGCTAATATGTAGGGAAAAAGATGGAAGTTTAGCAGTAAGCTTCGCAGAAAGACTGAATAGATGGGGGGAATACTTTAAAGAAACACTAAATGAAGATGAAAATGAGTTGAATGAGAAATAGGAAGCAAAATTAACTGAAAGGCAGGAGGCGACAAATAAACCCTGCAAAGAAGTAATAAGAGAAATACTCAGAACCCAAAAAAAATAAGGTGGAAATTGTAGAACTGATAAAAGCTAGAGAAGTAGATCTGGAAAATGAAATATGCCGGTTGGTGCAAGAAATATGGGAAACAGAAAAGATGCCAGTGAGCTGGAGAGAGTCGCTCATTTGTCTAATATACAAAAAAGGAAAAAAAAACTATATGTGCTAATTATAGACCAATAGCCTTACTGGATGGCGTGTACAAGATAGTAGTGTTGACTATCAAAAACAGACTAGCAGAGAAAGCCGAGTCTATTCTGGGAGAGTACCAGTGTGGATTCAGGAAAAATAGATCTATTACAGACCAGATATTTTTGATTAAGCAAATTCAAGATAATAGCTTAGAACAAAATTTGGCACTACACTTGGTCTTTGTGGATTTCAGAGAAGCATATGACTCTGTAAATAGAGAAGGACTCTACAAGATAATGGAAGAACTAAAAATTCCAAGTAAATTGATTCGCATGGTGAGAATGACCCTGAATGACACAGAAAATAGAGTGTTGGTTGAGGGCAAAGTATCAGACAAGTTTAAGGTGATAAGAGGATTAAGAAATTCTATCTTGGGGTGACAGTAACCAAGTGGAATTCAACGCTACAAAAACCCAGGCGGCAGTTTTTTCTAAAAAAGTTAACGTTGCAGAACCCCACATAGTTATGTCGGGGCACTCCATCCCTCTAACATCGTCACTCAATCTGTTAGGCGTTAATTTGGGAGCAAATATGTCCTGGCATGAACATGTTGCAGGCATAGCAAGAAGAGCTTCTCAAAAGTTGGGAATATTGTTTCGAACCAGAAAGCTTACACTCCACAACAACTGTTAATTCTTTACAAAGCTCAAATTCGACCAACTATGGAATATTGCTCCCATGTTTGGAGCTCCGCTCCCAAACATACACTGCATTTGTTGGATTCTATCCAGAGAAGAGCTGTTCGTCTGATTGGACACCCGGAACTGACCGACGGCCTTGATTCGCTGGAGCATCGAAGAACGGTTGGCGACTTGAGCCTATTCTACAAGTACTTTCATGGAAAGTGTTCGAAATATGTGGCCCGTTTAATTCCTCCCAGAGCGGTGCATATTAGAAGTACACGTCGCGCTAATGCTTCACATCCGTATGAGGTTCAGCTTGTTACTCCTCGTACAGCGCTTTTCAAGCAGTCTTTTATATGGAGAACATCATACCTTTGGAATGGTTTACCCAGGACTGTGTTTCCCATCGAGTACAATCTACAGCGATTCAAGAACAACGTGAATCGCTTTCTCCACACACGTGTCGCTCCTGTAGCGCTTTAGGGACTTCCCTGTAGCACGTGTGCTAGACCCATAAAAAAAAAAAAAATTAAGACAGGGGGAACCAGTGTCGACACGTCTATTTAATTTGGTACTAGAAAATAAAAACAAATGGAACGATATACCAACAAACCTGCCAATGCTTGGCCTATGCGGATGATGTAGCAGTGATTGCAAGAGCAAAAGAGAACCTCAAAAAAGCCATAAGTAGGATAGAAGAAAGGGGAAGGATCAGAGGACTAAAGATAAATGAGGAAAAAACAAAATACATGGAAATTACAAAGAAGAAGGATAATAAAAACAACAAAAGTTTAGATATAATAAACAAGGGAAAATATATATGTTTGAAAAAGTAGACAAATTTGATTATGTGGGAGTAACAATAACAGAGAGTGGACAAGAAAGGACAGAGATACAAGAAAGAATAGCGAAAGGACAGAGATGTTTGGGGGCAATGAATCCAATATTGAAATCAAAGAATGTATCAAGAAAAGCAAAAGAAAGAATATATACGACAGTTGTTAGACCCACGGTGACATATAGATGCGAAACGTGGAAACTGAAAAGGAGACGTTGGAGGTGTGGGAAAGGAAAACTTTGAGAAGAATCTACGGAGAAAGGAAAGAAGAGGGACTGTGGAGAAGAAGAACAAACTACGAATTAAAATGCCTATATACGAAATCCCTTATAAGCCAAATCATAATAAGCCAGCGATTTGGATGGTTGGGACACGTGGCAAGGACGAAAGAAGAAAGACAGGCAAAGCAAGCCCTAATAAGAGGAGTGGTTGGAAGAAGAGGCAAGGGTAGACCTCGATCTACATGAATTCATGCAGTAAAGGAAGATCCGGAGTTGATGGGAATCCCGCACTGGGAAAAGCTAACAGAAGACAAAAAGAAGTGGAGACAAGTATGCAACCAAGCCATGGGCCTCTAAGGCCCCTTGAGCTATATAATAATATAAACATAACGAATAAGCAGTGACGATAAAGGGAATCAAATCCACGCGAGCGGAGCCGCGGGCACGGCTAGTAGACTATATAACCATCAATGGAAGGTAAGGTATTTTCATTTGTGACCATGGACCTTAGAAAATTTTAAAATGTCTTCTAGGTATAAATAGATACATAAAATTTAAAATTAAGTAGGTATCTGGAAATCGTGTTTTCACGCTCTTATTGGCTCATATTGCTACATACAACATAGCCTTGTGAGGTATGTGAACCTCCACCAAATTCCATCACGAGCCGCCACTGCTAAACGATGATGGTCCGAGAGAGCTACAAATATATGTTGAGTTATCAGGCTAAGGACAGCGTGCACATAATATAATGTTCTACTTCTCATAGAAATTTTGACAATTTATTGAAAAAAAAAAATCTCCTACGGCGTACAAATTTAAAGATTGCTAGACGGTCTATTGAGACGGCAACACTGTTTAAGCATGACGTTTTGTTTTGGGGCAGCTAAAATAGGGCGCCAGGCTTGAAAATGGGGTCGATCAATGTAACAGGAGGGGTCGGACGGATAGGAGGGACCCGCAGACGGGGCAAAAGTGCACCATGAAATGCGCATTTTCTTTTATAATGCTTAAAATAGTGTGGATGGGCAATTTTAAATAATAAGTGGGACTGCGTTGTTTTCGTGTAGGTGAAAGCAGAGCTGTCGCCAATTACTGTGAAAAATAGGGTAAATTCTAATTATTGAAAATATTACTTACTGACTCTCGGTAATTTGGAAAAAAGTAGGTCAATTACTCGTTCCAGTTACTTTAATTGAATAATTACTTAACTTGCCGAAGGGAAGTAACCCTTTCGTGAAAAAATCCCCCCGCCGACATTTCTGCATTTAAGGTCTCTAGATCAGGAAAAATATCGTCTTCTATTTCCGTCGATCTGTCTGTCTCTCGCTACACAATAATTACACTATCTAACAGTAAACAATTCACCAACATCTTGAATAGTGATTCGTATTAGGTATATCTAGTACAGAGGTCGGCAACCTTTTAACTAAGGGGTGCCAGTTTTCATCCATACAACATTTTGCGTGCCGACATAGGTACTTACTACAAGTAAAATTAACAAAAATTAACTTAAATTAACTTAAAATATTGCTTTTAGAAGGTTTAATTTAACATTTAACAAATAATGTTATTATACTAGTCCTAGGACCAAGTGTGAACCCTATGCTTGAAGTTCTTTAGAGAGTTTTCTTATATCCGGTTCATGTCTGGTTATTTTCAGTGTCACACATGCTTCCGAGTTGTCTGTTGTCAGCATGCTTCGGTACAGGTTTAAAATCACTCTCGTATGGAAAAAAAGTTGTTCACAGATATAGGATGATCCGAAAGCTGTAAGCATGGCAAACACTACTTTCTTAAGACAAATAAATTTCTCTGGTAAACTCATCCGACAACTGAGTATCTCGTTTGAATGGTTCTGGCAGTCACCTTCTAATACCCTTCTTAATTCTACAAATTTCGTGTTCCATAACTCGGAGCTTTTAAATTCAATGTATTGAAGATCAAAATCATTAATGTCCATCCATGAGAAAAGAGATATGTCAAAGCAACTGCTGGAAAAATCCATTAAATCTGGTTTGATTAAAAAAGCGAACATAGTACCATGTTTATCAAAATCCTGACCCCTCTCGATAAACTCCTCTTTTAAATTAGTCATATATTTAAAAATTTCGTCTATTAGTGTACCATCGTCGACACTGGATATATAAGTTTTTAAATTTGGAAAGTGTTTGTAGTAATATCGCTGATAAATAAATTTATTTTTAATTTGAATGATTTCCAGGATTCGTATAAATCCAGAACTGTTTTGCCTGAACCTTGTAACTTTAAGTTGAGTTCACTAAGATGGTTTGTAATATTAGTAAGAAACATTAACATACAGATCCAGTTCTTATCTGCTAGTTCAGGATAAGCATCCACTTGATTTTTTTCCAACAAGAACGATTTAATTTCGCCCAGACATTGCATAAATCTAGAAAGCACTTTACCACGGCTGAGCCAGCGCACATTATTGTGCAATGGTATATCTGAATATACACTTTCTAATTCCTACAGAAACGCCTTAAATTGTCTGTGGATTAGTGAAGAACGACCGACAATGTAGTTAACTATTTTAATCACCCTATCCATCACGGATTTTAAACTTCCAGCGGAGATTTTAGCGCACAAACTCTCTTGGTGAATTATGCAATGAAAATTCAAAACTGATCGTTCCATGCGTTCAATAAGAAGGGAAACAAATCCTTTATGTCTCCCAATCATAGCAGGAACGCCATCTGTCGTTACGTAAAAAACTTTATTTAAATCAATGTTCCGCTTTTCAAAATGTTTAACAAATTCTGAAAATATATCCTCTCCTCTTGTAGTTCCCTGCAATGGGAGCAGACAAATCAGCTCTTCATACACACTGCCATCATCGAAGTATAGCGCAACGATTGCCAGACGGGCAATGTCATTAATATCGACACTTTCATCCAATGCTACACTAAATACAAAACTCCGTTTGATAGCGTCTCGCTGCTGTTTTTGGACATTTTGTGTCATTTCGGTAATTTGTCTCTCGATGGTCCGCGCTGATGCCGGTATGTCCCTAATCCTGGCCAATATTGTATCCTTAGAGGGCAAGTCGTCGAATAAAATCTCGCCAGTACTCAAAAACGTTTGCTTCATAAATTCTCCGTCAGTGAACGGCCTACCCTTTTGTGCCAACGATTGTGCAATTTTGAAACTGCATTCAGTTACCTGATTTTTTCCTTGGAAAACTTTGCTAAAGAATGTTGACTGTTTCTCGTATTGTTTACTTGCTTTTTGTATTGCCTCCCTTTTATCAGCGTTATCTTTAAATGACGATTCATGTTTTATCTGGAAATGTCGTTGAAGACTAGATGTCCGGAAAACTACGCTTTCCCGACATAGGACACAAGTAGCCAGATCGTTTTGCTGTACAAAACCGTAATCTGTTATCCATGAAGTTTGAAATGATCGAACGTCTACCTTCTGTCTTTGATTGTGTTAGCATTTACTTCTGAAGAAGCCATTGTATGGTGAAACAATTGTCAAGTGACTTTAAATATATTGGAAATGAAAACATAGTGTTGTTTTTATATAAGTCTACCTTCTGTTTCTTCGCGGCCATAACGCAACGTAATTTTAATTTTTAAGCTTTTCGACGACTATTGGCTGGAACGGATGTTACTTCTATACTAAATGATCCAAACGTGTAGCCGCTTGCTATATATAGAAAAATAATGTTTCCAGAAAATTCCAATAATTACGTTTATTAAATTTCTTAGAACAAAAATTATTATCTACAACGCGCCCATTGCAATCAAAGGACCGCCTAGAAGTTAAATCTAATAAAAACTAAAGTTCGGCAATATAAAAAGAGTTGCAGCGCGCGTCGGAACGATTGTAGTCAAGTCAAACGAAAACCGCCTTATAGCGGCTCTTTTGATCTGAACTGAGGACGTTTATTTGTGTTTTTGCCTAGGCTTATATTTTGAGGCTTGCCGTCTTTAATACTTGCCGAAATTAAAGCCATACCAATGCATTCAATAAAATTATAAATTACAAAATATATATTTTGTAGTTTTTGGTAATAATACCTAGTGATTTATATAATATATTGTTTTTATTTGTATCGTTAAAGTAATATTGTCTTCGATTCTTTACTTAATTTCGAAACATGTCACAGATTACAGAATTAATGTGTAAACTTTGAATAGGTTCGCGTGCCATTCAAAATTGCTTGGCGTGCCAGAGATGGCAGGCGTGCCATAGGTTGCCGACCCCTGATCTAGTATAACACGTAGGTTGAAGAGTTTTGGTCTGACACATAGATGTCGCCCTTTTCAAAATATTGTAACATTCATTTTTTCCTAGATTTTAAGACCCTATAATGTTACTGATTTTTCACTTTATAATGTACTTCTTTTCATTTTTGTATCGAGCGGTATATTAATCAGAAATTCCTAGCCGCTCGTTATATAGTGTGCTGTGCGGGTTTGCGACCGAATCTATCGATACGCCGGGATTGGTCAAATGTTTGTATCCGGAGTTTTGGTTCCGGCGTCGCCATATTACAGACAGAGTGCCCACGGCTTATTTAAGGGTCCGGGGGACGCGAATCTAGGCTTAGTAACATCGAGCCGCAGCCAGGCCTAGTACCATCAAGCCGCAGAGAGGCTGAGTACCATCAAGCCGCAGCCAGGCTAATTTCCACCGAGCCGCAGTAGAGGCTTACGACAATATCTACGAGAGCCAAGTTAAGCACGAGTATTTTTATCATAAAGCCGTAGTGGGCTTTGTGTGTTTTCTAAATGAAGTAGCTAAAGTAGGCTCTTCTCAAAAGTGTGAAATCGGTTTTGTGTTGCATTGAAGGCCTAGAAGCCCGTAGGAAAACCGTAAGTTACCAGAACATACATCAATAAATATATTCCCCGCAAATAAGTGTATTAACAGCAATTTGAACTGAAAAATCGCGAAGTGAAAATCACGACTCTTCGATTTCGGGTGTAGTCAAGATTTAGAAGTAAAATCTCTGATTTAGGGACTCTAATTTATAAAAACTACTTTTAGGCTAGAATTTTTTTTGTATTCCTTAAAACTGCAAAGGTTGGAACTTTTATTTTAAATCATGAATAAATTTTCTTTTTTTGTTGATTAAAGCTAGTGTCTCACTGAATACCTATTTTTCTTTTCAGGATAAGAAAAGTTGTACTAGTATAATTCTTTTTAGTACTAACCGTAAAACACTTCAGTATTTTTTCATTTTTTTAACTGAAGTTAGATCCTTTCTATTTTAAAATGAATGGTGCCCAAAAATTTGTACAACTGAAGCTTTTTAAAGATAGAAAATAATTCCAAAAAGACGTATAACAATTATCTCTTACCCATATTTCTCTACCAAGGAAAACTGAGCTAGTGTTTGTTTAATTTCTTTAGTTCTTTTAAAATCATTATTCACTCAATTCATTCTCAGAAATTAAAAAGAGGTTGCAAGAAAATTGCGCCCAAGCGTGGGAAAAAACAATTTTCACACAGGGTACAAAATGACGCCTCAAAAAGCGGGCGAGTACAAAAGGTTACAATATCCATACGATTCATAGGAAGTACCAATCTTCAAATAATACTTGTCAAAATTTCATGACATTTCGACTATTAGTTTACAAGTTACAGTGGTTTTAGTGGCGCTGTTTGTGATATTTTCAAAATAATGGAAAAAAAAAAAAAATCGAATTTTTGTGTGTTGATGGGAAAAAAACACTGTTCAAGCAAAGCAATGGGTCGATAAATGTTACGGGGACTCTGTCCCTGGAAAATCACTCATCAGTTATTAGTATGCTGAATTTAAACGCGGTCGTACGGACACAAATTATGCTGAACGCTCTGAACGCCCAAACGAGGTGGTTACACTGGAAAACATAAAAAAATCCACAAAATTATTTTGAACGACCGTAAAGTGAAATTGCGTGAGTTAGCTGATACCCTAAAGATATCAAAAGAACATGTTGGTCATATTTTGAATGAACATTTGGGCTTTGTTCGAAATGGGTACCGCGTTTGCTCACAGCAGACCAAAAACAACAACGTGTTGATGATTCTGAGCGCTGTTTGGACCTGTTTAAGTGCAATAAGAAGGACTTTTTCATGCGATTTGTGACAATGGATGAAACATAGTATTAGCGCGACGTGTATTTCTAATATGCACCGCTCTGGGAGGAATTAAGCGGGCTACATCCTTCGAACACTTTCCATGAAAATACTTGTAGAATAGGCTCAAGTCGCCAACCGTTCTTCGATGTTCCAGCGTATCAAGGTCGCCGGTCAGTTCCGGGTCTCCAATCAGACGAACAGCTTGTAACATTCATTTTTTCCTAGATTTTAAGACCATATAATGTTACTGATTTTTCACTTTATAAAGTACTTCTTTTCATTTTTGTATCGAGCGGTATATTAATCAGAAATTCCGAGCCGCTCGTTATATAGTGTGCTGTGCGGGTTTGCGACCGAATCTATCGATACGCCGGGATTGGTCAAATGTTTGTATCCGGAGTTTTGGTTCCGGCGTCGCCATATTACAGACAGAGTGCCCACGGCTTATTTAAGGGTCCGGAGGACGCGAATCTTGGCTTAGTCCACCGAGCCGCAGTAAGGCTTAGAACACCGAGCCGCCGCCAGGCTTAGAACACCGAGCCGCCGGCAGGCAGTAACATCAAGCCGCCGCCAGGCTTAGTACCATCAAGCCGCAGCCAGGCTAATTTCCACCGAGCCGCCAAATGGCGATTTTCCACCGAGCCGCAGTAGAGGCTTACGACAATATCTACGAGAGCCAAGTTAAGCACGAGTTTTTTTATCATAAAGCCGTAGTGGGTTTTGTGTGTTTTCTAAATGGAGTAGCTAAAGTAGGCTCTTCTCAAAAGTGTGAAATCGGTTTTGTGTTGCATTGAAGGCCTAGAAGCCCATAGGAAAACCGTAAGTTACCAGAACATACATCAATAAATATATTCCCCGCAAATATAGTGTTTTAACAGCAATTTGAACTGAAAAATCGCGAAGTGAAAATCACGACTCTTCGATTTCGGGTGTAGTCAAGATTTAGAAGTAAAATCTCTGATTTAGGGACTCTAATTGATAAAAACTACTTTTAGGCTAGAATTTTTTTGTATTCCTTAAAACTGCAAAGGTTAGAACTTTCATTTTAAATCATGAATAAATTTTCTTTTTTTTGTTGATTAAAGCTAGTGTCTCACTGAATACCTATTTTTCTTTTCAGGATAAGAAAAGTTGTACTAGAATAATTCTTTTTAGTAATAACCGTAAAACACTTCAGTATTTTTTCATTTTTTTTAACTGAAGTTAGATCCTTTCTATTTTAAAATGAATGGTGCCCAAAAATTTGTACAACTGAATAGAAAATAATTCCAAAAAGACGTATAACAATTATCTCTTACCCATATTTCTCTACCAAGGAAAACTGAGCTAGTGTTTGTTTAATTTCTTTAGTTCTTTTAAAATCATTATTCACTCAATTCATTCTCAGAAATTAAAAGGAGGTTGCAAGAAAATTGCGCCCAAGTGTGGGAAAAACAATTTTCACAGGGTACAAAAATGACGACGCGAAAAAAGAACAATTAAAAAGGTTACAAAATGACGCCTCAAAGTGCGGGCAAGATCACACGATACATACACACGATGAATAGAATCCAAAAAATGCAATGTATGTTTGGAAGCGGCGCCCCAAACATGGGAGCAGTATTCCATAGTAGGTCGAATTTGAGCTTTGTAAAGAATTAACAGTTGTTGTGGAGTGTAAAACTTTCTGGTTCGAAATAATATTCCCAACTTTTGAGAAGCTCTGCTTGCTATGCCTGCGACATGTTCATGCCAGGACATATGGTACAGTATGGAGCCTTGGGGCACACCGGCGTTGATTTAAAGGTGTAAGAAAGAAATCCGTTGACTACCACTCGTAAAGAACGCTCTCTGAGGAAACATGAGAGCCACAAACAGAACTTTTCAGACATATCATAAGAGCGTAGCTTAGCCAACAGTCCATCGTGCCAGACACGGTCGAATGCCTTAGATATGTGCAATTTTGCACTCGACACTCATTTATCTACTCATGTTAGCATTGATTACAGCAAATCATCGCCTTCGATCATGCTGACGTGATTACCATAACGCGTGTCGAGGGCAAAAATAAAGCGTTTGGTGTAGTCGTGAACTTATTGTGTACCCACTGTACCCAAAAATTGCAAAATCGCAACGTAGTTGTCCACCTGTCGGCCTGATAATTCTCGAACAAAATGACATTTGGATAATTTGGTACACATATAACACTTGAAACAGAAATGGAACCTATAATCTTTAAGCGATATATTTTTTCGAACTTTTAAACTTTTATTTTATTTTAATATATATAACTAGCAATGCCCGCGGCTCCGCTCGCGTGGACTTCATTCGCTACTATCGTCACTGCTAATTCCTTATGTTACCTAACGTAATAAAATATCTGCCATTATTTCCCCTTATCTCCCATTATTTCTCCTTATCTCCCATTATTTCCCCTTATCTCCCATTATCTCACCTTATCTCCCATTATCTAGGCTTATCTGGCAATATTTCTCCTTTTTTCCCATTATCTCAGCATAACTCCCGTTATCCAGACTTATCTCTGCTTATGTCCCATTATTTCTCCTTATCTCCCATTATTCATACTTATCTCCCATTATCTCCCTTATCTCCTATTATTTAGGCTTATATCGAATTATATAGAACATACAGTCCCTGGCCAAATTATTAGACGCACTGTATTTTTTTTAGTAATTTTATGTTTCTTAAGAGTTTTTATGCAATAATGGTATATTTAAACTACAATATTATTGATTTTTATTTAAAAGAATTGTTGTAGACTACATATTTGAATTTATTTTTAACATATGGCAACACTGTGTTGACAAAGTGATACATGAACGTAAACAAGTACAAACCTGTATCAGTCGCGATCGGAATCGAGTCAGGTACGGACGTGTTTCTGTGGCTTTATGGACTGTGATTGTTTGTTTAACAGTTTTATACTACTCAGTTATTAGTTTATTTTGTATGCAGTGTTTTAAAAAAGTAATTGGACTATTTTCATTATGGGTAGAAAAGGCGATCTTTCACCACGTAAAAAAGCTGAAGTGAAGGCCCTTGTGATTGCGAAAACATTTACAAACCGAGAAATATCACGAAGATTGGAGATTTCTGAAGCTAGTGTACGACGCATAAAAAAGAAAATTGAGTCAGGGAAGAATTAAGCCCGAAAAGAAAGAAAAGATGCGGTAGAAAAACCAATTTTCACTCCACGGTCAGAGAGATGTTTGAAGAAAATTTGTGTAGAAAACAGATTTCCTACCACAAAGGTAATGAAATCATAACCCCAGGATGCTAGCGTAAATGCTTCTGAGCGCACTGTTCGAAGAAAATTGAAAGAATTAGATTTTAAGGCCTGTCGCCCCGCCAGGAAGACCAAGTTAACAGCTGCAATGAAAGCAAAGCGCCTGAAGTGGGCCAAACAATGGCAAGACAAAGATGTGGACTTCTGGAGATCGGTAAGATACAGCAATTTAATCAATAATTGATACATTATTATCATTTTCAGTTAAATAAGGCAAATAAACATGGAAGTTTATATATTTTTCCTATTTTTGACAGGTCTGCTTCAGTGACGAAAGCACATTCGAAATTTTGCAGAATAAAGCTCAGTATGTGCGTCGTCGTCATGGAGAAAAGTTTCATCCTGATTGTGTCGTCCCGACGGTTAAAACATCCCACCAAAGTGATGATTTGGTCAGTCATCAGCGGCAAGGGTACTGGACGTCTGTACGTCGTCAAAGGAATAATGAGGCAAGATCAGTACAAAGAAGTATTACAAAATCGGTTGATTCCGCAGCTCAGAGAATGGTTTCCAAATGGGGAACCATTCACTTTCATGCAAGATGGAGCGCTCTGCCACACTGCTCGGTCTGTTAAAGCTTTTTTGGCAGAAAAAAATATCCCTCTGTTGGATTGACCGGGTAATAGCCTGATATGAACCCCATTGAAAATGTGTGGGAGCTGATGAAAAGAGAAGTGGCTAAAGATGTGATTACCAACAAAACCCAGCTCCTAGAAAAGATTATTCATGTGTGGAATCATCATCCTCAAATGCAGGAGACAGTACAATCTTGCATTGATAGCATGCCGCGCAGAATTAAAGCTTTGATAACGGCTAAAGGTGGCTCAACTAAATATTGACTTTTACTAACATTAATTTCACTTTTCTTTAAAACTTAGTAAACTTATGCTTTTCTAAATTAATGCTGTTTTATTTATGTCAAATAAATAGGTAATTGATTGGATAATATAAAAATAAAAAACAAATCAATTTAAAATAATAAAACGGAACAATATCACTCGGTAATTAATATTTTACATGAAATCTTGCAGTGCGTCTAATAATTTGGCCATGGACTGTATGTATAAATTTACGCGCACTAACGAACAAACAGAGAGACGTTGCATTTTATATATTATATTCTTTGCAACATGATATTGTTCCATATTTAATGGTTTAGGCGGCGTATTGCAAGAGAACGCGCTAGCGGCAAACTTTTCTCCGACTTGATTCACTATTATCGTCACTGCTTATTCCTTATGTCACCTAACGTAATAAAATATATCCTATAACCTGGCCAGAAAACATATGTATGTTTAAACAAAAAGCACGTAAACTGGATAAGTGGTTCTTCAGTGATAAGCGCACTAACGGACAGACAGACAGAGAGACGTTGCATTTTATATATATTATAGATATTCTTTGCTACATCATATTGTTCCATATTTAATGGTTTAGCATGTTTAAAAAAAGCACGTAAATCGGATAAGTGGTTCTCCAGTGATAAACGCACTAATGGACAAACAGACAGACAGAGAGACATTGCATTTTATATACATTATAGAATATAGATATTCTCTGTTACATAATATTGTTCCATATTTAATGGTTTAGGCTGTGTATTGCAAGAAAACGCGCTAGCGACAAACTTTTTTCAAAACTTTTTTAAAATATTGCCTATAACCTGGCCAAAGAACATATGTATGTTTTAAAAAAAAAGTGCGTAAATCGGATAAGTGGTTCTCCAGTGATAAGCGCACTAACGGACAGACAGACAGACAGAGAGACGTTGTATTTTATATATATTATAGATATAATACTTGCGCAAGTCCGACTTGCATTTGGTCGGTTTTTATTTTTATATATTCAATACAATTATGACAGTTTTTCCTGGTTTTGGGTTGTGATAATGAACAAATTATACATATCAGCGTTAAAAATGTCTGTCATTTACTGTCACACACATAAAAAATCTATATCAACTACTAAAATTAAACAAAGTCCATATTTTAGCAGTTATTTGTCGTTCTCTTATTTGTCAATCCATTTCGGGACGCGTCTCGTCGTATCACGACTCCTCAGCCGAGTTAGGATACTAATTAACACAGTACTAGCGCAACCAATCAATAAGATTCAACGATTGTATCTTTGTTTGCTGTAGCTCGTTTTTGAAGCCTTACCTGATAATAAACTATTTTTTTTGTCTTTTCTTTTAGTTCCACCATCTTCTAAGGTTTGTTGCAGCACATTATAGCGTCCGACGTTGAACGCTTCTTGGTATTCTATGAAGCATACGAATACGGTCGTAACATATCTCTGTCAGCATCTACATAAAGTGGAGGGCATTCTGTATGTCCAATCCACTTTTGAAATCAGGCCGAACACCACACTGTTAATGATGTAGCAATACACGGCAACACTGCAATATAACTCGCCCCATATAATCACAAAGCCATTATAAATACCAATATCGTTTCTTGATTAATCCCCTAAAATATATTACGTCGCTTCCGCGTTCTTTCATACCCTCCTTTGGATCAGTTCCAACCCCTCGACGACCTTTGGGGCGGAGTTGCCGGTTTTCGGGCCGTGTTTTTTTTTAATATGAAACACGTGGATGGCATAAATAACCAGGAAGTGTTTTAATTTATCATAAGAAACTAAAGCCGTGGAAAGAAGGCAGTTAACAGCGTATTGAATGAACATTTTTTTTGGATATTGGAAAATATAATCTACTATATTCTATTTATTTGAAAATGACAGTAATAAAAATGTCAGTGGACTGACCGACGCTGGTGGTCCTATAACAGAGGCGTGCTATCTGTTCACATGTATTGTTCAGGTAACAATGCTCTCTTGTAACGAAGTTTTATTGCCGATCAAATCATTTTATTTACATACCTTCCAGTTGCCCCAAATAAATACATATTTAGAGGAGTATGCCCAATTGTTAGTTGGGTTAGTGTGGTAACAAAATGTCTTCTCCAGCGGAACGCCAAATGTTCGGCAAGGTAACCCATAATGAAAAGTGTATAGTTAAAAATGTATTTGACTAAAGTCCGTTTGTAGTTGATAGCACACAACATAGGTTATAAACCAGAGGTTCCCAAACTTTTTTTCTCGTAGACCAATTTCAAAATTTTACTGGTTTCTGTGGACCCCCTGCTGCTACATTTCTACCATATTCCCAAAAACTCGTCAAAAAAATGTGAAGATTAGATCTAATGATGGAAATTTGCGTCGTGGCTGAGTTCCAACCCTAAATTCGGAGTGGTAAAAATAAAAAGAAAAATAATATATTTTCTTGTGTTCTATTTATTAAAATAATATGATTACAGACTTAATAGAACTAAAATTAAACATTAATAACGTACCGTAACTTCAACAATGCAAATCAACAATTAAAAAAAAATAGACATAATTTTAATGGGAGGGATGTACTTGATGGATTGACAGCAAATTATCAATATATGGCTTCAGTTTTGTAAGGAATAACCGCAAAATCTCCCCGTTCTGTGATGTTCAATCTGCTCCTTTTTTTTGTTAATAGGTTTGTAACGACACTAAAACTTTTTTCGACAAGGTATGACGAGGGAAACGTCTCGCAATTTCCCACAGCCCAGGATATTTTACGGGTATTTCTGCCTGCAGCCAAAATGTTTGATAGCCTTTTTTAAATTTCACCTTCAGCTCCTCATTGGTGCTAAGCTCGAGTAGCTCCTCTTGTAATACCACATTCGCCACTTCCGTTTCATCAAATGGATTTATGATCCATGGTGGTATTTCCATCGTCAGAATACCTTCAAATCTATTTTTGAAGTCATCATGCAGGGCATTTAAATGTTGAACTTATGTCTGAATATCCTCATCAAGACATTCTGCCTGTGACAAGTTTGGAAACTGGGAGAATTCGCGCCGACTAATATTTTGCTTGCTTTGTTTTTATTAAATTTAGGCTGTCCCCTTGTAACTGCAAGTTAATGTCATTAAATTTTTTGAATAAATCTGTCAAATAAACGATGTCTGCTTTCAATTTGATCAGGTTTTCTTTTAAATCTGGATCTTTACTTTCCAGAAACTCTAAAACTGGTTCAAAAAGTGAGTAAAATCTTGTTAAACATGCACCTTTCGACAACCAGCGTATTTCAGTATGTAAGAGCAATCGTTGGAAGTCTTCATCATTTTCGTCGCACAATTGTTCAAATAAACGGGTATTCAACGCATTGCTTCTTATTTTGTTAACTGCTTTAATCACAAATTGAAGCGATTGGTGCAATCTATCACTCAAATTTTTCGCTACCAGGTGTTGTCGGTGGATGACACAGTGAATTGCAGTTACTCCTGTATAATTCTTTTAAGATGGCTTATAAACCCATGATATCGCCCGAAGATGGCAGGAGCTCCATCTGCTGCCACCGAAGTAATGTTTGTAAATGGAATCGATTTTTCCTTAAAAAAATCACTCAGGACATTAAATATTGATTCGCCTTTAGGGTCCGTCTCCAAAGTTTTCGCGAATAGCAGCTCTTCATGGATTTTTTTCGTCCATAACAAATCGAATATACGCCAATATAATGCTTCATTACCAGGTAAAGTTGACTCGTCCAGTTGAATAGAAAAATGAGTTGTTTGCAGAAAATTACACAAGAAGCTTTCAATATCAGAGCTCATTTCATCAATACGTCTTTGTACAGTGTTGTTACTCAAAGGAATTCTTTTGAGTACGTCAAATGGAGGTTGCAGAACAGTTTTTTTAAAACCTCTTCAACAGCGGGTAAAATTAACTGTTCTCTGATGGTGTGCGGTTTTCCAGATTTCGCTATAAGCAATGAGATATTGTAAGATGCCCGCAAGCCATCATCGTTACTTTGAGACGTTGAAGCGAACATATTGTGCACGGTGGGTCTCTTTTCATATTTTTCCTTCAATGTTTGAAAATATTTTAAATCTTTACCTATTTTATCAGGACACCTTCTTAGATGATCTTCGAGCTTCGATGGTTTCATAGAGTCATTGCTCAAAACTTTGTTGCATAAGAGGCATATGGGCAATCTTTTGGCTGCCTTTGATGGAAGAAAACCAAATTTCAAATAATCAACACTGTACTGTCAACATTTCTTCTTGCCATGTTTCGTATCAGTTACCTACCTGTAAAGAAAAAAATGTTTGTTTTAGTAATCATAAGGCGACTTTAACAGGATATGGCTATTTTAACAGAATAAAATAGGATTAATTAATTATTGCAATGAAAAAACCAAAATGCCGGCGGCAAAACTGATTTTAATTATTAAAAGCAATAAACTGCTAAGACCCATATAGAGGTTTTCACAAAACGGCTGAACCTATTTTAATTTAATATAAAATATTTTTTTATTAATTATATTTTGATACATTTCTGTAAATTCGAGAGAAAATACTTTTAAAGAATATTTTGACATCAAAACTCCGCGATTTTAATGATTTATTTATTACTTGGATGTACGTCACGAGTGGTACATAAAGACACGTACAATTTATGAAAATATTTTTAGTCATTTAGCATTAGCAACTACGAGGGCAGTGAAATATGTACAAACATGCAGGTCAATCATATATCTTTCCTTTAGTGAATCACCACAGTCGGGTAAATAATAATTTTATAATAAAAAAGTACTAAAAGTTCAATCTTTCTGGTCTTTCTGTTCTTTTATAGAAGTATCGAATAATGGCCCTGTTCAGTATTTAATTTTTATTACGTACCTACTACACGCAAACATAACAAATATAATATTATTACAATATAAAATAAAAGTATGAATAACAAATAGGCAGGTACTTACTTTTTCCGGCACTGGCAAACACTGACATCGATTCACTCACACTTTTCTTTTCGAAATTCCGGAAACAAATGACTAACGTTTGTCCTTGGCATTCGTATTTATACTGGTGAAAAATCAAACAAGTTCATGCAAGATTGCAAGCACAGCACAAGTCGTATTTCGTTCCTTTGCACGTCTGAACGGGTTGCGTTGCGGGCGGGCGGGCGGGCGGCGCTTTGCAAGTCTCGACGCGCGTTGTACTGAATATCGAATATGCAAGTTATTACAAGTAGCAGTCGCTGACCTTCCTAAAATACACTACTCAAAAAAATTAAGGGAGGTTTTAAAACAAGGAAATCAATGCTAAATAAACAGGCTATCTGATCGATATGCCGGCCTAACTGAAAAAATATCACGTTCAAACTTCAAGACGTAAGGCAATTATTACTCCTGGAATAGAGAGGATCAAGAGGATAATTGGAAAAATGCCAATTGACATGTTATAGAAGAAGAAAATAAAATGTGGAAACTTGACGAATACATCGAAGAAAGTGTGGAAATAGAACCCTTATTTATCAATTTAAGAGAAGTCGAGCGTTCAGGTTTTGAAGATGATAATGGTTTTTGATTGTAATTAAAGTACTTTTATATCGTCACAGATCTATAGATTTTAAAAAAAAGTGTAATAAATCTAATATTTCTATAACTTTATTTTTAAGATAATTTTATTTATTAAACACTAAAATCAGGTTACGCTCGGATGGATATGCTACCGATGAACCCTCATTTACGTTTTTTGACTCTATTGTATAGCAGAGGTTTACTGCGTAAAATAGGATGAACCTTTAAAAATAATTCAAAACAGGTAGCAAAATCCAGTAAAATGCCTAAGAAATCTCTTTTTTTTTTTGGGCGCACCCCAACAACGATCGAAATTGTGATTTAAGTGTGGATGATTGTGTGACGAAGTGTTCCTTAATGATTGGAGTTGGTAGAGCCACAGTTTACAGAATTTTAAGAGAAGAAAAAGAGGGAGGTTTAGATTCTCCAAAAAAGAGACCAGGCAGAAAAGAACTTCAGCTGACAGTCAATTGAAAACAAGCAGTAAGGCCTATTGTTCATGACTTTTTTATGGAAAAAAGAATTCCAACTTTGGATATGATCCTGCAGGCTCTGACAAGCTACCCAGAGATACCGAAAATTAGTAGAGTAAAACTATAGAGTGTTTTAAAAGGTATGGATTTTTATTGGAAAAAGTGTAAAAGAAAATCTTTATTGTTGTTTGACTTCCTCATTTGTATATTTTTTAATTAATAATGTTTCATTATAAAAAGTCATTTTTTCTAATATATATTTAAACATTATAAAACTGTTTCATTCATACTATTCGCAAATAATACGTATACGCCCAGGCGCACCACCACTGGCCAGGACTATTTCAGACTATTTAGCCCCAAACAACAAAAAAAGGGTAATTTTTTTTATTGTTTTTAAACAAAAGGGATTGGGAATATTAGACCGATGCCAAGTGGTACTCCAACAAAGTTGTTGAAATGCTGCAATATAGGTAAAATTATGGGGCCCTTACTACTGCTTGATACTAATTTGCGTAAAAAATTATGTCAAATACTATTACCACAACATGCTCTTTAGACGAGAGTCATACAAATTTTATATATTTTAAAACCTGGCTTGAAAGTATGGTAAAAACCTTACTCTTTTTTCCCTAACCTACTTCCTCCTACGCCTATTCTCCACCCTCTCCTAACCGCACATTTTCGACCCTATTCTTTGTCAGTGTTACCACTAGACTGTTTTCTCTTTACTTTCTCCTACCCATACTCTTAGTTTTACGTTCTTTCTGGACCATCTTTCTATTGTGCATAGGAAACAATCTATCCTTTCTTCCCCACACTACCTCCTCCCTCTTTTATCTACGCCTTCGACTATATTCTTTGTTAGTTTTACCCCTACTCGCTCTTACGCATATTCTCCCACCTCCTTACTTCTATTCCGTTTGTAAATGGGAGAAAATGTTTGCTGTCTGTAATGTCACAGATATTTATTGACATACAGAGTATCTGTATAGATACATTTTTTTATTGTTTTTTAAAGGCTGCATTTTTTTTGAGATTTCGTCGTTGGTGTTAGTGTTTTCGATATTCACGTCATTCATGTCAACAGATTTCTTTTTAACACCATCACTATCAACGCCGGTGTGCCCCAAGGCTCCATACTGTCTCCTACACTTTTTCTCATTTACATTAACGATCTGCTGGAAAAGACCGGGAATCCAATCTACAGCTTTGCGGATGAGAGTACGCCTATCTCTTCATTCACGTTGAACGCTCAGACATCGGTTACTCAGGCGAATATCCGCAGACAGCAGGAAGTCGTTCAACTTAACAAAGACCTGGAAGAAATTCTATCTTGAGGTGACAGTAACCAAGTGGAATTTAACGCTACAAAAACCCGGGCGGCAGTTTTTTCCAAAAAAAGTTAACGTTGCTGAACCCAACATAGTCATATCGGGGCACTCCATTCCCCTGGCATCGTCATTCAATTTGTTGGGCGTTAATTTTGGAGTAAATATGTCCTGGTATGACATTGTTGCAGCAAAGCAAGGAGAGTTTCTCAAAAATTGGGAATATTATTTCGAACCAGAAAGCTTTACATTCCACAACTGGTAATTCTCTACAAAGTTCAAATTCGACAAACTATGGAATACTGCTTCCATATTTGGGGCTCCGTTCCCAAACACACATTGCATTTGTTGGATTCTGTTCAGAGAAGAGCTGTTCGTCTGATTGGAGACCCGGAACTGACCGGCGGCCTTGATTCGCTGGAACATCGAAGAACGGTTGGCGACTTGAGCCTGTTCTACAACTATTTTCATGGAAAGTGTTCGAAGAATGTAGCCCGCTTAATTCCTCTCAGAGCAGTGCATGTTAGAAATACACATGGCGCTAATACTTCACATCCGTACGAGGTTCAGCTTGTTACTTCACGTACAACGCAGTCTTTTATATGGAGAACATCATCCCTTTGGAATAATTTGCCCAGGGCTGTGTTTCCCACCGAGTACAATTTACAGCGATTCAAGAACAACGTGAATCGCTTTTTTCGCACTCATGCCGCACCTGGAGCGCTTTAGGGACTTCCCTGTAGCACGTATGCTAGACCCATAAAAAAAATAGATTAAGTTAGTTTTGCAATGTCGAACAATCTAGTTCGAAATAACATTATTTAAAAAATAACGCAATGGTGAATTTGTAACTGATTTTAGCATCGTAAGGCCGCTTCCTAATTTATCGGTGCGGTATCGTTTTTCCCGGTGTGCTCGGTACCGATTCGGTACCGAAAACATGCCGAACGCTATATTTGAATGAAACCCACCTGACATGAGCGGAATGCGCGGGCGTGGAGCGGGAGTGGCTCGGTATGCCGCGTCTCGGTAGAAATAATAATCAGTAGCAGCTCGGAATTTACCGCGCGTCGTGCGAGATAGGTTAGGTTAAAATGGCGGCGGACAGAGATATTCATGTGATGTTGATGGAAGAAATTGAAAAATATCCATTGTAGTACAATTATAAATTACCAGAGTATTCGAGGAGGGACCCAACGGAAAGAGCATGGGCTGAAATATCAAATAAAACGCGTTTGTCGGGTATGTACAGTTTTTATTAATTATTTCTAGTTAAACACAATGATTATACTGCCACGGAAGCGCTGCTTTTGGTGTTATAAAATAATTAGTTAGATATTTTCTTACTGTGCCGCCAGATGATCTAGGATTGACATCAATGACATCTCGTTCGAACTTGAAGGCATGTTTTTGTCTATCCTCAAATTCTGCAGCAGAATAAGGCACTCCGTCTCGTAATCGTATAAAATTATGAAGAACACAAACAGATTTCGTAATGTTAATTACGGTGGTGCAATTCAAGCAACGAATCGGCGTTAAGAGCACTTGAAACTTTTGGGTCATCATTTTAAAGGCATTTTCGATAGTTTTCCGTGCTCTAGCGTGTCTGTAATTGTAAATTCTTTTAATATTGTCGATTCCTTTCATCGGGTAAGGTCGCATTATGCTGCGCCTCAAAGGAAATGTATTGTCTGCTACAAGAAAATAAGGCACTTCTTGTTGTGTGTCATCATGGGGTAACGGAGACGCTGTAGGTATATTAAGGTCGTCTCTTTCCAGCCAACAGCTCAAGGCCGAAGCTTGAAAAATGCCGCTATCGCTATTTCGTCCGGCACAGTCTGTGGCAATCATGGTAAACAAGCCATCGGCATCACATATGGCGAATAATATAATTGAATAGCGCTTATCATTGAACTTTGTTGATTTTGAATTTGGCAATTGTTGAATTTGTTGAATTCTTATATGTTTGCCATCCATAGCACCTAAACAATTAGGCATATTCCAAAGTTTATAGAAACGATTTGATATGTCTTTCCATTTTTCTGTGGATGGTATTGCCATGTATTTTGGTTGTAGTACCGTCCAGATTGCTGCAGTAGTTTCAGCTATTATGTCAGATATGGTGCTATCTCCTCTATTAAAATATAATGCCAATGAGCCGAAGGTACTTCCAGTAACGAGGTATCTGAAAAATAAAGGTTCATTAATAAATCTTTTCGTTAGAGATACATACACTTGTAAAATCTATCAAGTTGATCCTAAAAACCCTTTCCTTATGTCTTGGTCCTCCCTTTTTTACTCTATATACTTCACAACTAGTTAGAAATCTTAGGTACGCCACAGGGTATTTATATGCGGATGATACTCAGTTATACTTGTCCTTTAAGCCGGAAAAAATTGCTAAGGCTAATAACATGCTTATGAGTGATCTTCAACGGCTGCAGCGGAACTCAGCTGATCATTGCTTAGTCCTTAACCCCAAGAAAAGTAAGGTACTTATTTTTGGACGTAAGCATGTTAGGGACCAATACAAGGTCTGTGGAACTCTCAGCGATGCATGGGCTAGATTTCTGACTTGAACCCTTCTTTGGAGCTCGTCCCACATGTGCTAGATTGAATTAAGTTTAGGACTCCGCACAGGCCAGTCTAATGTGGGTATTCCTACTTTCGCCAGGTATTGTTTCACCGATGCATTAGCACGAAACTATCGGCAACAAACGCAACGTAAGGAACGATGTGTTCCCACAGGATCTCCTCGATGTACTGGTGAGCAGTTAATACACCGCTACGAGTCTCATCAGTCACGAAAACCAAATCGGTTTTAGCATCCAGTTAGATGCCTCCCCACACCATGACAACCTCCTCCGTAGGCAACCGTTTCAGTAAGGCAGCACTGCATATAATGCTCCCTAGGCCTCCTATAGACTCGTCTTCTTCCATCATTGCAATGTAGGCACATTCGGGACTGGTCGAAGAATAAAACGGAGCGCCATTGTTCTAAGGTCCACTAGACATGTTCTTGGGCAAATCTGAGTCGAGGTCCAGCCATTAGTCTAGATCAGTGATTCCCAAAGTGGTTCAGGTGGACCCCCAGGGGTCCACGGGAAACTCGACGGGGGTCTACGTTGGCGTGAAAAAAAAATGGGGGGTTCACAAGTTGTAAGTGGGGGTCCACGAAAATTTATCTGGTTTCGATAGTGAAGAACAAAAATGTTGGCTTGGCTTTACCTATCAATGTAGGCAGATAATACATTACTCAAAAAAATTAAGGGAGCAAAAAAAATTCCAAATTTTTCGGTGATTTTTGACAGGCTGTATTTCGGTGAAAAATGGTCGTATTGAGACTTTAAAAAAAAGCATTTTGAAGCTTTAAGATTCTAATTTTCAGATTTTTTGGCTAAAATTTTTTAGGCGCTACGGTTTTTATGTAATCCTAACACATAGCGCGAAAAAATAATATTGCAAATATTTTGCAACGCGCGTCGAGACTTGCAAAGCGCCACCCGCCCGCAACGGAACCCGTTTTGACGTACAAAGGGACGAAATACGGCTTGTGTTGTGCTTGCAATCTTGCATGAACTTGTTTGATTCTTCA
>CM032455.1:175017056-175089970 GCA_019049505.1 Pachyrhynchus sulphureomaculatus | reverse complement strand
TTACGAAAATTAAGAATTAATATTAAAGAGGAAGAACCCTTTTTGGGCTAAAGCGTTTTGGCAAAATATCCAAACCAGCATAATCGTAGTACTGTTAAGGCATAAAGGAAAATAAAAGTCATAATTTTATTTAGGTTAGTACAGGAAATAGACAAACATCCTTCTCTTTATCGCCTGGTTGCGGTGGTTCCAGCAGTATAGTTATTCGATTGCAATTACCATACATCCCGAGAATACTGTTTCGGGTGAATAAATTTTATTTTATAATTATTCAAAAATTAAAATAAATATATAGTATATGAAATCTACATTTTATATATGTATATATATATATATATATATATATATATATATATATATATATATATATATATATATCGGGTGTCCCAAAAATCAACGTATTCCCTTCGAGGATTGATAGGCCGGCTCATAACTGTCCAGAATACGTAAATATGACCTTAGTGAAAAATGATTAGTTTTATTTTGAACTGTGATCAACAGCAGAGTTATTCAGGATTACCAAACAATAATTAGAATCTTAGAATATGGAAATTTGTAGTTGTGACTCTAGGTATCTAATCTAAAGTGTAGATTTTCACGAAATGCATAAAAGTGTCAAAATCTCGAAATCTAACGATTTTTTACTAAGGTCATATTTACATATTCTGGTAAGTTATGAGCTGGCCTATCATCTCTCGAAAGGAATACGTTGGTTTTTGGAACACCCTATATATATATATATATATATATATATATATATATATATATATATATATATATATGTATGTATGTATGTATATATGTATGTATATATGTATTTATATATATATATATATATATATATATATATATATATATATATATATATATATATACACCCTATATATATATATATATATATATATATATATATATATATATATGTATATATGTATTTATATATATATATATATATATATATATATATATATATATATATATATATTATTATTACTTATTCTATATTATTACTCTTGTCTTTATTTCACCTTTAGAAACATTACTACCTCTCTTTCTTACAGGAAAACTCAGTCCAGACACAAAAAGATAATAAAATAATATTTTTACTCAGTTTCGTTTATTATTTCTTTAATACCCGCATAAAGAAGTAACTTCTTGTGTTGCGTAATTAAAAACCAAGGACTAAATAAATTTTATATCTTGGTTTTTACCCTTTTTCAATGATAGGGGTACATAATTATGCGGGGGTTTGCTTTCAGAAGGGTGAAAATACCGATATGGTGGCAGTGTTGTTAAAATTAACCAGATGTAGGTAAAACGTGAAAAAGCAGCTGTTTTTTTTTTTAGACAACTTGTGCACATTTGCTCTTTATGTGGTGTTTTTAAATTATTTATTCGTTGCATGCCAGCCAGTGGCCAGCTGAAATGGCATCTTGTAAAGCTCTTCTTACACAAACTTGAAAAAATTAAAATTAATACGTGAATATCAAGTTGTTTTATCAGCATTTTAAGATCGATTGCACTGGTCTACAAATTTTAAACTTTTTTTATTGTCTCGCAGAAATGTGTGCCATATTTTAATAATAATAATAATTAGGGTAGAAAATGACGAATATTTACGATTTTTCTGGGCAGTCTTTTTAGTGTCCAACAATCAGTGGCGTATTTACCCTAGAGCCATGAGGGCCATGGCCCGGGGCGACAGGCGCTCAGCTTTGGGCGCCTGTTATAATCGTTACCTACACTAAGAGAAAAAATAACTTTTATAAAATATTTTTTTGATACAAGAATCAAAAATCTTTTTGCATTAATCAACTATATATATATATATATATATATATATATATATATATATATATATATATATATATATATATATATATATATATATATATATATATATATATATATATATATATATATATATATATATATATATATATATATATATTTATATATACCAGGTGTACAAGTATGAAATGTGGATTTTAGACAACAGATGGTGTATCAATGCAGTTTGTGCTATAAAGATTTGACACTGCGCCATTTTTTTGTGTCATCAACAAATGTCAGACGCGCATGAATGATAAATTGGAAAAGTGTGTGCATTGTGTTGTGTTGTTGTATTCAATATTATTACTCATAGGTGACTAAAACGCGAAAATACATATTGGATCATAAGATACATACATGTCAGGAATTGGTCTGATTATCCTGCTGAGTCAGTAACCTCTTCAGTTTGGAAAATTATGTAATGTATTTATTGTGTACTATTTCATCGATTTCATATCTAATATAAAATTACTCAAATCCATCTACTTCGATCCAACAATAACTATCCAAAAATTAATTAAAGATGTGTTAAAAGATCTAAGTATTTTCACGGATAATACCAGTAAAGTACAAATCAAACAGTAAAGCCTGGATGACATCAGAAATTTTGAAAAACGAACAGATCGAATATTACTTTTGATTGACAACTGTTCAGCGCACCCTGAAGTTGATCTACAGCAAATAAAATTGGTTTTTATGCCTCCAAATACAAGTGCAAAGCTCCAGCCTCTGGATCAAGGTGTGATACATTCTTTAAAATGTCATTATAGAAAAATTTTACTTATGAAAATGTTAGAGGCGATCGATAAAGGTAACATTTTTTCTGTAACTCTCTTGGACGCTATAAACTTTATCCATATGGCTTGGCAAAGAGTCAGTAGACAAACCATTGCAAACTGTTTTAATTATGAGCTGAGCTACCGGTGACTCAGTGGTTGAAAAACATTGAGAACATCCCACTGATTGTCTAGAATTTGTTTACAATGCTAACATTCAACAAAGTACAGTGGAAATCGAGATTAAAAAGATGTTTAATCACTTTAATTTTGAAGAATATGTATGTGCCGATAATGAATCAATGACGAGAGAAAGATTAACTGATGATCAAAATGTGACATCAGTGACTTCTGGAAAGATTTTAAGCGATAATGACGATGAAGACGAGCTTGAATATGTATGTTCCATCCATTTCAGAAATGACTAAAAAAATCGCAATTTTTTGGAATCTCGTGAGGTTCCTGAACATATATGGAGTAGTTTTTGTGACCTTGACAATTATTTAAACACCATTTTTTTTTCAAGTAAAATTGTACAAACGAAAATTACCGATTTTATTGTATGTATTTTAATGTTTTCATTTATACTCGTATATGTACCAACATAAATAATAATAACTTTAGTGTGACTTGTTTTATATTCCTTTGAACGTTTTCTTTTAATTTAATAATTATTATTATTTATTATTAAATAAAAAAATGAATGAATATGATATTAGATTTTGTTTACTGTTTGTAACGAACTTCGGACATAGCCAACCATTTTTAGTGATTTTTTGGAGTTCGTTATAACCGGACTTCACTGTATATAAAAAATTGCTAAATTTATGTTTGGATCAATTAACACTTATAAGATTACTTCGGTGTCCATCTGTCTGTCCGTCTGTCTGTCTGTCACACCCGATTTTCTCGGAAACTATTTGTCATAGAAAGTTGAAATTTGGTAATAATATAGGAATTGATGGCCTCATCAAAGCTGTGTAGTTCTGAAAGTTAAATTTTGACTTAAGGGGTTAGTTTTGGGGGGTGAAATCGGAAGTGAAAAAATTTTTTTTTACTAGGTCATCGAGTGTGGTGTCAAATGAAAGCTTCTGAAAACACGAGTAAAATATGTATATATAATGTAGTACTTGGACTCACTTTTCTTTGTATTATTTTTAAAAAGTCGCGAATAATCGTTGTCCCCCCACTTTATCTCGAAAAGTACTGATCGAAAAATTTTGAAAAAATTCTGGAATACTCTCCACGGGGTGTAGATTGAACGAAAATTATCACGAGTGCATTACCTTTAATAATTTATTTGGTATAAAAAAAAAACAAAAATTTCAAGGTCATCAGTTTTCAGTAAAGATTAGAAACAAACTTGAAAGCTCCATTGGAGTGTATTTTGTGAAGGCACTGATCATTTTATACCACAAAATTTTTTATTTTAAAAACAGTCAACGTACGGAACACTAATTGTGCAAGTTCAACTTACACTTGACCGGTTATTAGTGTTCCGTACGGAACACTTATAAGACACTTCGGTGTCTGTCTGTGTGTCCGTCTGTCTGTCACACCCGATTTTCTCCGAAACTATTTCTCATAGAAAGTTTAAATTTGGTAATAATATAGGAATTAATGGCCTCATCAAAGCCGTGTAGTTTTGAAACTTACATTTTGACTTAAGCGGTTCGTTTTGGGGGGTGAAATCGGAAGTGAAAAAAAAATTTTTTACTAGGTCATCGAGTGTGGAGTCAAATGGAAGCTTGCGAAAACACGAGTAAAAAATATATATATATATATATATAATGTAATACTTGCGCGCACTTTTCTGTGTACTATTTTAAAAAAATCGCGAAAAATCGCTGTCACATCCTTATCTCGAGAAGTACTTATCAAAAAATTTTGAAACAATTCTGGAATATTCTCCACGGGGTATAGATTGAACGAAAATTATCACGAGTGCATTACCTTTAATAATTTATCTGGTATTTAAAAAAAAACAAAAATTTCAAGGTCATCAGATTTCAGAAAAGATTGCAAACAAAATTTGTTGAAAACTCATTTGGGGTGTGTTTTGTGAAGTCACTGATCATTTTATACTTCCGTTACAAAATTTTTTATTTGAAAAGCAATCAACGTACTGAACACTAATTGCGCAAGTTCAACTTGTACTTGACCGGTTATTTTTAATCTAGAATCAAAATCTGTCGAAATTTTTAGTTTATCTTCCATAAATTTATGATAAAATTGTAAAAATATGCTAAAAAACCCAAAAACGGGCGAATTCTCCCATTTTTGAGGGTGTTATCCCAATTTTACAGCGGTTGCAATATTTTTTTTTTAATGTCCTCGTCGAGACGAGTATTTTTTTTAAAAGTAGCTGTATCCGACGATTTTACCTCAAGATCGTATTCTGACTCGAATACATTAAAAAAAATATTTTTTGAATTAACTGGATTGATTAAAAGTTAATTTAATAATAACCGGTCAAGTGCAAGTTGAGCATGCGCAATTAGTGTTCCGTACGTTGATTGCTTTTAAAATAAAAAATGTTGTAACGGAAGTATAAAATGATCAGTGACTTCACTAAACACACTCTAAATGAGTTTTCAACAAAGTTTATTTCCAGTCTTTACTGAAAATTGATGACCTTGATATTTTTGCTTTTTTTTATATACCAGATAAATCATTAAAGGTAATGCACTCGTGATAATTTTCGTTCAATCTACACCCCGTGGAGAATATTCCAAAATTTTTCAAAATTTTTTGATCAGTACTTTTCGAGATAAGGTGGGGGGACAGCGATTTTACGCAATCTTTTTAAAAATAGTACAAAGAAAAGTGCGCGCAAGTATTACATTATATATATATTTTTTACTCGTGTTTTCACAAGCTTTCATTTGACACCACACTCGATTACCTAGTAAAAAAAATTTTTTTTCACTTCCGATTTCACCCCCCAAAACTAGCCCCTTAGGTGAAAATTTAACTTTAAAAACTACACGGCTCTGATGAGGCCATCAATTTCTATATTATTAGCAAATTTCAACTTTCTATGACAAATAGTTTCGGAGAAAATCGGGTGTGACAGACAGACAGACAGACACCGAAGTCATCTTATAAGTGTTCCGTACGGAGCAATAAAAATGGCAAAAAAAAACGACAAAAACGGTAAATTTCTCCCGAGCAGGTTCAAATGACATCGATAGTCCCTTATTTTTTAACTAGAATGTCTGTCGAAATTTTTAGTTTATCTTCCATAAATCTATGATAAAATTGTAAAAACACGCTAAAAAACGGGCCAATTCTCCTATTTCTGAGGGTGTTATCCCAATTTTACAGCGGTCGTAATATTTTTTTCTTAATGCACTCGTCGAGACGAGTATTTTTTTTAAAAAGTAGCAGTATTCGACGATTTCACCTCAAAATCGTATTCTGACTCGAATACATTAAAAAAATATTTTTTGAATTAACTGGATTGATTAGAAGTTAATTTAATAAAAAACATGGGCAAGTAAATATTGTTATTAATAAGCGACCTCAAGCAACAAAATCTAAAAATAAAAATTACCCAATGAGCTTTCATTAATAATAAACTAACTCTTCAAAAAAAAAGACACCATAAAAAAGTAAAGGAAAAATTAATACCCCATTACAAACCTTATGATCAATCCGACAAGATTATCTTTCCTTTTCTCGACTGATTAATAAATACGTACGTTAAAGTGAGACCGCCTTAAACTCATAGTGTTTGCAAGCGTTTTAATAAGCTAGGACAATTTTCTCCACAGGAAACCGGTAGCGAGGACTTTAATTTGAACTTAGCCGCGACAAACTCACTTCGCATCGGCTCCTGAACTACCGCTTGCGTTGTTCTTTGTGTTTGTTTGGGGTTTCCCGAGGATTCCTTCGAAAGTACTCAAAATAACTACGAAAAACGCAAATCAGTATCTTTACTACTTCATCTCCAATACATTTTTAATGAAAATTTTAAGAAAAAACTCCACCAAAAGTAAAAAAACATGTATAAACGGAAATGCACGTAGACCGGTGTTGGACTGAGATAGAGAGATACGGGACGTGTCGTGGTTAGAAGCAGTTCGATCGTTACAGCTGATTGTGACACACGGCTGTTGCCAGGCCATGAGTTCATGAGGAGAATCCTCGTTTCTGATTGGTTGAGAGAAAAGCAGTGCACAGTGGGTTGGATATGTAAAATTTTTATAGGGCAAAATATAAAATTTTATTTATTTATTTTTTTTAAGTTTTTTAATGTTATTTAATGTTTATTTATAATGTGCTTGCTCATCCTCAAGCAAAATTCATTCGTAGACCCAAATAATGGTGAGAACCAAAAAGCCAAATTGAGTAGGAGAATTAGATTGACATGGGCAGCCACTGGAAAACTGGGTAACGTCTTAAAAAGTCCTGATATCTCAATTCTCCCTGTGATAGATCAACAGGAGATCTTCTGACTTATGTAACACATGTTTGGAACAACACAATTGAACACTTTGGAGAATCTCGAGCGGTTGCTCTTGACATATCCAAGGCATTCGACCGTGTTTGGCACGATGGACTGTTGGCTAAGTTGCGCTCTTATGGTATGTCTGAAAGGTTCTGTTTGTGGCTCTCATGTTTCCTCATAGAGCGTTCTTTACGAGTGGCGGTCGACGGATTTCTTTCTAACACCCTCACTATCAACGCCGGTGTGCCCCAGGGCTCCATACTGTCTCCTACTCTCTTTCTCATTTACATTAACGATCTGCTGGAAAAGACCGGGAATCCAATCTATAGCTTTGCAGATGACAGTACGCTTGTCTCTTCATTCACCTTGAACGCTCGGACATCGGCTGCTCAGGCGAATATCCGCAGACAGCAGGAGGTCGTTCAACTTAACAAAGACCTGGAAGAGGTTCTATCTTGGGGTGACAGTAACCAAGTGGAATTTAACGCTACAAAAACCCAAGCGGCAGTTTTTTCTAAAAAAGTTAACGTTGCTGAACCCAACATAGTTATGTCGGGGCACTCCATTCCCCTAGCATCGTCGCTCAATTTGTTGGGCGTTGGTTTGGGAGCAAATATGTCTTGGCATGAACATGTTGCAGGCATAGCAAGGAGAGCTTCTCAAAAATTGGGAATATTATTTAGAACCAGAAAGCTTTACACCCCACAGCAACTGTTAATTCTTTACAAAGCCCAAATTCGACCAACTATGGAATACTGCTCCCACGTTTGGGGCTCCGCTCCCAAACATACACTGCATTTGTTGGATTCTGTTCAGAGAAGAGCGGTCCGTCTGATTGGGGACCCGGAATTGACCGGCGGCCTTGATTCGCTGGAACATCGAAGAACGGTTGGCGACTTGAGTCTGTTCTACAAGTATTTTCATGGAAAGTGTTCGAAGGATGTAGCCCGCTTAATTCCTCCCAAAGCGGTGCATGTTAGAAATACACGTCGCGCTGGTGCTTCGCATCCGTATGAGGTTCAGCTTGTTACTCCGCGTACGACGCTTTTCAAGCAATCTTTTATATGGAGAACGTCATCCCTTTGGAATAATTTGCCCAGCGCTGTGTTTCCCACCGAGTACAATTTACAGCGATTCAAGAACAACGTGAATCGCTTTTTCCGCACTCGTGCCGCTCCTGGAGCGCTTTAGGGACTTCCCTGCAGCACGTGTGCTAGACCAATAAAAAAAAAAAAAAAAAAAAGATGACGTAACAAGTCGGCAGGAACTAGCACCATATAGCCAACGATAGAGTGGAATGAAAAAAATGGGAGGAGGTCTACATCCAGGACTGGATGGCAAAAAGCTGCTAAAAGACGAAGAAGAGAAGAAGATCAACTTTCCAGAAGACAATTGAGTTTTCGTCTTATTTGGAGGCGGATAGTATTTAAGAAACTATTGTATAGGCTCCAGCTTTGTGGGAAAATCCCGATAGAACACCTAAGCTTCATCGCCTGTAATAATTCACGAAAAATTACTTTTCTTGTTCTCTAATGTACTTGAAAAATTTCTTCTCTCGCCAGTTCTTGCTCTGGTTTAAGGTTTCCTTATTTCGCCCCTAAACCTTCGTGTATATTCTTGAAAATTGTAGTCTCGGGCACCCCAGCAGAAATTTGCCGTTTTTGTCGTTTTTTTGCCATTTTTATTGTTCCGTACGGAACACTTACAAGATTACTTCGGTGTTTGTCCTTCTGCCTATTTGTCCATCTGTCTGTCCGTCTGCCTGTCCGTCTGTCACACCCGTTTTTTTCTGAAACTATTTGACAAAGAAAGTTGAAATTCGGCACTAATATGAAAATTGATGCCCCCTCAGAGCCGTGTAGTGTTAAAAGTTAAATTTTGGCTTATTAAATGGTTAGTTTTGGGGGGTGAAATTGGAGGTGAAAAAAAAAAAAAATACCAGGTCATCTAGTGGGGTGTCAAATTAAAGCTTGTAAAAACACGAGTTTAAAAATATATATAATGTAATAATTGCGCACACTTTTCTTTGTATATTTTTAAAAAATTGCGAAAAATCGTTGTCCCCCCTTTATCTCGAAAAGTACTGAACAAAAATGTTTTAAAAAATTCTAGAATATTCTCCATAGCGTGTAGATGGAACAAAAATTATCAATATGGCATTACCTTTATAATAATTTATCTGGTATATAAAGAAAAACAAACAACGTACGAAATACTTCTCTCTCTTCTATTCCTGCGCGTTATCAACTTGTTTTTTATGGTGTTGAGAGAGGCGCGAGTCTGTAAAGTTGCTTTGTAAGTGAATTTCTTTCGATTCGCGAGTTTTTTTTACTGTTACGCATTTGTTTTTTACAGTAAATATTGATCTTTGAATCCATTTATACCCTCGTGCCCCTATTGATGTAGGAAAAGTCTCCGCCTCCACTATAAGCACGCCTAATACATAGGCTTAAACATTTTTGGTCTAGCTACTTAAAACACATTTTTATTTGCAAAATTCGACTTTATTCATCAACATAGTCTCCTTCAAGAGAGATACAACCAGTCCAACGCTTTTCTAGAGGAAGGATTTGTCTTGTCTTCAAGATATGCCTTAGTTTCGCTGATAACTTCTCTCCCCACGAGCATTTTTTGAGGTCTGCAAATAGATAATAGTCGCTGGGGGCGAAATCTGGAAAATACGGTGGATGAGGAAGCAATTCAATTCCATTCATGCTTCAATTCATGCAATTTGGTCATCGTAACCATTGTCTTGTGACATGGTGCATTGTCTTGATGAAACAGCACTTTGATGGTTTTTCCCTTCTCAGCATAGTCGATGAAAATTATTCCAAGCGCATCCCCAAATACAGAAGCCAAAACCTTCCCAGCCGACTGTTGTGTCTTTCGTCGCTTCGGGCAACTTTCACCGGCTGCTGTCCAGTCAGCTGACAGCCGATTTGAGTCCGGTGTGTAGTGGTGGATCCACGTTTCATCCATTGTCACAAATCGCATTGATGTTTCCGGTGTAACTACCTCATTTGGGTCTTCAGAGAGTTCAGCATCATTTGTGTCTGTACAAAAGCGTTTAAATTCAGCTTACCAGTACCACAAAATTCGCTTTTTTTCTATTGTACTGAATATGTCAAAAGTAGCGTCCCTAAAAACCACTGAAACTTGTAAATTAATTGTCGAAATGTCATGAAATTTTGACAAGTATCGTTTGAAGGTTGGTACTTTCTATAAATCATATGGATTTTTTGAAAAGGGCGACATCTATGTGTCAGAGCAAAAACTTTCCATCTGACGTGTTACATTGCGTTGGGTATGGTATAGGGTGCAGCCTTTGAAAAACAATATTTTTACCAAAAAAAAAAGAAAACAATCATACACAATAAAGTAAAACCGCAGTTAGTAACGCTAATAAAATTTTAACCTATATTAAAATAAAATTTTAAACGATTTCTTTGTTACATACTTTTTGTTTACCTTCGCACCTCAAAAACCGATTTTGTCCGCTCACCTACACTCCCACCCACTTTACTTCGAAGGGGTCTGCCGGTCGATCAGCTGATATTCCAGCGAGTTCTTTGTTAGCCGGCATTCGTGCAGCATCTCTGCCCCGAACACCTCCAAAAAATTACGAATAAAAAATGACTAGAGGGCTATGAAAAGTCAAAGAGACTCAGCTTTCATGAAAAACCTAACCACAATTATTGACAGCCGGGGTTGAAAATTAGAAATAATGTTTCGGAGCAGTTTCCAGGAAGAACGGGTCGCAAAAGACTCCTCCAAGTTGCAGGCTGTTTTTAGCAAACTTTCCGGGGTACTGCCCCGAGCAGAAGACTTTCAAGGGAACACTATCCCGAAAATTATGTCTTCTGATATTATTGAATCTGTGCTGGCTGATACTCCCGTACCTGTTCCGACAAGTAAGTTTTGAAAAATCGTCTTTTTAATAATTTTTGTATGTTGCTTACGTAAATCGGCTTGTAGTCTTTTGGTTTCTGTTAGTAATAAAAATCATTTGCAAATAATGTGGCTCTAGCTTAGTCCCTTTACCTTTCCGTTGTTTTTTTTTTAGGGGTATTAATATTATTTATATGCACAGTTAAAGGGATGATTCAATCATTAATTTTTCCTCTGTCTTTTAAATATTATTCTATTAAAACTCTATTTTAAGTTATTAAGTTGTAATTTTCGCTCCGCAGAAATGTAGATGCAAATTGCATCTATAATTTTTGACGTACGTGTTTTTTAAATTTTTGCATGAAAATTGAGCATTAGAAATTAATATATTTATATATATATATATATATATATATATATATATATATATATATATATATATATATATATATATATATATATATATACAGTCCCTGGCCAAATTATTAGACGCACTGCAAGATTTCATGTAAAATATTAATTACCGAGTGATATTGTACCCTTTTATTATTTTAAATTGATTTGTTTTTTATTTTTTATATTATCCAATCAATTATCTATTTATTTGACATAAATAAAACAGCATTAATTTAGAAAAGCATAAGTTTATTAAGTTTTAAAGAATAGTGAAATTAATGTTAGTAAAAGTCAATATTTAGTTGAGCCACCTTTAGCCGCTATCAAAGCTTTAATTCTGCGCGGCATGCTATCAATGCAAGATTGTATTGTCTCCTGCATTTGAGGATGATGATTCCACACATAAATAATCTTTTCTAAGAGCTGGGTTTTGTTGGTAATCACATCTTTAGCCACTTCTCTTTTCATCAGCTCCCACACATTTTCAATGGGGTTCATATCAGGGCCAATCCAACAGAGGGATATTTTTTTCTGCCAAAAAAGCTTTAACAGACCGAGCAGTGTGGCAGGGAGCTCCATCTTGCATGAAAGTGAATGGTTCCCCATTTGGAAACCATTCTCTGAGCTGCGGAATCAACCGATTTTGTAATACTTCTTTGTACTGATCTTGCCTCATTATTCCTTTGACGACGTACAGACGTCCAGTGCCCTTGCCGCTGATGACTGACCAAATCATCACTTTGGTGGGATGTTTAACCGTCGGGACGACACAATCAGGATGAAACTTTTCTCCATGACGACGACGCACATACTGAGCTTTATTCTGCAAAATTTCGAATGTGCTTTCGTCACTGAAGCAGACCTGTCAAAAATAGGAAAAATATATAAACTTCCATGTTTATTTGCTTTATTTAACTGAAAATGATAATAATGTATCAATTATTGATTAAATTGCTGTATCTTATCGATCTCCAGAAGTCCACATCTTTGTCTTGCCATTGTTTGGCCCACTTCAGGCGCTTTGCTTTCATTGCAGCTGTTAACTTGGGCTTCCTGGCGGGGCGACAGGCCTTAAAATCTAATTCTTTCAATTTTCTTCGAACAGTGCGCTCAGAAGCATTTACGCTAGCATCCTGGAGTTGTGATTTTATTACCTTTGTGGTAGCAAATCTGTTTTCTACACAAATTTTCTTCAAACATCTCTCTGACCGTGGAGTGAAAATTGGTTTTCTACCGCATCTTTTCTTTCTTTCCGGGCTTAATTCCTTCCCTGACTCAATTTTCTTTTTTATGCGTCGTACACTAGCTTCAGAAACCTCCAATCTTCGTGATATTTCTCGGTTTGTAAATGTTTTCGCAATCACAAGGGCCTTCACTTCAGCTTTTTTACGTGGTGAAAGATCGCCTTTTCTACCCATAATGAAAATAGTCCAATTACTTTTTTAAAACACTGCATACAAAATAAACTAATAACTGAGTAGTATAAAATTGTTAAACAAACAATCACAGTCCATAAAGCCACAGAAACACGTCCGTACCTGACTCGATTCCGATCGCGACTGATACAGGTTTGTACTTGTTTACGTTCATGTATCACTTTGTCAACACAGTGTTGCCATATGTTAAAAATAAATACAAATATGTAGTCTACAATAATTCTTTTAAATAAAAATCAAAATATTGTGGTTTAAATATACCATTATTGCATAAAAACTCTTAAGAAACATAAAATTACTAAAAAAAATACAGTGCGTCTAATAATTTGGCCAGGGACTGTATATACACAGTAGAACCCCGGTTATTCGAGGTAACGGATAACTGAAAACTCGGATAATCCGGATTTGTTTTTTATTTACTCAAAAAATAAACACCAATACTTTAAACCGATGTATTAACGTTTTTAACATATAAGTAGGTATATACATTATAAAACAGTGAAATAGGTATCTACGCGCTTCTGTTTCATATTGCATCTTTTTCTCGCTGCAATGTTTCTCCATCTATTTAGAAGAAGCAAATCCGCTGGGGTTGCCTCTGGTTGTTGTTCGATATACCTCAAAGCTTTTTCCAAAGAAGCAAAACCTTCTTGATGAGAGATCTTAGTGGGAGACTGTTCATCCACCGCCGCTTCGTCATCATCATCGTCATCTGATTTTTCGGTTTCTTGAAAGGCATTCGTTATTTCTTCAACACTCATTTCTTCTTCTAAATCATCTGCTGTAATCCATTCAACAACATCTTCTCTTGTCACATTTTCGCAACCTTTTAATTTTTGTATTAATTCAAATAAACTTTTTTCTTTTTCTTCTATCTCGCTGTCAAAATTTGAACAGGACATTTCTCCATGGCTTCTCAATTTCAAAGCTAATTCATTTAATGGAGTATTATCTTTACTGTCATTATAGTCCTCAAAATAAATAACTTTTGACCAAGATTTTTGAATAGTGGTAGTACACACAGAATCCCAAGCTTGACTTACCCAGTAAATAACATTTTTCAGTGTAACCTTTCTCATCCCATTGATAATATCCTCATTTTCTGTGTATTCTAACAGATGTTCAAGATATAAACGCCTATAATTTTTTTAATGTTTTCGAGAATGCCTTGATCCATTGGTTGCATTATGCTGGTTACATTTGGAGGAAAAAATTTTGCAACAATTTCGCCCACATGAAGTCCTTCTCCAGGGTGAGAGGGGGCATTATCCATTAACAAAATTGCTTTAGTAGGAAAACGGTTTCTGTTCAAAAATTTAGTCACAGATGGCACGAACTCTTCTTCAAACCAGTTAGTAAATAAGGTCGCATCCATCCATGCGCTCTTCTGACTTTTGTAATAGACTGGTAGGGCTTTGGGTGAGTTGTCGTGAGTAGTAGACGTGCAGACTTGCCAATCACCATCAGTGGGATATTGTGCTTGCCAGATGCATTGGAACATACCATTATAGTTAATCTTTCCTTACTTCGGTTGTGCCCAGGAGTTGATTTTTCCTGTCAAGATGCCAATGTTTGTGATGGAAGCATTTTATAATTCAGACCAGTTTCGTCACAGTGGTAAATTTGATCACATGTGTATCCACAATCTTCGATTTGCTTTTTAAAGTTCTGATTAAACTTCTCATTTGATGGAACATCGGCAGAAAGTTTTTCACCACATACAGTCAGTTGTACACCGTACCGTTTTTTCCAGCGGTCAAGCCATCCAGAACTGGCGGTAAATTGATCTACCTCTGGGAATTGCCTACTAATCATTATTGCTTTCTGTTGTAAAATTGGACCTGACAGAGGCACACCTTTTGATCTCTGTTGGTTAAACCACATGAATAAAGCTTCGTTAACCTCTTTATAGTTGCCGGTTTTCATTGATTTTCTTCCTGAGGACGAGGAGGCTTAATTTATACACCACTCTTCTATTTTTGTGCGGTTTCTTTTCCAATCTCCAACTGTTACCTCACCTACTCCATAATCTCGGGCAACAACTTTCTTCAATAGGAACGACGATTCTTTTACGCTTGTTTTGCTCCATTATAATACGACAAACAAAAATTCAAACAGAGCAGTTCGTATTAATTACACTTAACTACCAGAACTCCAACCAAATAAATTATGTGAGTATACTCGTACTTCTCCGTAGTAAACGCTAAAACGCGTTGCATTCACGCAAATTTACATGCTGAAAGAGTCCAAAAACATAAATAGGGGAACCTCTCACACGGGCCAGGGGATTTTCCGAAGGCCCCGACGATTTTAAATGGAAATATGTACATACATATTTTAGAAGCTCGGTTAATACGCAGCATAGACGCGCGTACCTCGGATAATCAGGTTCTTAGATTGGCTCGGTTAATCCGGAGCTCGGATAATCGTGACTCGGTTAATCGGGGTTCTACTGTATATATATATATATATATATATATATATATATATATATATATATATATATATATATAATATAATATATATTTTTTTTTCGGTTATGTTATTTTTGTCGCATTTTGGGAAAGTACCGCTGCTGAATTTTCGTGTACAAATTACAGCAACAATATACAGGGTATCCCAGTATTCCGTGTCAAAATATGACCATTTAACCCAACTTACTTATGTCCAAAAATTCGTAACTTTTGAGATACAGGGCGTCAAAGTTATATTTTTATTTTAGTTTTTCTTAAGTAGTTTTCTTAATAATTGTACTATTTGTACAAGATTTGGTGCTGAGATGAGAAATCGAATCAGCAGGCAGTTTTGTTGTAAATTGTAGGGCGCGCCCCTTATTGCACTGTGTATATTTTTAAATTGTCGTAACTTTTTTATACCACTCTGTATGATATTTTTAATTAAATATTCGTATTGTCCGCCCTCTCCTGTTAAAAAAAGCTCTCTTGGTAAATGTTACTCCGAGCAACAGTTTCAAAACTCAATCTGGGCATGCAAAAATAGTAATTTTCCAGCACGAATGAGTTTGAATAAGATAAATAAAATGCACAAGAAATCTCTTTTTTTTTGGGCCCACCCCAACATGTATTTGCATCTACAATGAGAGAAGTCTGCTATCAACTCCAAACAAATACACTGTAATTGCGCAAGTTCAACTTGCACTTGACCGGTTTTTTCTTTGGGCCACACCGTATTTCGGCGCCATGTGTCATTATTAAAATTCATTCTGCAATTATTCACGGTTAGAAAAAATCCTTTGATTTATTGCTTCAATTAAAAAACTCGTTAGTTTTAATTTATGAAGACTTTTATAGTATTTCGATTTTATTGGAAAACAATTTTTTTTTGTTTGAATGGACGAAACGAAAACGTTAACCGCAGCTCTTTAACTCGAGAGAATTAAGAGAAAATAATATAAAAATGTTTATTTTATTTATAACTACTAATAAAATCGAAGTTTTTAATGTGGTTTTATACAGTTTGTCAAATAAGAACGTGACTGCTCATATTCTTGAAAAAGATGTGTTTGCAGAATATTTTTTGCCATTAACGTATTCTTTGGTGTGTTGACAACGGCGCAATTGCCTTAGTACAGGGGTGCTCAAACGGTCGATCGCGATCGACAAGTCGATCACGAGTGCTTTTTGAGTCGATCTCGAGAAAAAAATTCCGATATAGAACTATTCACAGATTTTGTTTTAGGTAACTAAAACAAAATGTAATGAATAAACTACTAAAATTTATTCGATCCACAATTAGGCCAGAATAACCCCCTCATCACTTTCTTTTATCGTAATAACCCCCTGCTAGCGGCAAAAGGCGGCTTTATCAAAGGAACGCGCGGTACTTGTCAAAGAAAAACCGCGTTTTTGATTCCCGCCGACTTTTCTAGAAACTTCGGGCGGCGCGTTTGACGGGAACATTCGAGACTTCGTTCGCGCCGATATAAATGTTGCGCCTGCAGGAATAGGAGTCAGTCTGAGTTGTAACTTGAAGGCGATACATCGATACAAAGTTTATTAATAAATAGTCCAAAATGAGTGCGGCGAAGAAAAGTAAAACTTATCATTTTAATAACGATTGGGAGGAAGAATTTTTCTTTTGTATGGTAAAGGATAAGTACATTTGTCTCATAAGCGTGGGAACTTAGAGAGGCATCATAAAACGGTTCATAAAAACTATGAAAAGGATTTTCCGTCACAGAGTGAATTAGGAAAACGAAAAGTAAGTGATTTGATAACTTGTTTGAAAAAAGAACAAACCATGTTCACAAGACCAGCCAAATAATCAAAAGCTGCAACGATTGCGTCATTTAAAATATCTCATATATTGGCGAAACACAAGAAACCATTTGATGATGGATTGGTTGTGAAGGAAGCATTTATTGAAGCGAGTGAGACTTTATTTGGAGATTTTAAAAATAAAACAGAGATTATGTCTGCTATTAGAGAACTTCAGTTATCTCGTCCGACTGTCACAAGGTGTGTTGAAGTCATGAGTCAGGACATGGCAGATAAACTAAAACATGATATCATGGAATGTACATACTTTTCTTTACAGTTCGACGAATCCACCGATATGGCAGACACTGCCCAGCTGTGTATTTTTATTCGAATGGTATTCAATGACATGTCGGCTAAGGAAGAGTTTTTGACAATGATTCCTCTGAAAGAAAGACCCGTGGCGAAGATATATATGACGTTTTCTTCAATTTTGTAACAAACTACAAGCTACCAATATATAAACTAGTGTGCATTACAACCGATGGAGCACCAGCAATGACTGGAAACAAAAACGGTTTTGTGGCTTTGTGTCGAGCTAATGATGATTTCCCTTCATTTTTCTCCTTCCATTGCATTATACATCAACAAGTGTGTTGATGTAATAAAGTTCTAAACATGGAGGAGATTATGGGCATTGCAATAAAAAATATGAATTCTATCCGTGCACGTAGCTTGCAACGCCGGCTCTTTAAATTGCAGTTGGAAGATAGTGAGTCAGCTGAACACACTGATTTAGTTCTTCACACAGACGCCGGTGGTTGAGTCGCGGAAAATTCCCGAAATAACAGCTTTTCTGGACGAAAGAGGTGATGACACTCAGATGCTGAAAAACGAAAAATGGCTGACTGATTTGGCATTTTTGACAGACATCACAATGCATTTAAACACCATTAATTGGGAGCTTCAAGGTAAAGGAAAAACTATTATTAAGATGATTGGCGCAATAAACGCATTCAAAAGTAAATTGCGACTTATGATAGATCAACTGAAAAGAAAGGATCTGAAAAATTTTCCGTCTTTGAAAGCAAGGATTCCTCAGTTGAATTATGATATTTATAAGGCAGAATTATCAAATATTTTGGGCCAATTCGAAATACGTTTTTATGATTTCAGTAAATTGGCAAATATCGCATCATTTATGAGTTATCCTTTTTCGTGTAAAAACATTGAGGAATTAGCTACTGAAATAGCAAGTCAGTTTACATGGACTCATGTTCTGTTGAAAATGAGTTACTGCGGATTATATCAGATATATGTTACATCTCAAAGCCACAGCATCTGATACAAAATTCGGGTGTTTTATATCTCAAGATAAATATCCGAATCTAAGGTAAATCGCCCTTCAACTGACGGCAATGTTTGGGTCAACTTACTTGTGCGAGTCTGCATTTTCTGAAATGAAGATAATTAAGTCAAAATATCGCAATCGACTAACTGACGAACATATGTCATCATGCTTGCGATTAGCACTCGGTAATTACGTACCATCTTATGAAAAGTATGCTGAGGATATGCAGTGCCACGCTTCAACATCCAAAGTCACTCTTTAGTTAAGTTTAGACACTAGAACTCGTTTGTTTTGTAAGAATCAATAAACTCGCAATTTTGAATAATTATGAGTTTTTTCATTGACATTTTAGAGCAGACCTACACTTACCTTGACTAAAAAAATGCATATTGTGCGGAAAACTAATATCTATGCCACGATACACCCTACCTAGACGACAATCCTGCCTCACACTTACTTGCAGCCTCTCAGAGTCGATCGATCGTAGTCTAATAATATTGAGGTAGATCGCCAGCAGTTCAAGTTTGAGCACTCCTACCTTAGTAAGTTCTCCAATCGCCTCCTGCATCATCAACACAGGCCAACAAAAAAAAATTGTAAAAACTTTTTAAACCAATACATCTAAGTGTTTTTTGGGTGCTGAAACCGTACCTGGTATCAGTTTTTTTGTATCACCCACAGTGATGATGATATGACATCGATTAAATTTCAAAATTTGATACATAAAAAATAAAAACTTAAACCAATACCTGTCCCTTTTCTGCAGGCCTGTAATAACGTAACAACTAAGGCGAATGTACCCATACATTCGCTTTATTTCTCTCACACTTTTGCGTCCGTATTTACTTCTCAGCGGAATATGAAAAGCTCTGTTCACCCTCCATGTTTATGGTTACAACCATAACCCATCGAGTTATGGTTTGTACCTAACCTTAAGAAATTCAAAATGGCGGATCCAATATGACGGGTCTAAATTGCTATCGAGACAAATTTTTCGAAGAAAAGTTGTGTATTTTTGCTAGAGGAACATGAGGCTATCTTAAAAAATATGGATTCCTATTTAAAAAAAAACAAAGTTGAACTTGAAATGGCCTTTAAAATGATCTTTCAAGGTCATTACAATTATATCATTTTATTTTCCCTTCAAAACCCTTCATCTTTTGTCTGAAACTTCTTTTACTAAAAGTTAACATAAAAAAAATTAAGAAGTCTTGTACAATTTTTACTCACGATAACATATTTCACTTCAATGCGAATATTTTAGGTGCTGATTTTTTTGTATTTCCTTTCCCTTTTCTCTGTGAAGTTTCTTGTATAACTTTTTCTCCGATGGGATGCATTTTGTTTTTCTCTATGAAGTGACCAACAGTAATCACCCATCATGTTGATATTTCACCGTCTCTGGTACCGTTTCTCCATCTCCTTTATGACCTGATGGAACCGTTCCCTTTGCTCTTCATTCACATCGCCTGATTTTTTAGGAAAAAAGTCAAGATGGTTATGCAAGGAGTGGACTTTCAGGCTCATCAGACAAGCCGGATTTTTGAACTTGTGTATCATATTATTTACGATAAGTTCATAGTTAGGGTCTTTCACGTTGCCCAAAAACTTAGTCACAACTTCTTTAGATGATATCCAAGTCTCCTTTTCCTTTGTAATCATCCTTGCTTCAAAGTTGGAATCGAACATCATTTTACGAATATCAGGCCCAACGAAAACCCCTTCTTTCAGTTTGGCTTCTGATAAATGAGGAAATCTTTTACATAAATATTTAAAACATTCACCATCTTTAGGCAAGGCTTTCACAAATTGTTTCATTAAGCCTAACTTGATGTGTAGTGGTGGTAGAAGAATCTTTTTTTGGGTCTACTAAAGTTTTATGCAAAATGTTCTTCTCGCCAGGTGTTAAAGTTTTTCTTACGGGCCATTGTTTTTTGGACCAATGTTGATCCCTTGCTCTGCTGTCCCACTCACATATAAAACATGGAAACTTTGTAAATCCCTTTTGTTGACCAAGGATCATGGAGACAACTTTTAAATCTTCACATAGCATCCAATCGTGAGCTGGATAGTTAATTTTCTGTAAAATCATGTAAAGATTTTCGTAAGTTTCCTTCATATGGACTGAATGAGCAACAGGCAATGAAGCATAAGTATTTCCGTTGTGTAACAGAACACCTTTTAAACTAGTTTTTGATGAGTCTATGAAAAGCCTCCAATCTTCCTTCTTGTACTCAATGCCAAATTCGTTCATTAGACTACCAATATCATGGCAGTAAACCAAATCCTTTTCCTGCTTGAAAATTTGAGCAAATTGTTGATCTCTTGTTCTATAATGGTAAATAGATGTTCAGTTTTTATGTAATTTTATAACTGTTACATCATAACCGTAAACACTTAATTTTTTACTAATTCAATTGCGGCATCGGGGGGGAGCAATCAACGCGACTGGCTTTGTCTGTTCAGGAATGTTTTATATAATTTTACTATTCTCAATCTAATCGATCACTAAGTACTGTTGCGAGAAAATAAGGAAATGAGATTTAACGGGTATTGCAATTGCAGTCATGACACTCCTTTAAGTTATTTTGTTATAAATGTTTTTGAAAGAGCTATTTAGGCCTTGCGAATTGCTAGAACTGCAGAAAAGAGGTCTCTTCCAGCACGGATAGATTAAAAAGGATATTTCCTCATGTCAAAAGCCTATGAGAAACAGATCTTGCTAAAAAGTCCCGGGGGTTATTCTAAGGGTTTCCATTTATATGTGGAAATCGGTCAAATTTTGTCAATCTTTAAATACTATGTAGTTCCAACAGTATTATGAGCATTTTTTCTTTCTTCTTGGTTGCGATAATGGCCAATTTTTAAGCATTCACAATATATATGAAGCATTAGAGAGAATGCTTCATATATATCATGTTATACGTCATTTTTAGTGTTCTGTATTTTTTACTTTCTGTACCCAGGAAACTTGCGCGATGGAAAAACTTATTCATATTCATTTATGTTACTGGGGCCTGTTTAATTCGGGAATATATTTCCTTTCTTGGGTCTCACTTGTCATCTATATTGGTTCCCAAATATTTAGATGTGGAGACCTGTTCTACGGTGTTTTCCCTGATTTCGAGGTATTGGAGGTAGATTTTTCTTTGTTGTTACTTTTTATATTCATAGTAGCCCAATCTTATTTAACATCATAATGGATGAAATTATAAACGAAGCAAAGAAAACTGGGAGAGGATATCGATTGGGATACAAAGAAATAAAAATAATATGCTACGCCGATGATGCAGTAATCATATCAGAAGACGAAGATAACTTACAGAGACTCCTACATAAGTTCCAACAAACAGCAAAAGTGTTTAATATGCAAATATCTGTAAAGAAAACAAAATCCCTTACAATATCTAAAGAACCGAAAAGATGCAAACTCGCGATTTATGATCAGAGTGTAGAACAAGTGATGTCCTTCAAATATCTAGGAGCAAACATAACAACTACCAGGAACCTTAAGGAGGAAGTAAAAACTCAAACAATAAAGGCATCATTAATATTAGGATTCTTAAGAGATATAATTTGGAGAAACAAATATATGAGCACCAGGAGCAAAGTAAGAATATACAAAACAAACATGCGACGTACGCGATAGAAACCAGAGCGGAGAACACAATAACAAAACGACAACAGAAATGCGAACACTTAGATCGATAACAGGACATACCTTATTTGACCGGAAGAGATGTGAAGAAATAAGGGAAATGTGCGAAATACAGGATGTGGTGAGATGGGCAAGCAACAGGAGAAGAGAATGGAGAGACCATGTGGACAGAATGCCAAATGATCGCTTGGCTAAGGTTGCAAACGAGAAGCAACCAAACACATCTCGACCGCTTGGAAGACCACCAATAAGATGGTATGAGAGCTGGTCTTCATCATCGCAATTGTTTCTGGGAAACGTTTGAAGTTAACACAGGACATGGTCCTAACGTAGGAAGAAGAAGAAGAAGATATTCATAGTTAATCCACAGCTTTCGCTGGCTGTTACGATTCGATCGTTCAGTTTGCTGGAGATCTTTGATATTATTTGCTAATAGAACAGTATCATCAGCATCCGTATGATGTTCAGCGTACTTCCATTAACTGTTATTCCTTCAGTAGATTCACAGATGGCCTCATTAAACACAGCATCAGTATAAAGATTGAACCAAAGTGGTGAGAGAATGTATCCCTGCCTCACACCTTTGGTTATTTTTATGCTTCCGGACTTTTCCATATTTAGATCTCTTATTGCTATATTTGTTGTTTCTAGAATTTTTATTAATTTTTCGTGCATTACACAGTCGAAGGCTTTATTGTAATCTATAAAACATGCATACGTATCTACATTTCTGTCTTTACAACGCTGGACCAGTACATTTAATGAGAATACGAGGCTGGTTTGAAAAGTCCGTGCAAAAATAAAAACTACTTATGTGTTTGGGGTAAACCTTTTTTATTTTTCGACAGAGTCTCCTTTTAGGCTTATACACTTCGTCCAACGATGTTCTAGTTTGTTGATCCCTTCCGAATAATAGGATTTGTCCAAGTCTGCAAAATATCCATTAGTGTCTGCAATCACCTCCTCGTTTGAATAAAATCTTTGTCCCGCCAGCCATTTCTTCAAATTGAGGAACAAATAGTAGTCCGAGGGAGCCAAGTCTGGAGAATAGGGGGGATGTGAAACGAGTTGGAATCCTATTTCCATTAATTTTGCGACCACAACTGCTGAGGTGTGTGCTGGTGCGTTGTCGTGATGGAAAAGGACTTTCTTGTGGGCCAATCGCGGGCGTTTTTCTTGCAGCTCGGTTTTCAAACGGTCCAATAACGATGAATAATATTCACCTGTAATAGTTTTACCCTTTTCCAGATAGTCGATGAGGATTATCCCTTGCGAATCCCAAAAGACAGTCGCCATAACCTTTCCGGCCGAAGGAACGGTCTTCGCCTTTTTTGGTGCAGATTCCCCCTTGGTGACCCATTGTTTAGATTGTTGTTTGGTCTCAGGAGTATAGTAATGTATCCATGTTTCATCCACAGTGACGAAACGACGCTTAAAGTCCTCCGGATTCTTCTGGAACAGCTGCAAACCATCCTTGCAACACTGCACACGATTCCGTTTTTGGTCAAGCGTGAGCAATCGCGGCACCCATCTTGCGGATAGCTTTCTCATGTCCAAATGTTTATGCAAAATATTATGTACCCGTTCAGTCGACATGCCCACAGCACTAGCAATCTCACGCACCTTAACTCTTCTGTCATCCATCACCATATCATGGATTTGATCAATGATTTCTGGAGTCGTAACCTCCACAGGCCGTCCAGAACGTTCAGCGTCACTTGTGCCCATATGGCCAGTCCGAAAATTTTGAAACCACTTATAAACTGTTCTAATCGAAGGTGCAGAGTCACCATAATGTTTATCAAGCTTCTCTTTAGTCTCCTGAGGCGTTTTGCCTTTGATAAAGTAATGTTTAATCACCACACGAAATTCTTTTTCGTCCATTTCTTGAAAATCACTCGACTTCCTTGATTCACACGAATGCCAAACACAAAGAAATAGACCAATATGGCTGAAACTTGGTGTGCGTTCATTCAAGAGATGCTACTAACTAAACATGACCTCGATACGCGCCGGTGGTGCCATCTCTCGGACTTTGCACGGACTTTTCAAACCAGCCTCGTAAAACTCGAATTTCGTGTGTTGATTAAAGACTGTTTTGTGATGGGAAAAAATAACGTTCAAGTAAAGCAGTGGCTTGATAAGTGTTACGTTGACTCCGCCCCTGGAAAATGACTCATCATTTACTGGTGTGCTGAATTTAAACGCTGTCGTACAGACATAAATGATGCTGAACGCTCTGGACGCCCAAATGAGAACCAAACATCAAAAAATCCACAAAATTGTTTTGGATGACCGTAAAGTAAAATGACGTGAGATAGCTGACACCCTAAAGACGTCAAAAGAACGTCTTAGTCATATTTTGCGTGAACATTTGGGCATGAGAAAACTCTGTTCGAAGTGGGTATCGCGTTTGCTCACGGTGGATCAAAAATAACAACGTGTTGATGATTCTGAGCGCTGCACATAGGGGGATTTGAACGATCTACGCTGCCAAAATTATTTTTCGGCTCTATTGTATGCTAAATTATATTATTAAGTTAAATTAATCAGTTACTTTGCATAAAATTACTTAATTTGTAATAAAAAATAAAAAAAAACGAAACTTAATTTTGCAAAAAAAAAATATTTTAAATGAAAATATTTATTTATAAAATAAATGTAAAATTTAAACTTATAACCCCCTTCTTTTGCGTCGAGGGTTAAAAATACACTATAAACAATCATATTTTGTCGTCCACAAACGTATTTTCATCTTGACTTCCAGAAGAACACAGTGGGTTCGGCTCTGCAGACAGGAGCATTTCTAGCGTCTCTGGTAGGAATGAATGTGACTTTATCCTCTTTATTCGCCTCATACTGCTCAACAAAGGATCGGAACTTAAAAGTGAACGATTAAAAATGTCCCTGTTGCAGCTTTCTCGTGAAAACTTTCGGGCAAAATCTTGTCGGTAAGACCGACAGTGTTTGTGCCTGCCAGTTTCTGATGCATTCTTGTCATATTTTTCTGGGTCGACTTTATGTCCGCTTGAGATTGTCTCCAAAATGACTTTTAACCTATATAACAAGTCATAGCTAAGGCCCGTTATTTCTGCTGCCAATTTCGGGTCTTCAAAAAATCTTCGACTGGTGTTCCTATCATTGGTGTTTCCAAAATTTGCCTTTGGCATATCGACCAATAACCCGGTTTCATTGCGAAACCGGGTCTAGATTTCAAGTTTCCTCTCTTTCTCGAGTTCCTTTTCAGCCTCTATTTTTCTTTCTCTATATTTTTTTACTGACAGTTTATAAGTTAGATGTAGGACACTCTCAAATAATCTTATCCTGGCATGTAATACTGAGAGATCGTATTATACTGCCTCGGAATTAACTTCTTTTGTTATATCCAATCGGTTAAAAATCCTTTGAGGTTGCACCACAAATATGTCACCGGCTTGTTGCTGTGGTTCCAGTGGCGGCATTACACACTTTTCCATCCACCATTGTCATGATAAATTTGTGTTTGACTATAAACTTTTTCTCATCCAAATCAACCTCAGTAGGAATGAGAGAATCAACTGATTTATTCACTTAGTTAATTTCTTGTTCTGTGACATCAGAACTCTCTTTGATAAAACGAAATCTTATTGGCCGACAAAAACGCGGAGAAGACGGAGTCGGATTCTTCCACACGGTTTTTTCATTATTTTTTTCCACACACTAATTTTAGAGGCACGAAGCAACTTTGAAATATATTGCTATCCGAATCCGCATCACTGTCAAACTTTTGTTTGTATTGGGATTGTTGTGATCCGTCGCAACCCCATTTATGAATCATCGTTAGAGTATTCCGCTTTTGTTCATTTAATGTTTGCAATACCTCTTCCAGGTAGTCGGACAATCGTGTAACAGTAAGATCCACCAAGGGCTTTAATTGAGCTTCCGCACTAGTGCTAGTTATCTTGCACGCTTCTGGTGGCGGGTAACACTTTTTTTTTCCTTTTGTAGGAGGCTATAACACGGAAAAATATGTTTGTTCGTCCTCTTTATGATTTCATACTGTTCTTTTGTTAGATCTGCGTCTATGCACATTTGGATTGCTTCCTTGACAGTCAAAGGGCTACTTTTATTTTTTGATGATTTTGTGCGATAATAGACCTTTTTATATTTCGTTGCCCGAGTTGGTGTAGTGATGATTTCTTTGAGTACATTTGAAGCATCTCGCTTTCCCAGTTTTCTCAACTTAACTTGCGCGGCATGCACTATCACCTCCTCTTCAAAGGTAGAGCGAAGCTCCTCCGTTTTTCTTCTTTTACTTCTCTCGCTCAATTCTTCAAAAGGTTTGCTTGGTCGACCAGATCGATTTTACAGACTGTAAACCACTGGAATTTCAAAGGTTCCTTCTAGCCATGAACTATTGTATTGAACAAATATGTCTTCCTTATTATGGCTTTTGGCTAAGTCCCAAAATGTATCTTATCCGGGGCTAGTTTTTTGATTTATTATTTACTGAAACTATCAACTTTAGAATATTGTCAAAATTATAGCCGGATCTAACAGGGAAGTATGAAAACGACAGTAAAACATATTTTTTTTACAAAATAATACTCGTGGAAAAGACCTTTCTTTACCGTCCCTTATGTTGATTCACAAATAAGTAAATGATAAAAGTTTTATGAAATAACATAGTTACATACCTGTACTTTGAGAATCCATCACTTTTTCCACTACTTTAGAACTTATAGACATAAAATTCCACTTTCACAATTATGATTTTTAAGAGCGCCGAGAACTGATAACGTACACGAGGTAACAGGATCGAATTCCGACTGAGATAAGACAGGTAAGACTGCACGGGTGGGGTTGGAAGCGGTTGTCTTTTGTTCTCGGAAGGGTCTGGTAGTCGGTTACCTGGCAATATTTTTTGTTTTGATTTTTTGACTTTTGGCCGCGTAGATCGTTCAAATACCTGTATGTGCGCTGTTTGGACCTGTTTAAGCGCAATAAAAAGGATTTTTTCATGCGATATGTGACAATGGATGAAATATGGATCCACCACTACAGACTGGAATCAAATCGGCAGTCAGCTGAGTGGCCAGCAGCCGGTGAAAGTTGCCTGAAGCGACCAAACACACAACAGTCGGATGGGAAGGTTTTGGCCTCTGTATTTTGAGATGCGCATGGAATAATTTTCATCGACTATGCTGAGCAGGGAAAAATCATCAATAGCAAATATTATATAAAATTATTGGTGCGTTTGAAGGCAGAAATCGAAAAGAAACGGCCCTAAATAAACAAGAAAAGTGCTTTTTCATCAAGACAATGCACCGTGTCACAAGTCAATGGTTATGATGGCAAAATTGCATGAATTGAAGCTCGAATTGCTTTCTCATCAACCATATTCTCCAGACTTAGCCCTCAGCGACTATTATCTGTTCGCAGACCTCAAAAAAATGCTCGCGGAAAAGAGATTTGTTCCCAGTGAAGAAGTTATCGTCGAAACTGAGGCCTATTTTGAAGGCAAAGACAAATCCTTCTACAAGAAAGGTATAGAAATGTTAAAAAAGCCTTGGATTGATTGTACCGCTCTCGAAGGAGACTATGTGGATGAATAAAGTCAAATTTTGCAAAAAAAATGTGTTTTAAGTAGCTAGACCAAAAACTTTCCATCCTACGTGTTATATATCATCTACTTTAAGAATAAAATCTCAAATGTGTTGCTTTTGTGACTGACAATTTGTATAATTCTCAAACTTGTTTCTGTTATTTATGTTACGTCTCCAAAATGCCCGGGTCTGGTCATACCTCAAAAAAAAACTTGTCTTTTTCCTAATAGCGTCAAATAAACTTCTTTTCAAAAAAAACACATGGTAAAACACATATACTATCTTCTTAGTTCACGCCCCATTACACTGATATACGGCTACAGGGGGTAGCCCATTTTCTCTCCCCTCGAGACCCCCCGCCCGCTTTCCCCAATTTTATCTGTTTTCGGCATTAATGAGAGCCCCTACTGCCGGCCATAATTCAGCGTTTAACGGGGCGTTAATATCGCCGTTTTATTGTCGATGGGTTTTGTGCATAGTAGTGTTAGGGAGGTGTTTTAACGTCGGATACGATAAACCGTAAAGCAGCAAATATTTCGTTGTTTTCTTAACATAATTATAATAATCATGTAAGATTTTTTTTCCTAACAGTAACAAGGTCGTAAGCTTTATAGAGATCTATAAATATCAGGGGTTTACCATTTGTCAAGTCTATAAATGTGACGTATTTCAATTTTTCTTACCATGTATTTTCATTCCCAGTACTAGTATTACCTTACCTTCCTTGTTTCTGTATTACTGCTCATATCTAGATGGTCACTTGCAAGCATTTCTTTTACGTTTCTTGTTTTCTTTACCTGAAAATGTTCTAAAGTTTATCGTTACGTTATTTCCGGCGTTGGTAAAAACGTCCCTATTCCCATTGATGCGTAAAGAGGGATTATGTGTGCGTATCAGAGGACCCGCTCCGGTCCTTTGTCTAAATTCGAAATATTTGAAAATGAATTTGGGACGCTTGCCAGATTGCGTCTTGTGGAGACGACGGGATCCTCGGGTTTTCTTCTCGTAAGCGTATTTGCAGATTAAGATGCTATGAAGATTTCTTAAATAAATATGTTTTTTTTTCAAGTACTTAAGAGAGGTTTATTCGGATAGAGGGTTAAAAAATTCCCTTACCGGAATTACAGAAAAATTGGCAAAGTAAACCAATGTGGCACGGAAGAAATGGTCGTTTGTTATTCGAAGGTGATTAGTTTTCTTTTTAAATCCTTTCCTATTCATTTCTTAATAAACAATATTAATCTGTATCTATTCAGATTTTTAATTAGAGTTTTTAAATTAAACTCCTCCGTAGATGGAAGAAATCAATTAAGTACAAAACCGAAACAAGGATATGATGTCATCGGAGATTATTATAAGAAATGGGAGTATAATAATAACAGTAATTTGGCCTGTCATAGCTCGAAGATATATTAGAAAATAATATAATTAAGAAGAAAAAACAAACTACTATGTTAAATAACTTATAAATATATATGATAAATATTAAATAGAAATTTTTGCCCGGCAACATTTAATTTCAATATTTTTCAAAAACAACTACTACAATTTGTATTTCCCATTTTGTCGTACTAACCGCAAAAAATCTTTTAAAATGAGCCCCCATATGACACGGTCTCCTCCAATCATTCGCAAGTTACAATGTTTTTTCCCTTTTTTTCCAGACACTTGGCCCAACAACGACCCGTTCTGCTACCCCCACCATCATCAGCCGGCCTCGCCTTCTCCACCACCGTTTTTCACCGACGACACCCCGGGAAATGACGATGTGGTCAGCGACGTTGCCACGTTGACCCGTCGTTTAGAACAAGAATTACGAGCGGCCAAGCGTACTCACTTATCTTGCGGGGAGGTTTTGTTACCTTGTGGATTACTTCAGAGGGTAAGTTGAGTATCTGATTTTTCGGGTTTTGTCGTTGATGATCTGACTTTTAACGGTTTGTATTTTAAAAGGGTTGTTATAAGAAAAGAAACTAAAACTAAATTTAAGAATTTATATATTTTTGGGACTAGACCTTGTCAAGTTAACTTAGTATCTTATTCTTAAAGAGTAAAGATCCCTGTAGATGTAATCGCAGGCAAAACGTGGGTAAGTTACTCCAGCCTAATCCCAGGAACTATGATTTATTGTGTGACGAAAGCTGAGAATGCTTTCCCTTCATGTTCCATTACTTTCTACAGCAAGTGTTTCGTATGAACATCCTGTCTCCTGTCCTTTTTTTAGGATTTGTTCTTTGTTGCAGGTCGCTAGAGATATAGCTTCGATGGCGGAATCCGAACCATGTGGACTTAGAGGCTGCCACCTCTACGTTCTCTTCGAGCCCCATTATGGAGCTTTACCTTCCACCAGAATCGGAAAAATAGAATGCGATCCGGGGACCGCTTGCACTTTTGAACTGTACCTGACCTTAAAGCAAAGTTCTAATGGGTGGAATTTTTTACCGCAGTTTCTTAGGTAAGTGAAGATTTTCCTTATAAATATTTATAATTGTTACAGAGATTTTGATTACTAAAACGTTTACTATTGTCATACATGACGGGACTTCTGCTCTGACATGTGTTTGTCAGGTAAAAGTATGAGAGAGAGGAAAAAATTTCAAATTTCTTTTTATTTCGATGTCGATAAGACTTTCCAATCTGTTTTTTCTTTTATTGAACATAAAATCTTGTCGTGCAGGGTGCTATTTGCAGATTATAGTTTAAAATGATGCAACTTAAAATACAGTAATACCCCGCTTTACGTGAGGGATACGTTCCGAAAAAAATCGCGTTAACTGAAATTCGCGTATATCGAGGTTTATGATTAAACATAGTCAAAATTTAATACAAAAAAATACAAATCATTTTAATCAATCACTTTAATTCTAAGAACACTTTATGCAATACATACTCTTATTTTTTACGGAAAAATACATCTATTGTCTTTTGGGTAACGTTTTGTTTTACGTTCTTGTAAAATACGTTCATAACACCCAACACTGTTTTTAATTGTTTGACACACGGTCAAGACACGGTCATCATTATTGTCTATACTCTGCAATATGTCCAAACCTGAATAAATTTTTGAAAGTGCATTTTGTATTTCCCCTGAAGATAAAACTTTCTCTTCTACTTGTTCTTCCTCATCGTAGATAGGATTATTCTGTAACTCGATCAGATCTTCATTGCTAATAGGATCGTCGTGCGTTGCTACAAGTTCTACGAGATCTTCTACCGTGACATCTTCAAGTTCAGACCCCTCAATCATTGCAGCAATGTCTTCAAGCACTTGTCTCTGCATCTGGACAATTCTTCTAGGTGCTTCCACTACATCTGGCCAAAGATTACGCCACACCCCATTCATACAACTCATTTTAACTTCCTTCCAAGCCTCTTCTATGTTGTGAATAGACTTCATAATGTTGTATGACTTCCACCACTCTCGCATAGACTGTCTTCCTTCCCCGTCAGTTTCATGAATTAGTTGGCTAAAAGTGCGGCGATGGTAATAAGCTTTGAAGTTTGCTATTGCTCCCTGGTCCATAGGTTGTAATATTGACGTAGTGTTTGGTGGAAGGAACTTTACGTACACTTTTAAGTCTCTGGGCGTATCAAGTGAGGTTGGATGTCCTGGGGCATTGTCTAAGAGTAATATAACTTTAGGTTCAAGCCCATTTCTGTCACAGTATGATTTGACTGATGGGCAAAAACTATTAGAATACCATTCTTGAAAAATTTCCCGTGTAACCCACGCCTTTCTGTTTGATCGCCACACAACTGGTAGACTTGTCTTGTCTGTGCCTCGCATTGCACGGGGTGTTTCTGAATGGTACACTAGTAAAGGTTTCAGTTTGAAATCACCAGTGGCATTACCACCCAGCAGAAGTGTTAGTCGATCTTTCGCAGCTTTGAAACCACTGGCTTGACGTTCTTCCTTAGAAATGAATGTTCGAGATGGCATTTTTTTCCAGTAAAGTGCGGTCTCATCAACATTGAAGATGAGACAAGCAGGAATTTTCTCTCGTCTAACGAAGTCTTGAAACTTGTCTGGAAACTCAGCTGCAGCTTGAATGTCCGCGCTGGCCGCCTCGCCTGTTATGTGGATATTGTGAAGATTAGAACGCTGCTTGAACCGATGGAACCAGCCTCTGCTGGCAGCAAAAGTCGGAGTGGCACTCCCTTCTCCTTCTTTTGTTTTCAGCATCTCATACAAAGATTTTGCTTTTGTGCATATGAGATCTTGACTTAGTGGTGTGTTCTTCTTATTCAAATCTTCGATCCAGACTGACAGTAATTTCTCCATTCTTTCTAAGATAGATGATCTCGAACGAGAAAGTTTTGTTGCACTTATAGGTGTTGAACCTTCGCTGGAGATTTTAATTTTTTCCCGATTTTTATAAATCGTTCTCACAGTCGATTCTGAGAGTCCAAAATCTCTCCCAACAATTGTTGCTTTGCCTCCATTTTCCATTCTTCTTAACACTTTCATCTTCAATTCCAAAGTGACGCTTTTACGCTCTTTTTTCTTTACAGGCGGCATTTTTAACGTAGGGTTAAATTATGTATGTATGTATCTCCAATAAATATTAAAACAAAACTGCCAGCCGACCGAACTAACATTACGGAACAAATGAACACACGAAACGAACGAGGAAATCCCCATAGAACAAAGTCGAAGGACAGGGAATTCCCAATTCTTCAAAGAGAATATTCAGAGAAAGCGGGGATCCCCCCGCGACCATAGAGAAGTTAATGACTACATGAGCGCGAAATTTGAAATTCGCGTTATAGTGAAACCGCGCGTAACGGGGTCGCGCTAAGCGGGGTATTACTGTATAAGGGAAAGATATCCGTTAATACGGAATTTAAAAAGAAATTAAGCAAAGAGCACCCTGGCTACACGTGGATAGTCCTTTAAGATACATATAATTTTAGCATATATACAATAAAATAAGCAGAAAGCCTTATTTACAAACTTTCTTTTTGTAAAGAACGTCTAAGCAATTTGGCAACCTTGTCTATGATACGCTGGGGAGTGATATTGACTTTGAAACGTCACAAAAAAATATTAGGGTATCTGCCAGACGGAAGAGCAGAAGAAAATGGCACTTATTTACATATTTATTAATTTTAGGTAAAGATTTCAGTGAGAAATTTTCACATTACTTTTACTGCTTATAGATTCTGACGATAGAAAAATTACATTCTTCGTTTCGTTCCTATCAATTTGTAGGGTTTAAATTCTACAGAGGTTTTTAGTTAGTAGCCTTAGTGGACTATAAATGACTACAATGTTTAAAAACCTTAACAGAAAAAGCCATCGAATATAATTGACCCTTAGTACTGTCGTTTGTAGACTTTAAAAAAGCGTCGGATATGGTGGAGCTATTCTAATAGCGTTAATTTGACTGTAGAATCAACCATCGGTACTGTAAGATAATAAAAAATTTATATGCTAATGCCACGACAATTGTAAATCTACGTTCCACAACCAATAAGATAAAAATAAAAATATGAGTTGGGCAGGACGTCACCGTATCACCAAAATTATTCATTATAGTTCTCGAGCGCGCCTTTAAAAATATTGGCATGGCAATAGAAATGTATACTCATCGATGCAGAGAGCAAGTAACTTACGTTTTGCAGATGATATTGTCGTTATGTCGAAAATTTGGGAGAGGCCAAAGAAATGATTTTAGAGCTAGACGATAAATTACAGAAAATTGGACTAACAGTAAATTTTGAAAAGACTAAAATGATGACTAACATGGTTCTCAGCGACCAGATAGAATTTGATAATAATAGTATAGAACTAGTGGACAAATATATGTATGAATGGGGGAAATTTTTAAAGCAGGCAAGATTTTTCCATAAGCTTTGTGAAGATTTAGGTACTGAGCATACATGTTTACTTTATTACTGTAACTCTCGTTGGTTGTCGAGAGGTAGCGTACTCTCACGTGTACACGAATTAAAAAATGAGTTGTACACGTATTTATTGACAGAATCACATCGTGACGCAGAAAAGTTTAAAAATACTGACTTCTTAATAAAATTGCAGCGTTTTAAAAGAAGTTGGTGTTGTGGAAAAGAAAAATAGAAGAAGAGTAAGGAAATACTGACTGTTTTCCTGTTTTGAAAGGCTTTCTGAAAGAAAAATCTATTCAAAATCTTTTCCAGAGAATCTCAATCAATACGACTGGATTAGAAACACATTCCAATCGACCCCACCACCATCTACACTTTGAACAGTCCAGGAAGAACAGCTGTCAGATCTGTCTTGTGATACGAGCCTAAAACTACGATTCGATAAAGACAAACTGTTTCAATTTTGCAGCAAAGCATCCCAAGAATATCCTACTATCAGTACTACGGCATTGAGGCTTCTTTTACCATTTGCTACGTCGTACTTGGGTGAAACTAGCTTTTCTGCAGTTGCAGTGATCAAATCGTCACAAATAAATTTAGAAAAAGAAATGAGAGTAGCAGATTGAAAACTTAAGCCCCGATTTGAGAAGTTATGGTCAGAAAAGCTAGCTCGTCCTTCTCATTAATTGTATTGTTTGTAGTTTTTTTATGTTTTCTAATAAATTATAATTAAGACTCTATATTCTTTGGAGTTTTTGAATAATAAAGTAATTTTATTGTCTGCTAGAGCTCCACACACAGGTATCTTCTTTTAGAAGGGCGTGGCATAAAAATTACAACCTGTAAAGGGAGTCGCAGTAAAAAAAAAGATTGAGAACCCCTGCTTTAGGCCATTCACCTGTCCAGCTCTTATTGCATATTTCGTGGTTTAAGTTAACGCCAGTCTCTCCTGTCGGCCGTAATGCCATCCACCCCTGAGGACTTATTATTTTTGAGTTTTTTCATAACTGATTACACCTCAGTCCTGAGGATTGTTGGCTCTAGATTTCCCATATTCAATTATGTGCTAAGGTTATTTGCACTTCCCATTAGAATATGACAGCACTCGCGCCATCTTTCGATTACTTCTTATGCTGTCAAAATTTGCCTAGTGTCATGTACTCGCTAATTGTTTTTTTTTTAAATAAAAAGTGGCATGCGCGGTGAAATGAACAGTGGCCTACAGAACTTTTACTGGAAAAAATAACTATTTTTAATTATCGTAAATGCCACCTTTCCGCAGGTTAAAAAAAAATGGTTACAAAACGATCATAATAGCGCGGCGACATTGTTAAATAAATATAATCCTGGCTGTACCAAACATAGAAGTAGATCATAATATCGATCTATATATATACACTACCTTCAGAAAGTATTTGCCCACTTAGTTATTTCAGTCCCAAGATAGCAAGAACCCAGATAATATATATTTTTTAAATTTTAATGAATTATTATTTATTTTCATATTATTTACAGTCTAGAAAATCGGAAAAAAATATTCATGATTTTCCAGGATGTTTTTCATTTATGTGACCTTTGTTTTTAATTACCGTTTTACACAGTTTCGGCATTCTGTCCAGTTGTTTGTTAGGTTATTTTAACCCATTCTGCTTGTAAAAGTTCCCACAATTGAGTTTTTGAACACACCTATCCAAATGGTCCCACAGCAATTCGATAGGGTTCAAGTCGGGTGATTGTGGAGGCCAAGTCGTCACGGATTTCCATTGGTCCAAAAGTTCTCTAATTTGTTTAGTAGAATGTTTAGGGTTGTTGTCAAGCTGAAAAATAAATTTCCCCTGAAAAATATCTCTTCCAGAAGGAAGCATTTGAGTTAGCAAAATTTCATGATACTGTTCTTTTCGCGTGATTCCTTCTATCCTAAAGATTTTTCCAACTGACCGTTGCCAAAACAACCCCAAACCATTACTGAACCTCCACCATGTTTTACTGTAGGCAACTGACAGGCTTAAAACATCCTCTTTCCAGCTGACCGCCGCATGTAAACTCGTCGATTTGAACCGAAAATTTCGAATTTAGATTCGTCGCTCCAAAGGACGGAATTTCATTGTTCTGATGTCTAATTTTCATGTTCTCGAGCCCATTCTAATCGTTTAAGTTTATTCACTTGCCTAAGAAGTGAATTTGTCACTGCAACTCTCCCGTGTAGTTCACTTTCTGCCAACCTGTTTTTTATGGTTGGCACGCTAATGGTGATGGGCCGCTCCAGGTTTACTTGAGCCGTGATTTCTGGTGCGGTTAGGCGGCGATTACGTCTGCTGGACATTATTACAGTTCTGTCTTTAGCGGGAGTCGTTTTTCGAGGCATTCCTGAACGTTTTTGGTTGGAATTCCATGTCCCGCAGAAAATTTTCATTTCACAAAACAATTGACCCTGTATCAATGTCAAAGTACTGTTTGCGAATGGTTAATTTCCAAAAAGGCAATGGTATTTATAGCATAATTTTTATCATAAAATGTCACTAGGAATTTCCATAATCCCTAGAAACTTGAAATGAGTTCTTACTTCAAATGGAATTCTCAGAAATCTCCTCAAAACAATTATCATGCAAAATTTGGAAATTTGTTCTAATTGATTTTTATTTGTGATTTCACCGAAAAGGCTTATCTAAACAATTTTATGATGGACACTTGTTAAGAACAATTAAATTTACCTAATATAATAAAAGGGTTTAATTAGGTAAAATTTGGCACCCAGAAATTTCAATGTAAATTTCTGGGTGGGTAAATGCTTTCTGACGGTAGTGTACGTGTATAATAAAAGAGAGAAAAATCTCTTCGCGTCGGGCAAAATTGAGCCTATTTAAATTGCCGGCAACTACTTTAAAAAATTACGAGGGCCGCTTCGAATTGATGTTGCCAGATTTTGCGAAAATTACCCAAAACATAAATTGGAAACTTTGCCACGTATAAGTAGACCAAATTCTTAACTGACGTACATGGCCGCCCTTAAAAACACAACTCAGGCTTCCATAAAATTTTGCGTGTACACAATAGGCGGAATAAGGAGTTAACCTTTACCGGGAGAAATTAAAAAAGGGACCTTGTGAAGGGCGCAACAAACATTCCTCCCGCCGGAAGTTATTCTGTTTAACTTCCGTAAAGGCAACGGTTGTAATTTCCTTAATAAGATCTTTAACGACTACACGGGGGGATTATGGAGGAATGGTAAATGCTCTTTAATGATAAACGTAAAACTGACGCGGATAAAATATTTCTTTGTTTTGGAACTGTCTTATTAAGGCTAGTTCCTTACTGATTTACCTGTTAAAATTTATTGTATTTGATAATTTTATTCATTTCTTACATATTCTTCTCAAAGTGTCATATCCGATAGGGACGTACGCGATTTTCGTCTGTGGTTGGTGCCTTTTTTAGTGTTCCACAGATAGAGGGGGCCTACAGTTTAATGCCTGATGACCTGAGTAAGAGGGGCTTACTAGGCATGATACTCCGGGAGGTTAGCCATTGCTTTTTCGAGACAAACGGCCGTCTCGTTGTCAACTTTTTTTTAAGTTTATTATTCGAGGGATTCGTAGAAAGCAGACACCTTACTCATTAGGTATGGCTGCTGCTCTTGAATGTTATTGAAATATAAAGCTTTTTGGTTTCAATTCTAATAATTTTTCAAATATTAGTCTTATTTGCATTAAACTTTCAGCTCATTATGTTCTATGTTGGGAATATGGAATCTTTGGCACAATGACATTACTTAGTATATATCACCATTACACCAAACACTTTATTTTTGCACTCGACGCGCGTTTCTCTAACCATGTTAGCTACATCAGGAGCGATGATTGACTAAAGCTAAACTACAAATCTACCTTTTTAGTGTTCCGTACGAACACGTAGAACACTTATAAGATCACTTCGGTGTCTGTCTGTCTGTCACACCCGATTTTCTCCGAAACTATTTGACATAGAAAGTTGAAATTTGGTAATAATATAGGAATTGATGGCCTCATCAGAGCCATGTAGTTTTGAGAGTTAAATTTTAACTTAAAGGGTTCGTTTTGGGGGGTGAAATCGGAAGTAAAAAAAAAATTTTTTACTAGGTCATCGAGTGTGGTGTCAAATGAAAGCTTGTGAAAACACGAGTAAAAAATATACGTATAATGTAATACTTGCGCGCACTTTTCTTTGTGTATTACTTTTAAAAAATCGCGAAAAATCGCTGTCCCCCCGCCTTATCTCGAAAAGTACTTATCAAAAAATTTTGAAAAAATTCTGGAATATTCTCCACGGGGTGTAGATTGAACGAAAATTATCTCGAGTGCATTACCTTTAATAATTTTTCTGGTATATAGAAAAAAAACAAAAATTTCAAGGTCATCAGATTTCAGTAAAGATTGGAAACAAACTTTGTTGAAAACTGATTTGGGGTGGGTTTTGTGAAGTCACTGATCATGTTATACCTCTGTAACAAAATTTTTTAGTTTAAAAGGAATCAACGTACGGAACACTAATTGCGCAAGTTCAACTTGCACTTGACCGGTTATTTTTAGTGTTCCGTACGGAACACTTATAAGATCACTTCGGTGTCTGTCTGTCTGTCTGTCTGTCTGTCTGTCACACTCGATTTTTTCCGAAACTATTTGACGTAGAAAGGTGAAATTTGGTAATAATATAGGAATTGATGGCCTCATCAGAGCCACGTAGTTTTGAGAATTAAATTTTGACTTAAGGGGTTAGTTTTGGGGGGTGAAGTCGAAAGTGAAAAAAAAAATTTTTTACTGGGTCATCGAATGTGGTGTCAAATGAAAGCTTGTGAAAACACGAGTAAAAAATGTATATATGATATTATACTTGCGCGCACTTTTCTTTGTATTATTTTTAAAAATTCGTGAAAAATCGCTGTCCCGGGCCTTATCTCGAAAAGTACTTATCAAAAAATTTCGAAAAAATTCTGGAATATTCTCCACGGGGTGTAGATTGAACGAAAATTATCACGAGTGCATTACCTTTAATAATTTATATGGTATATAAAAAAACAAAAATTTCAAGGTCATCAGATTTCAGTAAAGATTGGAAACAAACTTTGTTGAAAACTCATTTGGGGTATGTTTTGTGAAGTCACTGATCGATCATTTTATATCACCGTAACATAAATTTTGACTTAAGGGATTCGTTTTGAGGGGTGAAATCGGAAGTGAAAAAAAATTTTTTTTACTAGGTCATCGAGTGTGGTGTCAAATGAAAGCTTGTGAAAACACGAGTAAAAAATATATATAATGTAATACTTGCGCACACTTTTCTTCATATTACTTTTAAAAAATCGCTGTCTCCTACCTTATCTCGAAAAGTACTGATCAAAAAATTTTGAAAAAATTCTGGAATATTCTCCACGGGATATAGATTGAACGAAAATTATCACGAGTGCATTACCTTTAATAATTTATTTGGTATGTAAAAAAAATTTCAAGGTCACCAGTTTTCAGGGAAGGGAAATCTGAAAATCGGGAAAAAATTAACAAAAATTGAACAAAATCAAAAATAATTAAAAAAAATCCAAAAAAATGTTACAAACTGAAAAATTGTCAGAAGTGGAAAAAATCAATAAGAATTCAAAAAAACTTCAAAAGTTTGACAAAACTGACGATTCGTTATAAAACTTTAAAAAAATGAATATTAATAACAATTTGGAAAATCAAAAAAGTTTTTAAAAAACAAAAGAAAAAAAAAATAAAAAATTGAAAAATAGTAATATTGCAAAATTGAAAAATCGAAAAAAAATAGTAAAAGAAAAAAAAAAATGAAAACCGAGAAAAATTTTAAAAAATCCAAATAAAATCGTTAAAAAACTTAAAAATCGTCAAACATCGAAAAAAGAAATAAAAAATCATATAAACACAAAAAATCGCAAAAAATTGATAAAAATTGTTAAAAATGGAAAAATCAGTTGTGTAATTTGAAAAGTAATTTGAAAGTTAAAAAACTGAAAAATTCGAAGGGAAAACTGAAAATCGGGAAGAAATTTAAAAAAATTGAACAAAATCAAAAATAATTAAAAAAATCGAAAAAAAAAAAAATGGTTACAAATTAAAAAATTTTCAAAAGTGGAAAGAATTAATAAGAATTCAAAAAAACTTGGAAAGTTTGAAAAAATCGACGATTCGTTATAAACTTTAAAAAAATGAAAATTAATAAAAATTTGGAAAATCCAAAAAGTTTAAAAAAAAAGAAAAAAAATAAAAATTAAAAAAATAGTAATATTGCAAAACTGAAAAATCGAAAAAAATAGTAAAAGAAAAAAAAAATTGAATTGAGTGCATTACCTTTAATAATTTATTTGGTATATAAAAAAAAAACAAAATTTCAAGATCACTGGTTTTCAGTAAAAATTGGAAACAAACTTTGTTGAAAACTCATTTGGGGTGTGTTTTGTGAAGTCACTGATCATTTTATACCACCGTAACAAAATTTTTTATTTTAAAAACAATCAACGTACGGAACACTAATTGCGCAAGTTCAACTTGCACTTGACCGGTTATTTTTTTATTTCTATTTAGCCTAACATCTGAATTACTCAAGCGAAACTAATAATAATACTATTGAACGAAAGGTGGAAATTTGAACGGATAATAAGAATATTATCCGTTCAAATTTCCACCTTTCGTTCAATATTATTATTATTAGTTTCGCTTGAGTAATTCAGATGTTAGGCTAAATATAAAAAAGGTAGATTTGTAGTTTAGCTTTAGTTAATCATCGCTCCTTATGTAGTTCACATGGTTAGAGAAACGCGCGTCGAGTGCAAAAATAAAGTGTTTGGTGTAGTAGTAATATATACGGAGTAATGTCATTATGCCAAAGATTCCACGTAGAAACGTCTCTTCAATCAACATGCACCATGGCATGTGGTTCGTGTCACCAAACCAAAATCTCCTTGGTTTACGAACGTCTTAAAAAAAAATGAAAATAGAGCGAAATAAACTTTTGACAATATAAACGTTCAAAAAAATATGACGACTGGGTAGCTTATAAAAGAATGAGAAACTTTGTAACATCAGCGGTAAATACCTCGAAGAAGGCTTATTTATGCCAAGTTCAGGCAACTAGAAACACTAAAGAGACGTGGAGAGCCTTAAGGAATCTAAATGTTTGTTCAGCAAAGGCTTACCTTGTTCCTGAGTCTCTGCGCAGGCCGGATGAGATTAATACTTATTTTCTGGAGTCTGTGGAGTTTTTGGGTTGTCATGTGGATCCGGATGCTGTGCAGTACTATGTAGATAGCAGCGTTGATGAGAACATTGACTAGTTTGGGATTGGAGTTGTTCGGTTGGATGACGTGCGCGGCGCCATTAATTCGCTGACATCTAATGCTGCTAGCTCCGATGGAATTAGTTTGTAATTGTTGCGGGTGTGTGGTGATTATATCGTACCTTATATCGCACTTACATATATTTAATACATGTATAACTTAGTTTTAGAGAGGATAATAAGAGAGAGCAGCCTAGAGGCTAACGGTACAATTTTTAATAAGGAGCACCAGTGTATAGCATATGCGGATGACTTGACGTTGATAGCAAAGTCTAGCAGAGAACTGGTAAAGAGAACGAAAAGACTAATAAGAGAGGCAAGTAAGTATGGTTTAGAAATCAACTCTGAGAAAACGAAGTATATGATAGCAGGAAGCACAGAAACTAAGAAAGAAAAAGAACTTAATGTAGTGACCTAAGATGGAAGGGAATATAAATTTGAGAGAGTAGACAGATTTATATATTTGGGGGTACTGCTGGAAGAAAACGGGCATGAGGGGAGCGAATTGAAGGCGCAAATAGCAAAGGGCAACCAAAAATGTGGGTACCTGAACACTCTAATGAAATCAAAGTACGTCTTTAGAAAAACAAAACTGAGGATTTATACATCGGTCATAAGACCTACTATCACCTATGGATGCGAAACATGGGTAATGAACAAATTGGAGGAAGAGACGCTTAAGAGGTGGGAAAGAAGGATGTTGAGAATGATCTATGGAGGAAGAAATGCACCGGAAGGGTGGACTAGGCGGACAAATCAGGAACTGGAAGACTTGTATGACGGACCTAGAATCACATTTTTTATAAGAGCGCAAAGAATGAGATGATTAGGACACGTACAACGTATGACAAGAGAGAGACTGCCGAAAAGGGTGCTGGCGATGAAGCCTGTGGGTGCGAAAGGAGGGGAAGGCCGAGGAGGAGATGGTTGCAACATGTTGAGGAGAATTTAAGAGCCATAGGGGTCAGAGACTGGAGGACGAAGGCGCATAACAGAATAGAATGGAGACATATGATCCAACAATACTTGGACACCGGATGATGGAAGAGGGAAGGAGGGAAAAGGACACAAGTTTTGCTAAGCCTTCATGGCCTGTAGTGCTTTTATATTATTATTACGGAAAAGCATTTTCCTGACTTTTGGAAGAGTTCATTAGTGAGACCCTTACCGAAAGCAATAAGCCCTCGCAAGCTATCAGATTTCCGCCCTATTTGTCTACTGCCAGTATCATCAAAGATTTTTGAGAAAATAATATATGATAGATTGGTGCAGTTCTTGTCCAATAGCAATTTTTTCCCTAAATTTCAGTCAGGTTTTCGTAGAGGGCACAGCGCAACCACCGCTCTCGCAGCCATAATGGATGATATACTTCGGGCTGCTGATCATGGTGAATCGTCAACTGTACTCCTTTTGGATTACAGTAAAGCATTTGATACTATAGATCATAGTCTCCTCTGTGCAAAGCTTCATTATTACTGCTTCTCTGATGAGGCAGTAGAGCTTCTCCGGAGCTATTTAGTGAATAAGAGACAGGTTGCTAAGATGAATGACAAGACTTCGCAGCCTGGGGTCATGAACAGTGGCGTACCACAGGACTCTATTCTGGGACCATTACTTTTTATGATACATACCAAGGATCTGGTTGAATCAGTTAATGATAATTGCTTAATCCATCAGTTTGCTGACGATACACAGGTGTATGCTAGTTATAATAGAGATAATGCTGAGCAAGTGTACCACCGCTTGAATGCCACACTCAAGAATATTCATTCATATTCGGCAGAGTCTTAAGCTGAATCCATCTAAAACTGTGGAAATTAATTGTGGTAATTCGCTGGCGGGACTTGACTTGGGTGTTGTTCTGGATGGTGTTCCTGTCCAACTGAGGGAAACTATAAAAAGTCTTGGGCTTGTGATTGATAAGGACCTGCACTTTAGAGGTCATGTCAAGCTTATAATGCAGAAGGCATACACACCTTTAAGGAGCTTATATCGGAATAGAAATATTTTGACCAGAGACGTAAGGAAGAGGCTCTGTGAAACACTAGTCTTGAGTCATGCTAATTATGCGGATGTGGTTTTCGGGCCATGTCTCGATGTTCGTTCCAGTTCCAGAATACAAAAGATTCAGAACTCTTGTGTTAGGTTTATTTGTGGATTGCGGAGGAGAGATCATGTTTCGCCTCAATTGGTGGGGCTGGGCTGGCTTAATATGTTTAGTAGGCGAAAATTGCACATGGCGGTGTTTGTTCATAGAGTCTTGGCAACGGGTTGTCCTCTCTATCTTAGACAGAATTGAGGCATCGGGTAGATGTGTACGGTTTAAATACTAGAAATATTTACCTTTTAGAAATATCAAAGCACAGAAAGGCGATCTTGGAGAAAGATGTTTCAGCTGTGCTGCAGTGAGTGTTTACAATTCGGTACCGCACTCTATTCAAAGCAGGTCAGTTAATGATTTTAAACTAATTTATAAGAAATTTTATTTTTAATCCTATTAGTCGTATCATTTGGCGATGGTTGTCTTGTTCTTCACTTCTGTATATTACGTTATGGTTGCTGTTGAGCTGATTGATTGTTGTATATTTTTTTCTTTTTTTCCTCCCGTACTGTCACATTCTTCTTCTTCTTTTTTGTATTTTTTTGTTTTATATTATATATATATTTTTTTCTTTTCTCTATACTGATGTAATGTTATTGTATGTATTTTTACCTAGTATTTAGGCAATACTTGAATTTCGTATTAATGAATTTGTATTTTTATATATTTTTTTATTTTTTTGTATCTTGTATGCTTAGCTGGCTCGGTTCAGATGAGCTGTTCATAACTGGACTTCGCCGAGTTAAAAATAAAGACCTTTTATTATTATTACAAAAAGTTCTTCTTTCTCACATTTGATCAATGTGGTTCCATGTTTGGCTGACGGGCCAAAACCAAGTCAGCACAAACGCTATTACCATTCCGTATTAAGGAATGACCTGACAATGTTACATGTTTTTAAAATCACTGACTTCTGAATGTTTCTGTGTATGTCCGTGTTGAGTCCCAATTGCACTAAATGTGGTGTGAATGTTATTGGTGTAAGGCCTGTGGCTGATATAATGAGGGGGACAATGATGACTTTTTCCTGTCTCTATAGCCTTTTTATTTCCGTTGCAAGGTCTGTGTATTTTAAAATTTTTTCTGTGTATTTCGCTTGGATGTTTGTGTCGTTGGGGACAGCTATGTCAATCAGATAGGTGACTTTTCCTTTTTTGCACTGAAAAGTAATATCTGGTCTATTGGCGGAGACTGTTTTATCTGTATGGATACCGATATCCCAGTAGAGCTTGTAATTTTCATTTTCAAGTATGGATGTTGGCGTGTATTTGTAGTAGGGATCTGTGTTTTCTGTGAGTCTGTATGTTGTGGCTAGTGCTTGGTGAACCACTTTGGCAGCTGAATCATGCCTGGCTGTATACTCTGTTTCGGCCAATATTTTACATCCGCTCGTTATGTGTTCGATCGTTTCTTTCTGCTGGTGGCATTTCCTACATCTGTCCTCTGCAATAGTCGGGTCTTTGATGATATGCTTTTGGTAGTTTCTGGTTAATATGACTTTATCCTGGACGGCAAGTAAGAAGCCTTCAGTCTCAGGGAATAGCTGCCCATCCCGTAACCAGGTGTATGATTGTTTTTTATTTACGTGGTCTTGTTCTATGTGGTATCTGTGTTTTCCGTGGAGTGTTTTCTCTGACCACGTTTTCATCTTTTCCTGTTGTTATTGGGTGTGACTGTGTGTGTCTGCTGAGTGGTCTGCCCGGGCTAAGTCGAGAGGTGTGTAGTTTTTGTCTGCTTTCACTGTTGCTGTGTGGAGGCTGGTTTGCTTGCTGTGAAAGAATTTCCTAAGTGTTTGTATTTGTTTTGTGTGTAATGATCTGATGTCTATAATTCCTCTTCCTCCTGCCTTCCTCTCGATGGTAAGTCTTTCTTTGCATGCGTTGGGGTGTAATTTCCTGTATTTGGTGAATTGAGATCGTATAAGGATGTGAATATTTTCTATGTCTGTTTGTGACCATTTGATGATACCAAATGAATATGTGAGTATAGGTATAGCGAACGTGTTGATGGCTTTAGTGAGATTCTTAGAGTTGAGTTTTGTTTGCAAAAGTTTCGTCAGTCTGTTTTTGAATTCGGTTCTGAGCTCTGTTTTGATATGAGTGTGGTTGAGTTTGGTGCTTTGTTGGAAGCCTAGATATTTGTATGTTTCTTTATCGAACATGTTATCAAGCGTTTCATTGTTGATGGTTTCTGTCTCATGGTGGCACTTCCATTGGCCTTTGTTGATGTGGAGCACTTTGCATTTACTTATACCAAATTCCATATTGACATCTAAGGTGAGTATTTCTGTGATTTTGAGGAGTTCTTTCAGCTGTGTTTGTGTGGCAGCGTAGAGTTTTATGTCGTCCATATATAGGAGGTGATTTATTTTATGTTGATTCACTTTTTGGTGTCTGATATTGAAGCCATGCTCTGTTCTGTTTAGTATATTTGAGAGTGGATTGAGACAGAGGCAAAACCATAGAGCACTGAGCGAGTCTCCCTGAAATATACCCCGTCTGATGTACAGCTCTTCTGTTTGGATCCGTTCGGTTTGTGTTTCTAGGCGTATTTTGGTTTTCCATGTTTTCATAATTTGCGCGAGAAACTGCCTGAGGTGTTGGTTGATTTTATAGATTTCTAGGGCCCTGATTAACCAGCTGTGGGGTATGGAGTCGAAGGCTTTTTTATAGTCTATGTAACCGATGTGAAGGTTTCTGTGTTCTTTTCTGTTATTATTATTATTATTGTTTTTCTTTCTCACATTTGGTCAATGTGGTTCCATGTTTGGCTGACGGGCCAAAGCCAAGTCAGCACAAACGCTATTACCATCATGTATTAAGGAATGACCCGACAATGTTACATGTTTTCAAAATCACTGACTTCTGAATGTTTCTGTGTATGTTTGTGTTGCGTCCTAATTGTACTAAGTGTGGTGTGAATGTTATTGGTGTAAGGCCTGTGGCTGATATAATAAGGGGGACAATGATGACTTTTTCTTGTTTCCATAGCCTTTTTATTTCCGTTGCGAAGTCTGTGTATTTGGAAATTTTTTCTTGGTTGTGTGTGTCCCGCCTCTACGTCGGTTGCGCTTGGGATTGATGGTAGTGGGTCCAAGCGGCGAGTGATTTCTTTGTCAGGTTTTGTGTTTTCATTACAGCAACGCATGGCGTGTTCGTTGATTCCTGTGGTGCAACTCATGCGTTGCTGTGATTTTCACGCCTTGGTGGGTGTCGGCTTAGTTGCCGACACAACACTTTAGGCAGGTCCATTTTCGGTTGCCTGGTCTTCATCGTTACGTCGCTCGCCCGATGCTTCTTTTATTGGTCTGCTGTTGTCTGGAATGTTTTCAATGTTTTGTGGTGTGTCAGAAGCTCAAAGTGTCCCGACATTGGGTTGTCTGTTAGTAGAAGGTAAATAGTTTTGTTGTATTTTCCCGTGCTTATTATTGTTGGTCTGTCCGTAAAAGTTATTTTTGTATGTCTTGTTCTTCGTTGTTTTGCGAAGATATGAAAGTTGCTATTTTGTGTTTCCGAGAGGGCAAGTATCTCTAGGCTCGTTCCATTGGTGCCATTTTTCATCATATAATTATAGTAGTTATTGAAGTCTTTTATATCGTCGACTTCAATTAATGAAAATGTGTGAAGTTCCGACCAGTTTTGTTGTCAATGTCTTAGAGCAACCTCTCGGAGTTTCTCATGATGGTTTTGGTGGCCATATAAGTGTAAGCTAATTATTATTATTATTATTACATGGGCAAGGCCATATGTTCTGCTCAAGTAACCAGTAGAGGGGATTCTGCTTTTATTTAAATTATTTTTTGTTGGTAAAAGTTTCGTGAGTCGGTTTTTGAATTCCGTACTGAGCTCTATTTTGATGTGAGTGTGGTCGAGTTTGGTGCTTTGTTGGAAGCCTAGATATTTGTATATTTTTTTTGTTGAGCATGTTATCGAGTGTTACGTTGTTGATGGTTTCTGTCTCATGGTGGCCCTCCAAGTGGCCTTTGTTGATGTGGAGCACTTTACATTTTCTTATACCAAATTCCATATTGATATCTAAGGTGAATGTTTCTGTGATTTTGAGGAGTTCTTTCAACTGTGTTTCTGTCGCAACGTGCAGTTTTATGTCATCCATATATAGGAGGTGGTTTATTTTATGTTGGTTCACTTTTTGGTGCCTGATGTTGAAGTCATGCTCTGTTCTGTTGAGTGTATTTGAGAGTGGATTGAGACAGAGACAAAACCATAGAGCGCTGAGCGAGTCTCCCTGAAATATACCCCGTCTGATTTATTATTATTCAATATTATTCAACTGCGTAACTACTCCCGCTTTAACTTTAGTTTATTTAGACTAGCCACCGTTCAAGATGCAAGCTTGAAGCCAAAGCAAAAAAAAGAACAATATAAAAAATATTTTCGGATATTTCACAAGAAATTAACCGCGCCACATTTAATATAAGCCGAACACTCCGAACTTCGCTAATCGCTTTTTAATTGAGAGAGAGAAAAAAGAACGACACTCGTGACGTCTTTTGATCATTACGATCGTGATCGTAATCATCATCATCGGCGGTAGCAGCACGACCCGCCTGACTCCGGGGAAAGTTTCGAAATGTTCGCTTTTGCAGAGTTGCAGTCTTTCAAATAAATGGATCACGTGTTATTTATGTGGTATAGTCTGTTCGTGTTGTTGGAGAATCTTGGCGGTCCGTTACATAAGAATTTGCAGTTTTTTTTTCATCAGAAGTTTGGTGTGACATTGGTTTTGTGAACGATTAAATTTAAATGCACGCAAACAAGGTGATTTAAGAACCGCATGCCTCGATTTTTTGTTTGCTTTTTATAAATTTTCCTTTTCTGGAGTGAGCGTAAGAATCACTTTCACGATAAACTTTTATCTTAATTCAAAACAATAATGCTTTGTTCTTCTTCGATACGACACAACCTCTTGGGGATTTTGAAGTGTATTTACTTGAAAATGATTTTTGTTGATTTTTTTGATTTTTTGATTTGATTTTGTTGATTTTTTTGACTTCACAAATCAACATACCAAAAGTCCTAAATCAGGGGTCGGAAGAAGAAATCATATCAGCCTTGAAGGACATGAAAAATAACAAAGCCCCGGATGGAGACAATATTGTAGTAGAGGCAATTAAACAAGGAGGACAACAAATTTTCAAATCTCTTAAAATATTATTCAATAAATGCCTCCTGGAAGGAATAATTCCATCGCAATGGAATAATGCAACTATTGTCATCACGCATAAAAAAGGAGATACTTCAGACCTTACAAACTATCGACCCATTAGCCTCCTGAGCCGTGTATACAAGTTATTCACGAAAATACTTACCAAACGTCTAGCACAGGGGTGCTCAAACGGTCGTTCGCGATCGACAAGTCGATCGCGAGTGCTTTTTGAGTCGATCTCGAGAAAAAAAATTCCGATATAGAACTATTCACAGATTTTGTTTTAGGTAACTAAAACAAAATGTAATGAATAAACTACTAAAATTTATTCGATCCACAATTAGGCCAGAATAACCCCCTCATCACTTTCTTTTATCGTAATAACCCCCTGCTAGCGGCAAAAGGCGGCTTTATCAAAGGAACGCGCGGTACTTGTCAAAGAAAAGCCGCGTTTTTTGATTCCCGCCGATTTTTCTAGAAACTTCGGGCGGCGTGTTTGACGGGAACATTCGAGACTTCGTTCGCGCCGATATAAATGTTGCGCCTTCAGGAATAGGAATCAGTCTGAGTTGTAACTTGAAGGCGATACATCGATACAAAGTTTATTAATAAATAGTCCAAAATGAGTGCGGCGAAGAAAAGTAAAACTTATCATTTTAATAACGATTGGGAGGAAGAATTTTTCTTTTGTATGGTAAAGGATAAGTGCATTTGTCTCATTTGCCGTGCGTCAGTTGCAATACCTAAGCGTGGGAACTTAGAGAGGCATCATAAAACGGTTCATAAAAAACTATGAAAAAGATTTTCCGTCACAGAGTGAATTAAGAAAACGAAAAGTACGTGATTTGATAATTTGTTTGAAAAAAGAACAAACCATGATCACAAGACCAGCCAAACAATCAAAAGCTGCAACGCGTCATTTAAAATATGTCATATATTGGCGAAACACAAGAAACCATTTTATGATGGATTGGTTGTGAAGGAAGCATTTATTGAAGCGGGTGGGACTTTATTTGGAGATTTTAAAAATAAAACAGAGATTATGTCTGCTATTAGAGAATTTCAGTTATCTCGTCCGACTGTCACAAGGCGTGTTGAAGTCATGAGTCAGGACATGGCAGATAAACTAAAACATGATATCATGGAATGTACATACTTTTCTTTACAGTTCGACGAATCCACCGATATGACAGACACTGTCCAGCTGTGTATTTTTATTCGAATGGTATTCAATGACATGTCGGCTAAGGAAGAGTTTTTGACAATGATTCCTTTGAAAGGAAAGACCCGTGGCGAAGATATATATGACGTTTTCTTCAATTTTGTAACAAACTACAAGCTACCAATATATAAACTAGTGTGCATTACAACCGATGGAGCACCAACAATGACTGGAAACAAAAACCGTTGTTTTGATGATTTCCCTTCATTTTTCTCCTTCCATTGCATTATACATCAACAAGTTTTGTGTTCAAAAGTTCTAAACATGGAGGAGATTATGGGCATTGCAATAAACATTGTGAATTCTATCCGTGCACGTAGTTTGCAACGACGGCTCTTTAAATTGCAGTTGGAAGATAGTGAGTCAGCTGAACACACTGATTTAGTTCTTCACGCGGATGTCAGGTGGTTGAGTCGCGGAAAATTCCTAGAAAGGTTTCAAGAATTATTGCCCGAAATAACAGCTTTTCTAGACGAAAGAGGTGATGACACTCAGATGCTGAAAAACGGAAAATTGCTGACTGATTTGGCATTTTTGACAGACATCACAATGCATTTAAACACCATTAACTTGGAGCTTCAAAGAGATGATTAGCGCAATAAACGCATTCAAAAGTAAATTGCAACTTATGATAGATCAACTGAAAAGAAAGGATCTGAAAAATTTTCCGTCTTTGAAAGCAAGGATTCCTCAGTTGAATTATGATATTTATGAGGCAGAATTATCAAATATTTTGGGCCAATTCGAAATACGTTTTTATGATTTCAGTAAATTGGCAAATATCGCATCATTTATGAGTTATCCTTTTTCGTGTAAAAACATTGAGGAATTAGCTACTGAAATAGCAAGTCAGTTTAACATGGACTCATGTTCTGTTGAAAATGAGTTAGTGCAGATTATATCAGATATACATCTCAAAGCCACAGCATCTGATACAAAATTCTGATGTTTTATATCTGAAGATAAATATCCGAATTTAAGGCAAATCGCCCTTCAACTGACGGCAATGTTTGGGTCAACTTACTTGTGCGAGTCTGCATTTTCTGAAATGAAGATAATTAAGTCTAAATATCGCAATCGACTAACTGACGAACATATGTCATCATGCTTGCGATTAGCACTCTGTAATTACGTACCATCTTATGAAAAGTATGCTGAGGACATGCAGTGCCACGCTTCAACATCCAAAGTCACTCTTTAGTTAAGTTTAGACACTAGAACTCGTTTGTTTTGTAAGAACCAATAAACTCGCAATTTTGAATAATTATGAGTTTTTTCATTGACATTTTAGAGCAGACCTACACTTACCTTGACTAAAAAAATGCATATTGTGCGGAAAACTAATATCTATGCCACGATACACCCTACCTAGACGACAATCCTGCATCACACTTACTTGCAGCCTCTCAGAGTCGATCGATCGTAGTCTAACAATATTGAGGTAGATCGCCGGCAGTTCAAGTTTGAGCACCCCTGGTATATATAGCAAATAAATTCGAGTTTTTCATTTCAAAAGAACAGACGATGATGATGATTTTAGGGTGATTGGGCGCGTCGACATCTTTAGTCATTTGGCGCCCAAGGTTTATTTTTGTTTTCATGATTATATTCTGATTTCTAATTCTTTGAGATAGTTGAATACGTTCTTTTTGTTCGATTGAAAAGAGTTGATTACTTTTGTGAGAGTAGAGGAGATGTTGTGTTTTAATCTAATATTGGTTGAGTGGTCAGCTTCAAAGATGTGCTTAATGGATAGAAGGGACCTACAAACTGGGCAGACCCGAAAGGGTTCGCCCTTTAGCAGATAAGAGTGGGTGTGAAATGAATGTCCTGCGGCTAATCTTCTCAAGGTGACGTTTTCATATCTAGTTAAATTCTGATAGTGGAGTGGGGGATATACAATTGATTTGATTTCTCAGTTTGTTTCTATCGTCTTCTAAATCCCACTCCAGTTGGAATAGTTCTCTGCTAATGTTGATTAGAACCTTTTGGAAGTCTTTAGGATGGTTTTCTTCAGTTGTTGGGAAGCCATTAGTTGTGGCTGTTTTGGCTTCTTGGTCAGCTTTGTCATTGCCCTTTATGCCACTGTGTCCCGGAATCCAAATGTATGCAATTTTTTTATTTCTTATTTTGGCTATGTGCTGAAGATCTAAGAGCTGTCTTAGGAATGATTGATTTGAGTTGTTAGAGAATAAGGACTTTAATGCACTTAATGAGTCGGAAACTATCAGGAATTTACTTCCTTTGCTGTTTGTAATAGCAAGTTTGGTTGTCTCCTTGATTGCTAGGAGTTCTGCAGTGTATACTGTATTATGATGTGAGAATTTGAAGGATTTTGAGACATTTTTGAGAACTATAGCAGCTCCAAATCCATTTTTAGTTTTAGAGCCGTCCGTATGAATAACAGTGAAGTTGGTGTAGTGAGAGTGTAATTTTTCCTGAAAAATTTGTTTTATTTCAGTTTAACTGAGGTTTTTTATATTTGGGACGTGAAGAGAAAAATCGACTGGTGGGTTTGGAGAGAGCCATGGAGGCAAAGAGTGCCAAGTGCCAAAACGGGTAGTTGAAAATGGGAGGTAAGAGACAGTAATGTGAGGTATTTATTGATTTGGTCAGGGATGGACTTGGGCGGGAATGTTAGATTGGATTGATGTACATTGGTTAGATTTAAAGATGCTTTTAAATGCTTTCATGTATGAGAGAAATATAATATTTCATTAAGGAAAGTTGTCTGTCTAGGTATAAGGGAGGGATGGAGACTAGGCATTGGAGGCTACGCATTGGAGGATAGGCATTGGAGGCTGGGAATTGGAGTTGTTCTGAAGGCTCCTGTCATTATTCTCAGCTTTTCGTAACACTTTTAGAAAGTATATTAAAATCAATAAACTGGGAAAGAATGGGACTTAACATGGACGGTGAATAACAAATCTTTTATTAAGCGACACTATAAAACTGAATAACGTAGAGATAGAGCAAGTGCACCAATATAAATACCTGGGACATGAAAACAGCATAGGACGAGATAATCAAACACATGAAATTCAGCGGCGAATAGGTCTCTTCTGGGCTGCATATGGCAAACTAGCCTATGTATTCAAATCTAACTTTCATATTTGGCAGATGCATACCTCCCGTTCTTACGTACGGAGCCGATACTCTCACAAAGACGAAGAAAAACATCAATAAAATATGTCATGCAACGAAATATGGAGAGGTCAATGTTAGGCGTTACTCTTAGAGATCAAATCCCAAACCACATTATCAGGAAGAGAACGGGGGTACAAGACGCAGTCAAATTCATTCTAGATTTTAAATGTAACTGGGCTGGGCATGTTGCTAGGTTTAAGGATGGGGGGGTGGACAAAGAGAATCACAGAGTGGCGACCAAGATCCGAAGCCTATCGGAGTAGAGGTGGACCATCAAGTCGGTAGACTGATGATTTGAAAAGAGTGGCTGGAAATTGGGTACAAGCGGCCCAGAATAGAAAAAAATGGCAAGACTTGACGGAGGCTTTCGTCCAGCAGTGGACAGTATAAGCTGATGATGATGATGATGATGATTACTTGAAAATGAAAGGAAATTTTCAAAAAGTTTAACAAATTTATTGCTTATTGCACGCTTAAAGTAGGAGAAACATTTTGTGCCTTTATTTTTGATTTAACTTGATGACAAATATGTTCCATTGGATTAAACGCACAATAATACAATACGGAGGAAGCCGCAAAACAGCGTGTCCCATTTTCTCAGCCATACTATCACAAACATATTTCTTTTTCAATTTATAGTCTTTCAAAACTTCCAAAAGTCAAAATAAATGTCATTTTCTAACATATATTCCTGTATTTCCAATTTGGTGTTGGCTACATTAGGAACCTTATTTAGTAGGCGACTATGGTAACCTGCATTGTTCATAATTATAACACTCTGTTCGGGAACATTTGGCAAAAGGGAATTTTGAAACCAATTTTCAAAAAGTTCTACGATCGTGTCTTCGTGATAGTCCAAACGAGAATCTTTTATGTTTTTTGCAGATAATAGTAGACAATTTGAAACCCAGTCCTTTTCAGCTCCAGCATGCAAAATGGTTATTCGTTTACCTTTATTTGAAGGTGCGTTAGTCTGACATTTTGTACTGCTGTCAACCCACCCTTTTTGCACAGTGTCATGGGTATCGAACCTTGTTTCGTCAATGTAAATTATTGGCCAATTCTCTGATCGATACTTTTTAATTTCTTCTAAATAAGTATGTCGCAAGATTCGTAATCTTTGTGACTCCGTCACTACTTGCCTTTTGTTGATTTTTCGGAACGCGAATCCCATTAAGAGAATTCTGTTAAGGGTTGATCGGCCACATTGTATATTGGTCCCGTCCTGCACCAGTCTTAATTTTATTTTTTCTAGTGTCGGCACCAACTGCTCTTCATACATAGAATATATTTTTCTCCTGATGTCGTCTTTTTCACAATCGTCTACATGATGCATTTCTGAGTGATGGTTTTCCTATAATACCCTTAATCGTAGAAATTGGGGTTTTTGGTTAGTCCACTGGTTTCTTGCAAAGCACTTTGTTTATTCAAATTTCTTTTTACCAATTTGTAAATTTCACTAAAATTTTTGCCGTATCGACGTCATTTAGTCGGCAGTTTATCCAAGTATAAATTCGCTGTTCATTATGATCCAAAATCAGTTACAACGAACTATAGAATGTCATTTTTTCGCTGGAATACGATGGGAATTTTCTTTTTACTCCAATGTCATGCCGAGATTAAATTTCAAGACTTGATTGATGGTTCCTTGAGGCCGATAAAATATTGTTTTATATATGAAAAAGCTATTAGCCTTTTGAAAATTGCCAAGAAGTGTATATAACCGAATGTAACTTAAACTGACGGCAAAAATATTAAATAATTTAATACGGCCTATAACTAAGGCAATGATGCGAGTGTTACCACTCAAGCGACAGAGTCATAAGTGGTTGGGATTAATAATGTTTACTTTATACTTAGCTAAAAATAAACCACCAGTACTATCATTTTGGCCGTTTGGAACCGGCATTAAACTGTAGGTCCTCTTTCTCTGTGGAAATACTAACCATAGGTAAAGGCGAGAGGGTCCCCTACGTCCGTATCGGATCACTTCAAGAAAAAAAACAAATATTTTTAACGTACAAGCCGGCGTCAGACAGGGCTGTATTTTGTCATCAATACTTTCTACTATATACACTACCGTCAGAAAGTATTTGCTCACTTAGTTATTTCAGTCCCAAGACAACAAAAGCCCAGATAATATATTTTTTTAATTTTAATGAATTATTATTTACTTTCGCATTATTTACAGTCTAGAAAATCAGAAAAATATTCATGATTTTCCAGTATTTTTCTCATCTATGTGACCTCCTTTGTTTTTAATTACCGCTTTACAGAGTTTCGGCATTCTGTTCAGTAGTTTCTTTGGTTATTTTAACCCATTCTGCTTGTAAAAGTTCCTACAAGTAATTTTTTGATGTTGAATTGAGTTTTCGAACACACTTGTCCAAATGGTTCCACAGCAATTCGATGGGGTTCAAGTCGGGTGATTGTGGAGGCCAAATTATCACTTCCAGGACGTCATCGGTTTTCCATTGGTCCAAAGTTCTCTAATTTGTTTAGCAGAATGTTTAGGGTCGTTGTCATGCTGGAAAATAAATTTCTCCTGAAAAATATCTCTTCCAGAAGGAAGTGTTTGAGTTAGCAAAATTTCTTGATACTGTTCGCATGATTCTTTCTATCCTAAAGATTTTTCCAACTTTATCGTTGCCAAAACAACCCCAAACCATAACTGAATCTCCACCATGTCTTACTGTAGGCAATTAACAGGCTTCCAACATCTCCTCTCCAGCTGACCGCCGCAACTCGTCGATTTGAACCGAAAATTTTGAATTTAGATTCGTCGCTCCAAAGGACGGAATTCCATTGTTCTTATGTCCAATTTTCATGTTCTCGGGCCCATTCTAATCGTTTACGTTTGTTCACTTGCCTAAGAAGTGGTTTTCTCACTGCAACTCTCCCGTGTAGTCCACCTTCTGCTAACCTGTTCTTCACGGTTGTCACACTAATGGGGATGGGTCGCTCCAGGTTTACTTGAGCCGTGATTTCTGGTGCGGTTAGGCGGCGATTACGTCTACTGGACATTGTTATAGCTCTGTCTTTAGTGGGAGTCGTTTTTCGAGGCCTTTCTGAACGTTTTTGGTTGGAATTCCATGTCTCGCAGAAAATTTTTTTACGATGTTCTCCTTGACATCCGCATATCACTCTCGATTTGTCGACTCGAGTGATCATTTTGATGTCTCGCGGTTATCAGAGCCCGATTTTCAACGGAAACTTCTTTCGTTTTTGGCATTTTCACAAAACAATTGAGTCTGTATCAGTGACAAAGTACTGTTTGCGAATGGTTAATTTCCAGAAGGGCAATGGTATTTATACCACAGTTTTTATCATAAAATGTCACTAGGAATTTCCATAATCCCTAGAAATTTGAAATGGGTTCTTACTTCAAGTGGAATTATCAGAAATCGCCTCAAAACGATTATGATGCAAAACTTGGAAATTTGTTCTAATTGGTTTTTAATTTGTGATTTCACCGAAAAGGCTTATCTAAACAATTTTATGATGGACACCTGTTAAGAACAATTAAATTTACCCAATATAATAAAAGGGTTTAATTAGGTATTAAATTTTGGCAGTTACATTGAAATTTCTAGGAGGGCAAATACTTTCTGACGGTAGAGTATAGTGAACAAATAGGACTTCCGGTCGACAGTTCGTAGCACGCGGACGCATTTTCTCGGTTGTGGCTTCTGAAGGCGAAGTTCGGGCGTTTTGGGGCTTCGAAGTGTGGATCGGTGGTCCACAAATTGCGTGGTAGGGGTTCGAATCGCATAGGGTTGCTAAGCGCTGTGAGGGGTGATTCCTATAACGTCGGTTGAGGTTAGGTGATTTGAGCAGTAGGTAAACACGTGAGGCCGTATTTTTTGTGTCAATCACGTGATCCTTTATCAGTGCCAAAAAAGAAATTTAGTTTTAAAGACAAATAAATATTTTTTTTTGGGGAGCATTGTCGCCTAGAGCGAGACTACGTTGCTCTCCACCTGTAGAACGGATCCAAACTCGAGAATGTGTAACGCATCACCGAAGGGCCGCCGGTGCTCTGCCTAAGCACGAGACGGATTCAAAGCTGAGTAAATTATCCAAAGAAGGATAGAGCTCAATAAAAGAGAAAGAGTATAGTGAACAAATAATGAGGTCTGTTTTGGATGGCTCGAGTGGAGGTGTGCCAATCGGTGGAAAAAAGCGAAGTGACCTAACATATGCGGATATGATACTGTTATAAAGGGTGTCTCAAAATGACCTGACATTTTAATTTGTTCATAAAACGTATTATTTATTTGAAAAGTACGAATGTTTTTATTTTAATATAAGGTACAAACATGGAGGTTATGTGTGGAACACAATATCCGATAAGTGGCCGTCTCGACCCTGTTTGCAAACGTTTATTCTTTTGACGAAATTTTCAATAACATTTTGGCATAATTGCGGACTAATTTCATTAATGGTGCGTCTAATTTCTTCCTTGAGCTCCAAAATGGTCTGTGGGTCATTGGCATACACTTTTCCTTTCAGAAAACCCCAAAGAAAGAATCCCAATGGCGTCAAACCGCATGATCTTGGTGGTCAATTCACATCGCCGCGGCGCGAGATATCACGACCAAGAAACTTCGCCTGCAGTAACTGCATTGTTTCGCCCGCGCAATCTTGTTGAAAGAATATGTCTTCCAAGTCCATGCCGTTCAATTCATGCCATAAAAAGTTGGTTATCATGTTACTATAACGAATACGATTGTCGGTAATCGCATTTCCAGCAGCATTCTCGAAAAAGTACGGTTCACTCACTCCTCCAACCCAAAATCCTCACCAAACAGTGATTCCTGGTGGATTTATGGGAAGCTATTGGATCACTTGTGGATTTTCGGTCTCCTAAATTCGACAGTTTTGTTTATTTACGTAGCAACTAAGTTGAAAATGCGCCTCATCGCTGAAGATGATTTTCTCCGAAAAATCACCATCGATTTGTTGATGCTCCAATATCCAATTGGCGAGTGTACGGCGCTACGCATGGACTGCTGGCTGCAGTTCTTGCGCAGTTGGATCTTGTAAACTTGTAAATGCGGATCTTTCGTCAAAATTCGCTACACAGCGCATCTTGAAATGTTCAATTGCTGAGCACGATGGCGAATCGAGGTGTAAGGACTTTCGTCAACACTCGCACTCATTGCAACTATGTTTTCATTCGACCGGCGGGTACGAGGACGGCCACTGCTTTTCGCCGTCAGAATTGAACCACTAACCTCAAATTTCTTGATTAACTGCACCACATTGTTGCGAGACCAAAAGACGTGCTGAGTTTTCGAACCGTCTCTGCAAAATTTTCACCATTTTTGTAGTGAATTTTCACAATTTCAATGCGTTGCTCGATCGTGTAATTCTTCATGACTAAACCTCAATACCTCCTGATGCCAGTTGTCAAAGATTGGTACTCTATGTTCGCCACAAAAAAAAGGGGGCGCAATTTAAAATGTCAAGTCATTTTGAGACACCCTTTACTTGCAACATCAATACAAGACCTGAAATCAATTATGGAGCGTCTTGAAAGCAAAAATTATGGACTGACAATTAATAAGCGTAAATTAATGATAAATGAAATTACTGGTTTCACTGTTGTAGACCATTTCAATTAATTTTGGGTTCCCTCATAACTAACAATGGTGGCTACGAAGCGGAAGGCTAGAAATTCGACGATCAAACTCACTGAGATCTGGAAATATCCAGCTGTCACAAAAAACACAAGGTTAAGATTTTACGGATCGGAAACATCCGTTCAACAAGCTGACAAAAGAAGAATCGATGCTTTTGAGATGTGGGCATATCGAAGAATCCTCAGAGAATCATATACCGAGCGTCTTATTAATTTATCAATTTTTAAAGAGCTTGGTATAGATGGACCGTCTTTCAAATAGAATTAACAGAAAGTATTTGAAATATTTTTGGTCACATTATGCGAAAAGTGGGTGCCATGGAAAAACTTGTAGTAACGGGGAAGGTGGAAGGTAGAAGACCAAGGGAACGGCCTCCAACAAGATGGCCAGATCAAGTAAGATCTCTTCTTGGTATGGGGATGCACGAGTCAAGTCAGGACCTGCAGGATTGACATGCCTGGAGAATAACTGTTGAGGAATCTATTGCATAGTGTTACCGATACTACTGTTGGGATGAAAGAATTGAGATAGAGAGAGAGAGAGAGAGAAACCAATATTCACAAAAAAAACTGATACCTCGTGCCACAGTGGCAAAAAAAAAATCTTTCAGTAATTTGACTTACCAATGATTTATTTTTTCTAATAGAAGCCTTATTTTTATTAGGCCATAATCTAAACCGTCAGCCCGAATTTTTATGTAATCCATTGACTTGATATACGTTTCCCGACATCAGTTTTAACTGCCTCATGCACTTTACGAAATGTAGCAACATCGCATTATTCCCGTCGAGATTGCCACATATTCGTAGGAAATTGACGAAGGGTTTCGAAAATAAAAGGGATCCATTACGCCCGTTACCGTTTCGGTTTATTGTTTCGTTATATGTAGAGACGAAGAAAAACAGTGCGTCGGTCGTAAACATTTCGATAATTTTGCTTGTGTTTATCATTGGGTACATTTTTAAGGTTCAGACGGAATGGTAACGCTTATAACGAAAGCTTGTTCTGACCGTCTCTTCTTCTACTGTTAGCAAATTTCAGAAACTGGTTTTCATATATATATATATATATATATATATATATATATATATATATATACGAGGCTGGTTTGAAAAGTCCGTACAAAGTCCGAGAGATGACACCACCGGCGCGTATCGAGGTCATGTTTAGTTAGTAGCATCTCTTGAATGAACGCACACCAAGTTTCAGCCATATTGGTCTATTTCTTTGTGTTTGGCATTCGTGTGAATCAAGGAAGTCTAGTGATTTCAAGAAATGGACGAAAAAGAATTTCGTGTGGTGATTAAACATTACATTATGAAAGGCAAAACGCCTCAGGAGACTAAAGAGAAGCTTGATAAACATTATGGTGACTCTGCACCTTCGATTAGAACAGTTTATAAGTGGTTTCAAAATTTTCGGACTGGCCATATGGGCACAAGTGACGCTGAACGTTCTGGACGGCCTGTGGAGGTTACGACTCCAGAAATCATTGATCAAATCCATGATATGGTGATGGATGACAGAAGAGTTAAGGTGCGTGAGATTGCTAGTGCTGTGGGCATCTCGACTGAACGGGTACATAATATTTTGCATAAACATTTGGACATGAGAAAGCTATCCGCAAGATGGGTGCCGCGATTGCTCACGCTTGACCAAAAACGGAATCGTGTGAAGTGTTGCAAGGATGGTTTGCAGCTGTTCCAGAAGAATCCGGAGGACTTTAAGCGTCGTTTCGTCACTGTGGATGAAACATGGATACATTACTATACTCCTGAGACCAAACAACAATCTAAACAATGGGTTACCAAGGGGGAATCTGCACCAAAAAAGGCGTTCCTTCGGCCGGAAAGTTTATGGCGACTGTCTTTTGGGATTCGCAAGGGATAATCCTCATCGACTATCTGGAAAAGGGTAAAACTATTACAGGTGAATATTATTCATCGTTATTGGACCGTTTGAAAACCGAGCTGTAAGAAAAACGCCCGCGATTGGCCCACAAGAAAGTCCTTTTCCATCACGACAACGCACCAGCACACACCTCAGCAGTTGTGGTCGCAAAATTAATGGAAATAGGATTCCAACTCGTTTCACATCCCCCCTATTCTCCAGACTTGGCTCCCTCGACTACTATTTGTTCCCCAATTTGAAGAAATGGCTGGCGGGACAAAGATTTTATTCAAACGAGGAGGTGATTGCAGACACTAATGGATATTTTGCAGACTTGGACAAATCCTATTATTCGGAAGGGATCAACAAACTAGAACATCGTTGGACTAACTAAAAGAAGACTATGTCGAAAAATAAAAAAGGTTTACCCCAAACACATAAGTAGTTTTTATTTTTGCACGGACTTTTCAGAGCAGCCTCGTATATATTATATATATATATATATATATATATATATATATATATATATATATATATATATATATATATATATATATATATATATATATATATGTATATATATATATATGTTACAATAGAGGTTTTCACGGATGGTGTAATGTAATACGTTAAAATTTCGGATGTCAATCTGTTCGTCTAACAATGAATTTGCACGATGTTTTGCCAAAATCTCATTCGGCTTTTCAAGTGCTTTTGCTGCTGCTGCTACTCGATACTGTGATCTTGCTACTGCGGCGGCTAGAACTAACTCAGTTAGCTTAGTAAAAGTTGGTGAAACGTCATGAAAATTCATGGTTAGACGAACGGATTGACACCCGGAATTTTAGTGTATATATATACAGTAGAACCTTGATTAACCGAGTCGCGATTATCCGAGCTCCGGATTAACCGAGCCAATTTAAGAACCTGATTATCCGAGGTACGCGCGTCTATGCTATGTATTAACCGAGCTTCTAAAATATGTATGTACATATTTCCATTTAAAATCGTCGGGGCCTTCGGGGAATCCCCCTGGCCCGTGTGAGGGGTTCCCCTATTTATCTTTTTGGACTCTTCCAGCATGTAAATTTGCGTGAATGCAGTGCGTTATAGCGTTTACTACGGAGAAGTACGAGTATACTCACATAATTTATTTGGTTGGAGTTCTGGTAGTTAAGTGTAATTAATACGAACTACTTTGTTTGAATTTTTGTTTGTCGTATTATAATGGATCAAAACAAGCGTAAAAGAATCGTCGTTCCTATTGAAGAAAAATTAAAAGCCATTAGAAGGATTGAAGCAGGAGAGACAATTAAAGTTGTTGCCCGAGATTATGGAGTAGGTGAGGTAACAGTTGGAGATTGGAAAAGAAACCGCACAAAAATAGAAGAGTGGTGTATAAATCAAGCCTCCTCGTCCTCAGGAAGAAAATCAATGAAAACCGGCAACTATGAAAAGGTTAACGAAGATTTATTCATGTGGTTTAACCAACAGAGATCAAAAGGTGTGCCTCTGTCAGGTCCAATTTTACAACAGAAAGCAGTAATGATTAGTAGGCAATTCCCAGAGTTAGATCAGTTTACCGCCAGTTCTGGATGGCTTGACCGCTGGAAAAAACGGTACGGTGTACGACAACTGACTGTATGTGGTGAAAAACTTTCTGTTGATGTGTCATCAATTGAGAAGTTTAAGCAGAACTTTAAAAAGCAAATCGAAGATTGTAGATACACATGTGATCAAATTTACAACTGTGACGAGACTGGTCTGAATTAAAAAATGCTTCCATCAAAAACATTGGCATCTCGACAGGAAAAATCAGCTCCTTGTCACAAACGAAGTAAAGAAAGATTAACTATAATGGTATGTTCCAATGCATCTGGCAAGCACAAAATCCCACTGATGGTGATTGGCAAGTCTGCACGTCCAAGAGCTTTAAAAGACATCTCACCCAAAGCGCTACCAGTCTATTACAAAAGTGAGAAGAGCGCATGGATGAATGCGACCTTATTTACTAACTGGTTTGAAGAAGAGTTCGTGCCATCTGTGACTAAATTTTTGAACATAAACCGTCTTCCTATTAAAGCAATTTTGTTAATGGATAATGCCCCCTCTCTCCCTGGAGACGAACTTCATGTGGGCGAAATTATTGTAAAATTTTTTCCTCCAAATGTAACCAGCATAATGCAACCAATGGATCAAGGCATACTCGAAAACATTAAAAAAAATTATATGCGTTTATATCTTGAACATCTGTTAGAATACACAGAAAAGGAGGATATTATCAATGGTATGAGAAAGGTTACACTGCAAAATGTTATTTACTGGGTAAGTCAAGCTTGGGATTCTGTGCGTACTACCACTATTCAAAAATCTTGGCCAAAAGTTATTGATTTTGAGGACTATAATGACAGTGAAGATGATACTCCATTAAATGAATTAGCTTTGAAATTGAGAAGCCATGAAGAAATGTCCTGTTCAAATTTTGACAGCGAGATAGAAGAAAAAGAAAAAAGTTTATTTGAATTAATGCAAAAATTAAAAGGTTGCGAAAATGTGACAAGAGAAGATGTTGTTAAATAGATTAGAGCAGATGATTTAGAAGAAGAAATGAGTATTGAAGAAATAACGAATGCCTTTCAGGAAACTGAAAAATCAGATGACGATGACAAAGCGACGGTGGATGAACAGTCTCCCACTAAGATCTCTCATCAAGAAGGTTTTGCTTCTTTGGAAAAAAGCTTTGAGATATATCGAACAACAACCAGAGGCAACCCCAGTGGATTTGCTTCTTCTTAATAGATGGAGAAACATTGCGGCGAGAAAAAGAAGATGCAATATGAAATAGAAGCGCATAGATACCTATTTCACTGTTTTATAATGTATGTACCTATTTATATGTTAAAAACGTTAATACATCGGTTTAAAGTATTGGTGTTTATTTTTTGAATGAATAAAAAACAAATCTGGATTATCCGAGTTTTTAGTTATCCGAGGAAGGCCCACCCACGTTACCTCGGATAACCGGGATTCTACTGTGTATATATATATATATATATATATATATATATATATATATATATATATATATATATATATATATATATATATGTGTATATATATATATATATATATATATATATATATATATATATATATATAAATAATATATTTATTATACTTTTTTCTTGTTGATAAAGTTATTTCAAAATTTTACGCTATCGTGCTGAATCTGGAACAACCATCAAGTTTGCAGCCGATACTACATAGCTGTATCAGCACTGCATGGCGATGCAGCTGTGTAGTGGTGCTCATCGAATAGACTCATTTAAATGCACTGAGGTATTTTTAGCAAGGAAAAGCGTAGATTTTAACATTCAATTCAACGAAAACCTTCTCTTTGTTACAGGAATCTCACAAGAGGTGGAACGGTAGTACTGAGTCCAGCCTACACTTTGAGTAAGAAAAAACTCTACCGTTCCTACGTTGAACAAATACACCCAGAAAAATGAAGCTTTCTACAATGTTTGTAAGACTGATATTTGAATGAATTTAATGATAAAAAAGGGTTATACAAAATAATTAAAAAAAAAAAGATTTTCCTGCTTGAAAATTTTGAGAAAAAGGGATTTTTGAAAAATGACCAAAAACATGAGGTTTTTCACTTGAACTGGCGAATAACAGTATAATATTTGTTTGTTTTTTTTTTCCATAAATAGTCGCTAATACTAACTAAGTGTGTATTGTTAGTATGTCAATATGTCTTACAATTTTTTTTATTAGTACAGGCCGTCAGTAATCTACAGTATGTATTAAAATATCATATAATAAGCAAAATCCGTTTTTTAGTTTCATATCGGGTAAAACAAAAAAAATTCTTCTCTGAACATTTTTCAATTTTTTTTTTTTTGACTCCCCGTTGTTAAATGATTGTCCATATTTACACTATAGGAATATAATTAATTTTTTGTACTAACTCTACAGTTTTTGATGTCTCCCGTCATTTTATTAATCACATTCTAAACATAAAGGTCACTGAGATATGCTAGGAAAAACGCTAACAGTGTTCCGTATAATTTTTTTGATATCAGCGGTACTTTTCAGTTCTTTTAAAAGTTTTTTGTATAGTAAATCTAAGATATAAAATCTTTGGTCTCTCTCCTGTCTAAGTGATATGCCTAGAGCTGGTTCTGATCCCTAGAAAGGAGTTTCGGTCCCGAGCTTGACGAGTTCATTCCATAGCTAAACCAGGACATCTCTGCGCTCTCGATTGGCAGCTAAGTCCTAGTATAAAGAAACATTACAAATAATGTTTCCGGAGATTATCTGTTTCATTGTTTCCGAGATTTTATTTAACTGTTGCGTGTTACGAGCATTGTACAGAGAGAGACTCTGCCAAAAATTTAATATATTTTTCTTCAAATACCCTGTATATATAAATAAGGAGTAACAGAACGAACATGATTACATTCTGCCTTTCAAAATCTTTTAAAATTAATAGTGTACTTATTTTTTGCACTAGTTTCCACATTCTATAGTTCTAGCGTTTCTTACATTTTTGCTATTTTAACTTGAGACCCTCATTTGAGAATACCGTTAAAATTTATTTGGGGTTTTTAAATTTTTAGGGCAACAATGTTAACAAAAGTGATTCAGTCTTAAAGAAAATACATACATTTATTTTTTTGTTTTACCCGGTTGTCTAGCTCCACTTACTACAGTTTAATCTACAGTGTATACCAATAATAATCAATCGTAAACATAATAAAATAAAATCCTTGCAAAAAAAAAAGAAAGAATTTTTTAGAATACATGTGGTAAAAAGATGTCGTTTTTTGTATAATTTTTTTGCCAACAAACAATTTTTGTTACCACGGAAAACCGATACAGTCGTAGTTTAATTTTGGTGTCGCGACTGTACACCAAAAATGGTAGGTTTTGATATTTGTCAAAAATTATTCAAAATTCGACTTTTAGAAATCGGTAGAATTTGTAGTGATAATCAAACAAAAATAAAAATATATATTATTATATGAAAAGTAAATATTCATGTGACTGATTTTTAAATTTCTTTGTGCTTAAAACGATCCTTTTTCTGTGATTGTGGTTTCTATAGTCTGTTTACACTAAAAAGCCGAAGATGATAGTGTAAAATTATAAACTGAGAACGTGAGGGCAATATTTTCCAAATTCTTATTTTGAGGGTTATTGTTTTCCGTTTCCGTATGCTTTATTGCTTTTAAATGTGTACCAATCGGACTGATTGTCGTGGTCAATGAAATTTTCGTTGATTCTGACTTGAAAAGATCATGAGACACAAAACAAAAAAGCCTCGTTCTTATACATATTGTTTAATTTGTATTTCAGACAAGAAAAAAACTGGGCTTTTGTGACGGCCGACATATAAAAAAAATTTAATGTTCTTATTTAATTTCTCGAGAGGAATATCTATAGGATTTTCCATCAAGAGCGTCCTAACTTTAAAATTGAATAAAACAAAGAGTTTTTAAGAAAAAATTATTCTGAAACTTTTATTTAACGGGAAATTTTATGCCATTTAAGATTTAAACAAGATGTCGCTTAATTGGTTGCCGCGGATCTTTTTGCAGACACGAATCCGCTGACATCAATTTTCCATGACTCGGGCCAGCATTTCCGGCTTTACGCCGGCTATGGCACGATGAATGTTGGCTTCAAGTGCATCAAGAGTTGCTGGTTTGTTGCTGTAAACTTGTGATTTAATATGACCCCAAAGAAAATAGTCCAAACGCATGATCTCGGCGGCCATTGACTCACCGAACTTGGCGCACAATAATGGGCATGTTTGGGCCTCGAAATATGAGGCGGTGTGCCATCCTGTTGGAAGTAAAAGTTGTCTGCGTCCATTTCGTCAAATTCTGGAAAGAAATATTCGTGCGGCATCGAGTTATTTTGGAGTAATTTTGGATAATTTCCAAGCGTTCTTTTAACGCGAAACGATTCATTGCCAACCTTACTAAACACAACTGACATCAGATGTCAAACATCTGCCAACCAACGCCAACGCTATTAGCTGTCAAAAGTTGGACATACCTAAAGGAAAACCCTTTATAATTGTGGATTCCCAGGAAAGGTAAACATAGCCCGATAAACGAATTGGTGTAAGAAATTTCTTAAAACAATTAGGGAATTGTTTTTTTTTTATCCAAAATGTTTTTTGGGGATTAGGGGGGCGCTAACTTATAAGTGATAAGGTGAAAAAATTATGCTCGGAGGAGCAATTTTTTTCAAAATTTATATATATGTATATATATATATATATATATATATATATATATATATATATATATATATATATATATATATATATATATATATATATATATATATATATATATATATATATATATATATAAAGAAAACTGGGCCTATACTGTGGATTAGCTTTTTTCGTAAACACACTATATGTAGGAGATGATCACAGAAAAATGGCTTTGTCACAACGAAATTTTTTAAAAGCCTTGTAATGAACTATAGTGGACGTGATAATAGAGTGATTTTTTTATATCGTACCTGGACACCCTTAGGACTTCGCGCTAAATTATTTAACTATAAATTTTCGGCTTAAAAGTGCGTTTTTGTAGGATAACTTTAGTAAAATTATACGTTTTTATCCAACACCTACTAAAAAGTTATTGTCCGACCATCTTTTTGAGGTCTACCTGTGGCAGTACCAGCATACATAAAATGGATCAGATTTCGTGCTCAAACACAAAGTCAGAATATCACCAGCTTCAATTATGAACAGTGAGTGTTTAATTTTCGCAACAAATCGTGTGATTCTGTGCATTTAAATACATACGAATAGTTTTTATTATTACTTTTTTTTACGAAAACTCGTGTATGGTTTCTCTTTTTCTATAAATTATAAACATTTTTTAAAAATTTTTAAAAATTCTCGTGCCATTTATCGTTTAGTAACTAAAAGTACTTTTAAGCCGAAAAAAAACTTATCTTTGACCAAATCTAGTCGGTACGACCAATGAAATACTCGGTACGACCGATAATTTCCGACCAAATAAAAACGTTTTCTTCCAAAATATATCAAACTAAACCTTTTTAGAGTTGTGATCCGAATTAATTGCGCTGGTCCGGGTGTTGTTTGTTTTTGAGGTTATTTTGTATTATTTGTACGCATGATTTCTGTCAGGATGAGTAATGGCTGCAGATCAGATTCTAAAATTAATACTGTTTTGGTCTATTGGCAACTAGATGGCGCAAGTAGCCAGCTGTGCTCTAATTTCAATGGTAATGATTTGGAACCTTCTAGCGAACGTCGATCGTCATTGTACGGATATCATCTATAAAATTACGGTTATTTCGCTCTCAAGTATAGAAAATGGCGACCGAATTGGCATGCGCATTATGGAAGACATCCCTGACATGACGTATGCTCAATCAAAATCAAGGATATGGTTCATATATCCTCTAATGACAGTTACAGTGACAGAAGACTAAATTTTACAAAGGGTGGTGAGTACTGTCACCCAACCACCCTAATAGTAGCTTGGGGATCATGCTCTTAAATAAACAACTGACGATTAAGTTTCAGTAAGAAATTTCGGCAAATTACGTCAGGTGTCGTGAAACGATTCTTGACGAATAAATACGAAGCAGTAATAATTTAAGAAATATGTGTATAGATGTTGCAAGTTTTTGGGTTTTGGTTGTCTTTTACCCGATGTAGGGCCACTACAAAATAACCTTAAAAACCTGATTATATAAGTTGTTCAAAATAATCATTAAAATTAATGTTTAATAGGATTTTTAAATTTTATGCTTCTCTTTTGTGTTAGAATCAAAAGAATTAATTTTTTTTGTTATTATTTACATTAAACAATGATTTAATAAAAGTCTAAAAAGTTGGATATCGGTGTGTTTGTTTTTACGTAATTTCTTTTTTTTTGGTTTTCTGTTTCTGTTCCAGAAATTTAGTTTTTTGTTTTGGAGAAGGGGGTTTTATCTTTTAAGAAATACTAATTCTAACATAAAAGAGAATATTACTGTAAAATATTTTGTAAATTGTCCCAGTTACTTTCATGTAGCGCTCATTATCCTTTTTGTGATATAATTAGCAACAATAAATACACAAGGTGTCTCGAGAAATCGGGGCTGTTGTATACAAAAGAAAATACAGTACTTCGTAGCTAGGTAGGGTATTATTTAATAATTATCAGTATTTTGCAAATTTTAGTATTAGTTAGTTATTAACAAATTAACAAATTTTTCCTTAGTGCCACGGTGACTTTCAACTAAGTTGTCATTCTCGGCTGGTGATATGTTCACTAATTTTCGTGTATCTTTGATAATTTATCAGAAAAAAATGTATTTTTATATTCCTTTCGGATTATTTGGTTTATAGTATTATTTTTTTAAGCTTGTTGGTATATGTTTTGTCAAGAAAATGGCAATACTTCTCGATCAGTTTGTTTGTAGAATATTCTTTATTAGTTTGATTAGAATTGTTTGGAAAAAAGAAGAGAATTTCCGTAACATATTACTACATATCTCTATTTTTCGCATTAATTATCAAAGGTGTACAAATATTCTTGTTCTTTTAATATTTCTCTATTACGTTACTTTGGTACCTAAAAAAAATAATAAAAAATTCCAAAAAAGTCCTTTAGAAGAGGAAGTTAAAAAAAAATCTGGTGTGATATGTACTTATTTTGTACAACGCTTTTTGTACTTTATCAAAAGTTTATTAATTAATTAATTATAAATTACTAGGTATGTGTAAAGAACAAAATTTGTCAATAAAAATTAATGATTAATATTATTTTGCGTATTTTATTTCCCGAACACCATCCTACAAAAAAATCCCCCTTTTCTTATATTTTTACCCAAGTGCAGAGTTATTTCATTCGCTTGTATAGCCTGAACTGCTGGGAGGATTTTAATGCATGAGGACTCGAAAAAAGTTCCTCATAATATTGCGAGCTATATTGACATGAAATTTTTAAAGCTAGTTGAAGAAAGATAGGGAGATACAACTACTGGTGAAATGCCAAAAACGGTACCTTTTGTTTACGTCTGGAAACATGCTGGAGAACTAATTGTTTTTTCATGAAATATTGCACATTGGTAATGCAAGAAGTGGTAGTTACTTTATTCGCTCATAGAGCCTGAACTGCTGGGAGGATTTTAAAGAATGAGGACTTGAAAAGTCCCTCATAATCTTTCGAGCTACGTTGATGTGAATATTTTATTGATCACTGGACTACGTAATTTTACGTAGTAAGGCGGCACAATTAGCACAGCTGAGAGAGAAGGGGATTTTTAAATCTAGTTCAAGCGAGACAGAGATCTACAACTATTGATGAAATGTCAGATAATACCTTTTGTTTAGATCTGGAAACGTGCTGCACAAATAAATGTTTTTTCGTGAAATATTGGACATTGGTAATGCAAAAAGTGCCAATTACTTCATTCGCTTATAGAGCCTATAGAACTGTAGGGAGGATTTTAATGAAATGTGAGCTTAATTGACTCTACAGGGTGAATATTTTATTGGTTACTGGATTACGTGATTTTACGTAGTAATGCGGCACAATTGGCACGGTTGAGATGAACATTGGAATGATTAAATGAGAGAGAGAAAAAGAGAATTTTTAAATTTAGTTGAAGAGGCACTTTGTGAAATATCAGATAATACCTTTTGTTTAGGTCTGGAAACGTGCTGCAAAAATAAATGTTTTTTCGTGAAATATTGACTCAAAAGGTTCCTCATAATCCCGAGCTACTACCGAGCTAATAAGGAGCTACATTGACTATGCAAGGTGGTACAAAAATAGTTTAAAATATTGAAATAGGTGCCTCATCGAGTTAATTAGAGACACACCTTATACTTCTCTCCCTCTCGCTCTCTTGGATCCATTATTGGGTATAGGCCTTCTTTAATTGTCTCCACCGGTCTCTATAGTCAGCCATGGTAGTCCTGCAGTCTTCTTAATGTCAACGTACATATATATATATATATATATATATATATATATATATATATATATATATATATATATATATATTCGTTGTTAGACGAACGGATTGAAACACGGAATTTTAATGTATTACATTCTACCATCCGCGAAAACCTTTCTTGTAACATAGCAAATATAGTTAACAGTTGTTTTCAAGTAAGTAGACTCTCACTTTAAAAAAATCGCAGATAAAAATAAATTTTTGTCTACAAAAATATTTAAAGTTGATGAAAGTGGATTTTCCACCGTTCAGTAAAAAACGCAAAAAGTTTTAGGATTAAATATTCAAAAGAATGAGACAAAATCTTGAATTGGGGAATGAGAGTCTAGTCACCATTCCAGGCACTGGCTATATTAATCTGAATGAAAAGTTTTATAAGCATCGTAAAAACAACCCTTGAAACGAAAGTGTTACTTCTGCTTGGACATACAACGCATTCGAAGAACCTGAAAGCGTTGGATATAGCAAAGGCTAATGTTACAACTGTCAGGCCCTACTATTCACCGGCTTCAGTTACTCGACGTTACAAAACACTGTGGAAATTACATCAAGTTCTTACAAAAATATGTTGAAAAAAAAACAATAAATAAAAGACGTGTAGTATAATATACACGAGCCTCCCCGACAGCAGAAGCCGAAAGTAAACTCTTCGGTGATTTTAAATTGACCATTTTTTGTGGACGCCTGACAAAAAAATTCGTTTTAGTCTATAATAAATAAAGGGGCACAATCTTTTTACAAGGAAGCCAATAAAAGTTTGGTCAATTACCAGTTAAAGTTTTATTCTTATAATATTGTATAATAATTTATTATAATTATTTTAAAATGTAATAATTTTTAATACTATTTTTTTTTTTTATTAAATTGATCCGGTATTTTTTTTTAACAACTGTGTGGAGGCAAAATAAAAACAGAATTTCAATTAGGTTTTTCTCTACACTTTTTTATAAGCTAAATAACTAAATAGTAACCGATTTTTTTATGTACCTTACATCGGTAACTTATTAGTTGATTATATTTTTGTATAATTCACTTAGGTAATTCTATTTAACTTCAAATGTGCTGGGTGCAATGTACATTCGTACGAAACACATAAATAAATAAATGTACTTTAAATGTGCAACGGATCTCCATATAAAATATCCTAATTTGTCCGTGACAAATTTAAACTTAACCAACTTTACCAGTGTCACAATCTATATCACTTGCTGCTATATTCTACACATTAATATACATATATATATATATATATATATATATATATATATATATATATATATATATATATATATACACACATATATATATATATATATATATATATACATATTAATATACTAGGTGTATCTAAAAGGTGGGGAAAAAATGCTACCACAAATTCCTGAGGTCAAAATATGACGATCTAACTCAACTTACCTTAGTCCAAAAGTGGATAATTTCGGAGATACAGAGTGTCAAAAGTTCAACTTGGTTTTAGTTTTTCATAAATATTTTGTTTAATAATTTGTGTATTGTCACAATTTTCAGCTAAAGGGGGTTTTTTGAGGTGAAAAATTGAAATCTGCGTTCATTTTCATTGTAAAATTTAGAGGGCGCCACCTGCGGTACTTTGCACACATTTAAAACGAAATAAATTTTTTGAGCCACACTCTGTTTTACTTTTACATAAAATTTCTTATTCTCCAGCGTCTTTTTTTTTTTTATGGGTCTAGCACACGTGCTGCAGGGAAGTCCCTAAAGCGCTCCAGGAGCGGCACGAGGGCGGAAAAAGCGATTCACGTTGTTCTCGAATCGCTGTAAATTGTACTCGGTGGGAAACACAGCGCTGGGCAAATTATTCCAAAGGGATGACGTTCTCCATATAAAAGATTGCTTGAAAAGCGTTGTACGCGGAGTAACAAGCTGAACCTCATACGCATGCGAAGCACCAGCGCGACGTGTATTTCTAACATGCACCGCTTTGGGAGGAATTAAGCGAGCTACATCCTTCGAACACTTTCCATGAAAATATTTGTAGAACAGACTCAAGTAGCCAACCGTTCTTCGATGTTCCAGCGAATCAAGGCCGCCGGTCAATTCCGGGTCCCCAATCAGACGGACCGCTCTTCTCTCTGAACAGAATCCAACAAATGCAGTGTATGTTTGGGAGCGGAGCCCCAAACGTGGGAGCAGTATTCCATAGTTGGTCGAATTTGGGCTTTGTAAAGAATTAACAGTTGCTGTGGGGTGTAAAGCTTTCTGGTTCTAAATAATATTCCCAACTTTTGAGAAGCTCTCCTTGCTATGCCTGCAACATGTTCATGCCAAGACATATGTGCTCCCAAACTAACGCCCAACAAATTGAGCGACGATGCTAGGGGAATGGAGTGCCCCGACATAACTATGTCGGGTTCAGCAACGTTAACTTTTTTAGAAAAAACTGCCGCTCGGGTTTTTGTAGCGTTAAATTCCACTTGGTTACTGTCACCCCATACCTAAAAAAAAGGTATACCTGGTAAGAGTTGATTTGAGCTGCCGTTTTTGAGATATCTGGATTAAAACAATTCATTTCGTTTATGGCTAGGTCTAAATTATTGTGATAAATGAACATAATTTGAAGCTAAAATTAACTGTCTAAATTTTAAATAAAAATTCTTCTTTTCCAGCTTTTAAAGGTATACCTGGTATGAGCAAAGTTTCTGGGATATTTGGATGTAAATGTGTTGTTAATTTTTATTCTCTAGTAAAAACAGTCAATAAGATTTATGAACAACAAAAAGGTAATTAAAAAAAAATGCTTATAATAAATGTTCAAAATGCCCTACATTTTTGTGTGTACAAAAATTAATACGTCGTAAAAAATTAAATTGGACTCTCTGGAGCATTTCGGCATCATTTCTCAAAGCCTCAGTTCCAGATTGAATGCATCTCCTTAATTCATCTTCTGTACCAACTGGCCTAGAATACACAAGGGTTTTTAAAGTTCCTTA